>JAYESD010000006.1:207305444-207803987 GCA_036927565.1 Tuctoria greenei
GTTGCTTGTCTTGTAAAGCTGAAGAAATTCCAGCAAACACGTCACCAAAGAGCATATATAGTAAACAGAAATGAAGAAGGAAAATAGGGAATGATATCACTCACTCCTCATTCCAACTAGTACATTATCATAAACCTCCAATGTAAGACACTACTGAGTTAAATATCCAAAACGTATTCACGATAAACAAATTAAGACAGTACTGTGAAAAGCTATTAAATACCTGCATTTCAAACTTGATCACATCAGGTAGCCTCCCATTTGCATCATCATTATCTATAATTGCCGAGTCACCAAGAAAGCTGTTGTTGACATCTAAAATGTCATGGACTTCAGGACTCCAAAAACACCATCTGCATTTCATGTTGTAGTGTCCAATCTTCTTCCAGCAGGCATTTAACTCCCCAAGTGCTTTAAGGACCTCAACCATTATCTCACGAGGGGTGAGCACGAAACTGTAGGCTGAGTGATGCAATAATATGATTGCTACATTTTACAAAGAAATCAAAGACAAAGCAAGATGAACAATATGACAGACCTGAAGTCCAAGAGCCCATTTTCTTTCAATAGGATAAAGTGGCCGCAATCCATTGCTATGACATCACTGCTTCCTGGAAGATAATGCCTTGTACTAGAACTAGCTGATTCCGTTGAAGCTAGCTGAGTCAAATGCAAATCCTGTAGACACCACAGACCATACATTCAGATATTCAATAGTCCTCCATAAAATAAGCCCCCAGAGTTTTTTCTGTGGGGTGAGGGAAGTTTTTTTTTACACGGAGGGGATAAATGTGAACTAACCATTGATTCTTGATAATCTGCCCCAAGATAGCCACTAGTTGCATGGAAACGATTGTCCAAGAGCAAATAATATGCAACAGTAGCCTGGGAAATTTGCCAAACATCAGTAGTAGAGACATCGAAATGAACAGAAGGCTCACATTGCTTGCTCATACCTCATTTTGAAGTCTATTGCTCAGTGATTCACACACATGGTCCTTGTTAAATCCATGTTAACAACATCTCGAAGTGTATCTTCATCAATCTTCAGAAATTTGACCATGTGAAAATGTTATGACATTGTAATGAGAAGAAAAATAGTAGACTAACTAGAGTAACAATGATTCAATAATAATGCACTATTATCCATTTAAAATGTGCTAAAAAGTAATATTGCAAGAAAATCTCAGCATGTCATTTCCAGTCAATGGGAGATGTTGGTGCTACTGAATACAAACTACCAGTATTAAGGAAATATTTTGAGTATAAGATCTGATTTTTTGTTGAATATTATATTATGGTTAAAAGATTGAAAATATGTGTGCTTAACAAAGTAATCTCCCAGGAGTCTGAACAACCTCTGCAAAACAGGGTAAGGTTGTCTAGAAATTGTTATGAATATTGGATCTTGTATTATTGAGGAGACCGGAAGCCTCTATAAATAGATGTACATGGATGACAAATATGCAAATAAATCTCTAATACATCATCTCATATAATATTACTATTATATCCCCTAACACCCTCCTCAAACTCAAGGTGCGTCATGAACATTGAGTTTGAAGACATAAAAATCATGCTAAGAGCCACAAAGATAATCCAAAAGGTGGTGTCACTGAGCAGAATGTCGAAGTAGATGAAGTAGCAAAAACGGAGCCGACAAAACTGACAGGTGCAGCGGAAGAAAGACGAAGTCAGTCAAGCTTCCAAAGATGATGTGAATCACGACGACGACGATGATCAATATCAACCAAAGATCGTCCGTGAGCAACTCTCAAAGTCGTAGACCATGCATATGTGATGCATACGAGGAACCAGTCGTGTTAATTAATGCCATTGAAAAACACCATACACCGCACAACAGAAATTCTGACCGAAGAAGAAAAGGTCATCATGACAAAGATGACCGAAAACGACAAGAGTGCAAAATATGCAGCGGCGGACGACGGGGATAGCACAAATAAAAGCGGCGTAAGCAACATTTTCTTTAACGAGGCAGAGGCGAAGCTTCTGAATCAACGATGGATCAAGACGTCACAAGCAGCCAAAATGAAGGCACCCAAAAGATGTCAATTCCATCATAGATCTGAAGAGTAGCCAATGCCGCCATATTTTTTTTGAAGGATCAACCATAAGCACCTAAGTCACGGGGGCCACACTTCACCATAGGCGGCAGCACAGACCATAGGCACAAAGCAGCTTTGAATACCCGAGCTCAAACCACATCTTGGAGACTGGTTAACGGGACAGACCCACGTGGGTGCCAGAGTCCACTGCCGTGATTGAAAGAAGACAATCCCATTGACCCCGATGACATCATGATGACATCATGATGATGTCAGCAGGAGGAACTTTTGAAGCCTGCGCCAGGCAGATCGGGAGCGCCGAGTTGAGGGCGCAAAAACCACAACGAATAGGGGAGCAACAGCCTTCAGATCCACTGCATCCCAGTGCAAAGAGACTCATATGGCACAGTACGAGTACGACGAAGAAACCGACAAGGTTCAGGCCGCCGCAGATGAGGCCGCCGCAGATGAGGATGGATGTCCGAAGACCCATCGAAGGCGCGCGGGAGGAGGTCCAGGTCCTCCACCTTGAGGCCCTTGCAGGATTCGGCTTTGGCGAAGTCGAGGTGTAGATTCTGCCCTGCAGCGGGACGAGCAGGTGGGAGCGCAGCACGAGGGCGCACAGCTCCGGCGTGGGCAAGAACGGGGGCTCATCCATCACTGGGAACCGGCGGCGAGGGCCAAGGGCTCCCGCCTGGTAGGCGAAGCGGCCTCTGGATCGATAGAGACGAATCCACCAAGGCAGAGGCAAGATCCGTGGGAGAACCGTGTGAAGAGGATACATCGGGGCAGAGCAACACCGATCTGTTGGCAGATGAGAAAACTGCAGGCGGCCGATATGGTGCAGGATCCCGATCTGAAGCAGCAGCACGAGAAAAACTCTGGGCGGCCGAAGATCGCAGGACGAGCGAAGACCGCAGACAGGCGTTAGACGCCAGCACGGAGTGACCTTCTAGCGGGGCGACGGCGGCTGAATCAAGATTCGAAGAAGAGCCGTCACCGCCAGAAAAAATAACCTAGCTCTTATACCATATTATGAATATTGGATCTTGTATCATTGAGGAGGTCGGAGACCTCTATAAATAGATGTACAGGGATGACAAATATGCAAATAAATTCCTAATACATCATCTAATATAATATTACTATTATATCCCTAACAGAAATAATTCTTTCCAGACCTCATGATGTGTCATGTGTGGATTCTTCAGCACTGAGTGTTAGGGATATAATAATAATGTTATATTAGATGATGTATTAGGGACTCATTTGCATATTTGTAATCCCTGTACATCTATTTATAGAGGCCTCCGGTCTCCTCAATAATACAAGACTCAATATTCATAACATGATATCAGAGCTATGTTTTAGTTTTCCCTACATACTAGTAAAAAAAATTTCGGCGGCGGCCAGCGCCTTCGGCCGCCGCCGGAACTCCGCAGATTCGTGATTGATCTGGGCGGAGGATTTGAGGCCGCTCGTTCCGGGGCTCTCATCGTCGCACGAAGGCTCCAGTGGATCGGAAGCGGCGTACGTCAACGACGTACGTCATCCGCACGCTCGCGGACTCGAGCATCGCGCCGCTGTCACTACAGCTTCGATCCTGTGCCACCGCTGGACCAGGTGCCTCTGTGCCGACGACGTTCCTCTCGACTCCACCGCCTCTCTTAGTGCGTGAGCCTGGAATCTGGCTTCCACTCTTGTGCCCACCAACCTCCTGTAGCACTAGGAACCCACGTGGGCTCCCAGACCTACTCGCCCTGGTGTGGACGGGTGGTGACCGTGGTGCTTGCGCATACAGAAAACATCTGCCGGTGGATGGCTGCGATCCAAGGTGCTGCTGATGTCATGCTGACGTCAGCGTGACATCAGCATCAACGGATTTGATCCCTTGCTTCTTTAAAAAAAAATTTGCTAGTATGGTAGGATAAACGAAACCCTAGCTCTGATACCATGTTATGAATATTTTATCTTATATTATTGAGGAGGTCGGAGACCTCTATAAATAGATGTGCAGGGATTACAAATATGCAAATGAGTCCCTAATACATCATCTAATATAACATTATTATTATATTCCATGAAATATTCTATGAAATATTGATGAAATTTTAACTCTAACGATCTAAATAATTTTATTCATGTTAATGGAAAAAATTAGAAAATTTTTAATATAAGCATATTGTAACCACTTTTTAAGGTGTGTTTGGTTCATTGCCGCACCAGATATTTGTCACGCCACAGTTTCTTACTTTCTTTGGTGGCTGTTTGGTTCTCTACCACAACTATGGCTTGCCACATTGTCCTTTTTTTTTAACAACAAGGCAAGGGAGATCCCTACTTCTTTTTAATGGCTTTCCACGTTGTTATCTCACTTATTGACTCATATCCTTGCCAAACTTTACCAGAACTTCAGTGAACAAATTACTTATCATAATTTTAACAAATTGTGACAATGTATGGTAACAAACTTAACCCTTAGTGTGAATAGAGAACACACCATTTTGGCTTGCTGTGAGGTATCTCCTCGAGGCACTGCCAAGTAACGAGGAAGGCGTATCTGGAACCATTGATGCTCTCGAATTTCACGAATTGTGATTCTCTTCATTGGATCAACGACAAGCATTCTTGGGATCAGGTCCCTGGCCAAAGCAGACAAATGATGTGGAATAGTGTAGATACCATCCTGAAATACACATAAAAGTACAAAACCGGGGATCAAATCTGCAGAATGAAAAAGACCACTCATTGCAAGATGGAAGTAATCCGCATATGTGATTCTCACCTTAATCTTTCTGAACAAGTTCTCAACATTCTCGGAATCAAATGGAAGAGTACCACAAAGAAGAGCATAAAGGATCACTCCACAACTCCATACATCAACCTCAGGTCCAGCATATTGTTTTCCAAATATTACCTGTGAGGGAACACCCACTATGTATTTAGAATGAGCATGAGGGCATAGACCGACAGACTAATAGTAATACAAATAAATTACCTCTGGAGCAGCATAGTTTGGACTCCCACAGCTAGTCTTCAAAAAATGACCATCATGCATGACATTGCTGAATCCAAAATCAGCAAGTTTTAAATTATATTTTGAATCAAGCAATAAATTTTCTGGCTTCAGATCACGATGGACAACCATGTTTCTGTGACAGTATTCAACGCCAGATATGATCTGTTCAGAAAATTTTAAACACGTAAGATTAAAAACTACTGAGACAGACCAAGAACTTAATTTCAACAAAATTAGAACGGTTTTAAGTGGGATACTACACCTCAAAAGATATACCGTTTCTATCTGTGATTAAAATTTTGAACTACATGTCAGTAATGACACTAACATAACCTACACTTCAGGAAGTGACATTAATTAATTTAACCGATCACATCATTCTCAAGGAAAAGCAGTTATCTCAGAAACTTTACAAGTCAACATGTTTACTAAGTCAAATTTTCAATATCATTCACATTAAACTACTTTTTCCAAAGATAAAAAAACGCATTGAACACAATAGCAACACATCAGGAGCATGTAATGAATTTACATGTCAATTCTCATTGATGGGAAGATGAGATAGAATAGTTGATTAATAAATAACTATTATTAGACAAAATAAAAGGCTCTACAAGCCAATAAATAAGTGAAAGACACTTGCCTGCTGGAAGATTCTACGGGCTTCTGCTTCCTGTAATCTGACATTATCAACAATGTACTCAAACAGATCGCCATGCTCACAATACTCCATCACAATATATATATATTTCGGTGTGTAAATGACCTCATATAGCCGGATGATATGGGGATGAATGAAGAGCTTCGATATCTTGATTTCTCTTTTTGCTAGAAACAAGAATAAGTAAGAAAAAAATAAGTCAACAATGAAGCATCAGCCTGATGCAGTATCAAATATATTAACAAAGTCCTTGCAAAAGGAAAGAATAACTAAATAAGTTGTTATAGTTTAAGGAGGGGTACCTTTCTCTTCAATTTTCATTTTTCTCATTTGGCGACATTTGATGATCTTTATAGCAACCATATGCCCTGTAAGAATATGCTCTGCAATCTTTACTTTTCCAAAACTACCAATACCTAATCTTTTTCCCAGGGTGTAGTTTCTCAATGCTTCAGAGTGCTTACACCTTCTAGTGCTTCCATCCATTTTCAACCTGTCATCAATGCAAGAAGTGACAATGTATTATATGTTTATATTTAGCAGTTAGGGCAACTAAAACCTGTGTTTGCGTGGATGCATTGTTCATTTGTCCAGTATAAATACATATCAATGCCTGCATTGTCCAAGTTCTTACTGGTTCCCACAACATAAATTGGCATGCTCTATAAGGAATGAAGAAGAGTAAAGCGCATCAATAGCCCTTGAACTTGTGTGACTGTATCATTTAGGTCCACAAATTTTTAAAGTGCATTTTTGGATCCATGAACTTGTTAAATCGTATCATCTAAGTCCAAATTACCTAAAATACCCCTATGATTATCGATATAACTATTATTCGAACTTTATTTTTCAATTTTTTTTTGCACTCCAAATCAACATTGTTAGCCTTCAATAAGAATTATGATAACAAAGTTGATTTATGAAGAGAAAAAAATATGAAAATTATAGGTTGAATAATACTTATATCAACAATCATAAGGGTATTTTCGGTATTTTAGACTTAGATGACACATTTTAACAAGTTCATGGACATAAAAATGCACTTTTAAAATTCGTGGACCTAGATGACACACCCGCGCAAGTTCAGAGACTGCTGATGCACTTTACTCAATGAAGAAGTATGAAATAGGGTTTAACCTAGTGGTTAAGTACTCTGAGTAGCACTACTAAGATCCTGAGTTCGATTCCTGGTTGAAGCGAATTTCAGGCTGAATTTCACAATACTAAATGCAGGTACTCTACAGAGAAAGTCATGAGCGTTGGATCTGTAGTATACGTATGAAAAATGTGAAGGGATGAACATGTCGTAATGTTGGTCTATGAAGTCTGGTCCACAGTCATGTGCTTAGTCATTCAGTTATCGTCGCCTTGTTCTAAACTATAGGTCGTGTCTGTATTTGTACTCGTTTGTAATAAATTGACCATAACCTCCTTAGAGGAGAAGGTCGGGACTTTACCCATCATCTAAAAAAATTAAGGAATGAAGAAGTATATAAACGGTCAAACATGCAATTTATCAGGAAAGTAAATACCACCATGCAATCATGTCGTCCTATACTCGTCCGAGCTAAACCCTAAACAAGACCAAGCCCTGTTCCCGATAAAAGGTTCTTTCTAGGTCTTCGCACTCCCCAGAACGCTGTAAGATATTCTCAGGGAATGGAATCACCGACACTACAAACCTTTACATGGTGCTTGCCCACCACATCTTGTCCCTCAATGGATGTATAGGTGTTGTAGCTGTGATATTCACTAAGTGGGACCAAAATAGACTACTAAGCTAGGATTATTGCTTGGTGGTGATAGAGATAGGGAACTCATGGAATCCAGTGATTTAATTCATCTGTAAAATCCTCGGATATTTCCATAAGAATGGCTAAGTGTAGTTATTTGCTCGCCAAACTTATCACAACCCCTCCTTTTATCCGGGCTTGGACTGTCTATGTTATTGCAACATTGGCAGAGTTGATCTTGTTGTAACCCCAATATCATTGAATAACTAAATACCTGAGGCACAACCTACTAACTACCTAGATAAATTTATATCTAAATGGCAGGACTTGATGTTAACAACTGGTCTCAAGATTAGCACATGCATTTGCACACTAGACATGGGTGGGAATTGTCCTAGGGTCACATCCATACATGAAATTGAACATATTGAATGGGAATCTCCAACTTAGCAGGATCGTCAGCTCAGAACTAAAATTAAGGAAAGTGAGATTGAGTGACCGACCAGTTGATAGACCAACTAGCCAAGCAATCAAACAATGAATCTAGGTTTGTTGCTACATCCTTGACATAATGTATCTTTTCACTTTTCAGTTAGCTTTGGTTAGCTAGTTTCATCAGAGATTCGGTTAATAGTTGTGATTGTGTTAGTTTGGATGAAGCCCATGATGCTTATCCTGTAAGATCAGTTGTGATCATCTAGTTTATACTAGGCTATTTATATTCAACAATCAACAACAGAAAAGCTGCAGCTCCAACAGCACCAAACCTCCTGTCGTTCTTCTCTGCACTTCGTGTGACAATAGAGTTCCAACAAGGCTGACCTTCTGCTATGGTGCAAGAGACTAGCAAGTATCTGCGATAACGAATCCAGTGTAGACCGCATCAACGCTGTGTTGGAGCTGACCCTCACGGTCTTGCATGAACCAGCCCATCGAATCACCTTCCACAATCTATAGCAGCGGCAGCACCAAGCATCTCTGAATTACGCGACCCCATCCACACAACCGCTACCATGAGTGGTGAAACTGAAGGGGGGACTATCTCATAAGCTCCATTTGTTCTTAGCATCAATAGTATTTAATGTTTTAGTTATTGACAAGGTCAAGTTGATCCATACTAATTTCAGCATTTGGATGCATATATACAGCTATAATCAGGCTGTACGAATAGTTTTTTATTATCCTGTCATTGATTAAATTACTCATAACATTAAGTGACTAGCTTTGCTCCCCCCCCCCCCCCCCCCCCCCCCCCCTTGCTAGTTCGGCCACTGGAGACCATGAAACTACCGGACAGCCCCCGGAAATGCAACACAAGCCCCCGGAAACGCAACAGCAGCCGAACCCCTTCGATCCGCTGCTCCAAACCACCCCAAGCCCCGAACCAACCACCACATAACCCCAGCCCCACGAAGAACCGCAGCTGGAGAGCTTGCAGACCAGGAGGGAATCAGTTAGCGCCGGTGGGAGGCTTACCTGCGATGGCTCGCTGGCACCCCGACGAGGTCAACCGGCGCGCGCGCGGGGGGTCGAGGCCGGGAGGAGACGGGGAGAGCGCACGGCAGCCTCACTTAGCTTGCCGATCACGAGTGGAGAGCGGAGAGAGGTTTTTGGGCTTGGGCGGAACGGCCGATGGGTTGGCAACTTCCTCAGGGCGGGGGTGCTTTTAACCCGGTACCAGCTTAGCTTAGCTGACGTGGCAGCTCACTCGCTCCGTCGTTTGGCACTTGTCTTGTTGCTTTGCCTTAATAAGTAAAATACATTAGCAATCTTTAAACTTATCTCACGGTGATAAACTCTCTCTTTGGGGGCGTGTGTGTCCCTGGCTTGTCGATTGGTGGTTCCTCGTGCGCTTGCCCAACGGCATCGGAAAAATGGACGGTCGCGCGTGATTCGTCGGAGGCGCTCACTTTTGGTTTTGGTGGCCGATGCGAGTCGTCGTCATCGTCGGCAAGGCGACTGGGCGTGGCGGAGGTTTCGACTTTTTCGGTGGGCGGGCTGATGCAGTTCGGCGTCGGAGGATTCTGTTGTTTCCGACGAGGAGGACGTGTTTCCTCGGCTGTACTGTCTAGCGGTTGCGTCGCGGCATCGCAACTTTTCTTCGTTCGTGTTGCATTGGGTGATTTTGGTCCTAATCCTGGTTGCTGTAGTGTACGTTTTTCACAGCTTGTGTTCCGTAATAGCCACTTCGCCAGTCAGCTCGTTAGTTTCTTTTTTTTTGTGGCATTTGCAGTCGTTGCACAAGGTAGGTTTATCGATGGAACCGAGGGTGCTTCAGGTTCAACATCGGCGAGCAATTAATATAAGCTGTTTTGTATACACCTCGTAGCTGATTTGTTTTAGAGAGAGAGCGGGGGGGGGGGGGGGGCGGTGGGAGAGATCAACGATACAATCCAAGAGTAATACCCTGTCCTCGAAGTTGACGTGCCATTGGACGGTAAAAAAATGGCTTTGAATGAGACATTCCGGTTCAACGGTGGTTATTTGGCCGGCACAACCGCACAACCAAAGCGAGCGGAGCAGCACGCATGAAAGTCTCTCTTCAGACCGCAGAAAATATCAGCCGGGACTGGTTTCACGGTTCTTCGCACAACACATTATTGCCTGGTTAATGACAGCAATACACAGGAGCAAACGCCCATATCGTGCTGCACCCAAGACCGAAAGCAAATTAAGCAACCTACAAACGGTAATGGAATATTCTGTATCAAAATATAACGCACATATCGTGCTGCACCCAAGACCGAAAGCAAATTAAGCAACCTGCAAACGGTAATAGAATATTCCGTATCAAAATATTTGTCGTTCCAGCCAAATAAAGTTTATTTTAAGTCCTTTTTATTTGTCTGAAATGACAAATATTTTAATAAAAATGAGTATATACAAGCACACACCAGTCAAACTGACAGTCACATCAAACTGCATATTAGCATTGCAGCCCAGTTCAGTCGAGTATTCCAGCTTCATTGCTAGTGGGTCTGCAAATAATGCGACATGGTTCCAAGTTATTGCCTTGATAAATGATAACAATAAAGTTCCATGGATGGAACACGTAAGGTACAAACTATAAAAAAAGGGGTTATTGTGTTTATAATCCTTTGTAAGTCTAATTGTGATTTTACCCTTCAAATTTAGAGTTTGTGATTTTATTCCTGTTTTTTTTGAAATGAAACAAAATTCTACCCCTACTCCGTTAAGAATAGTTAACAGTGTTAAATATGAAAAAAAAAGACAGAAATATCCTTATCATGTTAACATATTGAAGATGTATAATTAGTAGTATTACAGAACAAAATATATTTTATTGAAAATTTGTTTGGATGTGAAATTTACAATTTGGTAAATTTATTTGAACTCATTCATTTTTTAATTTTTTATATTCCAAATTCTGAAAATTGAATTTCAAAATTCGGAAAATTTTAATTTAAAACAAAAAATTTGAAATTTGAAAATTTGGAAACTGGAATATAAATTTTTGGAAATATAAATTAGAATTTGAAATTTCGAAAATTCTGAATATCATTTATTTTCTTTTTGAATTTCACTTAAATTTGTTTGTTTTTAAATTTCTAAAAAATGTTTGGATTTGAACTAAAAATTTCAAAAAAATCAATAATTCTGATATTTTTTATCTTCCAAAAATCTTCTTTGCATAAATTAGCACAAAGATGGATAGTTTTGACTTTTTTATTTCTCATTTGTTTATTTAATTTTGTTAAATCATTTAATTTAATAAGATTTAACGGTGTTAGAAATGGAGGGTAAACGGTGACTTCATTTTGAAAAAGTAGAGGTAAAATCACAAACCCTAGTTTTCAATGGTAAAATCACGATTAAAGTTGAAACTAGGGGTAGAAACACAATAATCTCTAAAAAATGTAAGAGGATGAACAATGTCACATGTCGATCGATGAAAAGTTTACAGTCGTGTGTTTGGCCATCTATTTATTGTTATAATATTCCAATCAATAGGATTGTGAGTGTCTACGTTTATATTCACTTATAACAAGTTGATCATAACCTCTTAGAAGAGGAAGGAAGGTCAAAACTTTACCTATCATCGCCTTTTTGAAAAGGAAAAAAACTTTACCTATCATTAAAAAACAACTCCAGCATTAGCTTGGTGCTCCCCGTCAGAACGGATACCAGATAGCATCAGCTTTGAAGATTAGTCTCTGGCAGAAGCAGACTTCTTGTTAGAAGGGCAACGGGTGTTAGCCTCTTTGACGACGTTGGAGACTTCTTGTCAAAATGTTTGTCCAATGAGAGACTTTCTGAAGAATCCTCGTGTCCATTCTGATTGAACTATTCCACTGCTGCAAGGAACTTCCATATTAAAATTAGTTTGTGATCGAAATTTAATTCCTCTACCCTGCCCACTATTACAGCATCGCAATCATGGAACTTCAAAATTTTGTCCAGTTTCCTCTCAAAGGTTGGGTATTTCACACTTTCCAAACCAGGTTTGTGAACAAAGATCACACCCACATCAATAGGATCATCATCGCAGCCCCGTTTCAAGCACAAATGTTCTTTAAGTGTGTCGACCACGTTTGTTGCCAAAGGTGTATCTACCTTCTGAAACCATCAGCGTCAAACTTCGGATGGTTCACCAGCATGCCATGGGCATACTGGTGAAAGGGGGTTTGGTCTAGTGGCTAAGTATTCCGATTAGCATTACTAAGGTTCTGACTTCGATTTTCGGTGGAAGCGAATTTCAGGCTGAATTTCACAGTATTAAATGCAGGCACTCTACAGAGGAAGTCATGGGCGCAGAATCTGGAGTGCACTTATGAAAAATGTGAAGGGATGAACGTGCCGTAATATTGGCTTACGAAGTCCGGTTCACAGTCGTGTGCTTAGTCATTCAGTTATCGTCGTCTTGTTCTAGACAATAGGGTGTGAGTGTCTGCATTTGTACTTGCTTGTAATAAATTAGCCATAACCTTCTCGGAGGAGAAGGTCGGGACTTTACTCATCATCTAAAAAAGCATGCCATAGGCAGTGAGAAGCTCATCGAACAAAAGGGCCAAATGTGTCGGCACTCTTATGGCGCACCGAGTAATTCCTGAGTTCACTTTGGATTTGGTGAATTGGCTGTCCGCAAGAAAACTGTACTACCTCTGTTTCGTTAAGATTGTCGTTTCCAACAAAGAAATAAACTGTCGCCGCTTGTGAGGGAGTATGATTTAGTGGAAATATCTTGACATCCCAGTGAGGCAGTGAACTGGTATTAATCAATAAGATAATCTGCAGCTGCTGGGGAACGGGTTGTAGCCCAGTTCCGCCCGTGCTGCCACGGTTCGATCTCTGATGCTCACCCTCCTTTTTATTGAATTGACAGTATTTCTGCTCATAGTGTTCGGACTATGTCTTAAAAAAATTTGCAGCTGCTATCCCCAGATCTTATACCAGCTATTTAACCTGCATATACAGCTGTAATTCTAACAATTTCATAGTTTAGCATGGCCCTCAAAATAGTAACGATGCCTTTTGATGAGCTCTCACTTAGGCTTGGCACTCAAATGAAAGGCAGAAGAATGTCGCAGCAATCCAATGCTTGCCAACAAATTCAGTAAGGCGGATCTGTGCAAGCCAGTATGCGGCCGACTCGAGCTGGTCAAGCATGCAGCTGCTGCAATTCTGCGCACTAAGACCATTCGCAGTGGTACACTGTAAAGCATACTGGATACACTGTTTCGCAGTGTAATTTAGATTACATATTGTAAAAGTAGAAGAAGAATAGTATATAGAGTATGCTTTAGAGGGCGCTAGTGCAGATAGGCTAAAGAACGACGCCTCAGCAGCTACAATCTTTCCTGGCTTCTTTGCGGCTTTCATAGCTGTAACACCCATATTTTATGTAATAAAATTTGATCAAACCAAGGTGCATTCATGTGTTGCATTTTTGTGTGAATTTTTGAAGTTCAAACGAGTAGCAAACGTTGAAATTTGAATTTGAAATCAAACCAAAAGAAAAGGAATGGAAAAAGAAAAAGAAAAACAAATAAAACCCCTGCTGGGCCAAATCCCACCCCTGGCCCAATTTCCCCTCCCCTCACCCACGGTCAAGCCAGCTCCCCTCTCCTCTTTCTCTCCCTGCCAGGTGAGGCCCGCATGTCATCCCCTTCCCTGGGCAACCGCCTCCCTTTCCTTCCTGCGCCGCGCCACGCCGCACCCCCCCCCCCTCCAACTGCCTCGCCCCACGCCGAATCCCCCCCGGGAAACTGCCCCACGCACGCGCCCTCAACCGCCGCCGCCTTTCCCTCTATAAAATTCCCCTCTCCCCCTCTCTTTCTTCTTCCCCGTGCACCAACCCTAACCAACCGCCATCCTCGGTAAGTCGTGCGCGTTCCCGACGAGCCGGCGATCGCCTCACCCCTCCACCCCCTCTGAACTCTTTGCCGTGAACTCAGGAGCACGCCAGACAAGCTTGCGCGGGAGAATTGCCGGGGCTTCACCGGATCCGACGGTTGCCGACGCTGGTTGCCGCCACCCCTCGATGCTGACCATCCTCTGGCCGATTTCGCGCCCCGAAACTCCCTGAGGTGTGTTCCTTACCTTCCGCTCTTTCGTTTAGTGTAAAGCGCACTTAGAATTAGTGGCGTTTTGGCCGTTTGGGCCAACGCCGGCGAGCTCACCGCCGCGGGCGCCGAGCCCCGACGCGCGCGCGCGAGATCAGCGTCGCCGGGGCGACGTGGCCGCATCCCGACCGTTGGCTTGAGGCTGACAGCCAAGATTACAACCGCGTAACGCTTCGGTTATTTAAAATCCCATGCGTTCACTTCGGATCCGACGGCCCACATTCAAATTCCCTTTCCCGCCACCGGATTTACACCGTGGCCCCTGGAATCTTGCGAGCTACCCCCTGACCTTTGCTGGAATTCTAGTCTAGCCCCTGGATTTAGCAATCTAGCCCCTGGACTCTCTGGAAATGGATTTTAACACTTAATTAATCAATCTGGCCCCTGGAAAATTGTAGAATTATGGATTTAACCCCTGTACAGTGTAGAAAACTTATTAACCAGCCCCTGGACTTTTATTTAATTACTGAATATTGTTTTTAGGAGTATTTGATGTGTAGAAAATAGATAAAAATGATAAATAAATGTAGGAACAGTAGGGAAATTTGTATAAAATGTTTTTATGCTGTAATTAATTTGTAGAGTTCAAATAAAATGTATTTTGACTATGGAAAATTTATTAAAAATATTTAAAATACATTTTGGCAATAGAAAATTCAATAAAATTGATTTTGGGCCATAAATAAATCCTAAAAATGTAAGATAATTATAAAATGCATATTTTAGCTATGTAAAATAATAAATACCTCGTAGGGACGCATTAGTATAGAGTTTTATGCCTATGTGTATGTTTGATGCCATGCGTTGTGTGCACTTACTATTTTAGCCTTTATTTCTCCTTGCCATGCTTGGGCAACATATTTAGAGTCGTACTACGATCCCAACTTCAATCTCCAAGACCAAGACTTCACCAACAACCAAGTCTTCGAAGAAGGCAAGTGCCCTTGACCATCTTGTACCAATTTTAGGATTTTAGTTAGATGCATGCTAATTAAATTGATGTCCTATTTCATGTTTCATGCCTTGTTCCATATAATTCCTTGTCACCTGATGTGGGTTGGGAAGTAGATAGGTATTAATTATGCTTAGCCATGCTTAGACATTGGGGATGGGATTTCATACAATTGTGACATGTTAAACTTTATGATTACTTTAATTGTGGTGGATACACAATAGTAGTGGATAGGAATCTGGTGGTTGGATAAATTTGGTATGGTGCAGTTTGCACGAGACCCGGGATTGGGTTTGGTACCACCGGATTCTAAGGACCGGTTTATGGAGGAAGCCACTAAGCTTTATAGTACCACCACGAGACTGAGATGGGGCAGCTTGGTCAATTAATTAGGTTTCTCCCGATGAAATGCTAGTAGTTGGATGGTGCGGGGAATGATGCAGGGGTACTTCTCTGGGAACCGCAAGGCTCAAGAGGGGGCTCTGAGGCGGAGGGTTACTCCGGGAATGTCTCAGTGGTGGAAACCTTAGAGAGCTAGCACTAGTCGGGAGTACCTTTGTAAAGACCATGTTGTGATCTCCTGGCCTCACACCAAAGGAAGTGTGTAATGTGGTTAGCTACCACGGGCATTCAGGGAGGTTCACTTAGTCCACCTGGCAACAGGGGATGAAATCACTGCTTGTGGGTAAAGGGTACACTCTCTGCAGAGATTTGGTAAAACTGTCATGACAGCCGTGCTCACGGACAAGAGCGGCTTGGGGCCAGTTCATAATTAGCTTATGGTTGGGAAATGGTGGTTATTTATGATTCAAGTTACATTCATCATCTTTAATTATGTGTTGAATTACTTCTTGAATTATGATACTGATAATTGAAAGCTAAGATTAGGTTCTAAGCATAGTGCTTAAGCCATAATTGGCCTTCCCTTGCTTTAGCCAATCATGTCATTCTCTTCCCACACTTGCTGAGTACTCTATGTGCTCAAGCGTTTACTTTTCCATTAGAATATGAAGAAGAAGCAGCACCATAAGACTTCTTCGTCAACCCGGAAGACTTGGGCTAAGCTAGCGATCCTTCGCGCGACTGCCTGTGGAGTTGGAGCCATTCTCATCTATTTAGCCTTCCGCTGTAGTATAATCTATGTGAACTGTTTAGATGTTGTAAATAGGTTTTGGTGTGTATTTGTAGACCTTCGGGTCGTATTGTAAGACTATTTATGTACTCGAACATGGCTATGTAATGATATTTCACTTTCGTCAACGCATGTACGATTCAACTGATCCTGGCGTACATGTGATTAGCGTCTGTTCATCTTTACGATGACCGGGCATGACAAAGTGGTATCAGAGCCGTGTTGCCCGTAGGACGCAAGCCTAGTTAGAAATGGTCGAAAATAAGGACTATACTATTTTCTTATAAAATAGTATTTCCAAAACTTTGTGCTTTCCATCTCAACCCTTGTGCTTCTTATCTTGTTGTGCTTATTGTTTTAATTCTAACTTAATTTATTGATTATTGATCTTACTCTATCTTCTTTTCAAATGTTTGTAGATGGCGCGCACCAAGCAGACGGCGCGTAAGTCGATTGGGGGTCGTGTTCCTCACCACGCCCTAGCCAGCCGCTCCGCACCTCACACACCCAGGAGGGAGACAGTGCTGATCTCTTCTGGACGTGTTGTCCCGAGGATGCGTGCCCGTCTTCGCTCTCTTCTTCGTGCTGCGGGGTACTGTGAGTACCGTGTTCGCTTCGTCTACCACACCACTAGGGTCTCTGTACCCTCTACTGGTGGACTGGAGTGGTTTTCCCAACTGTCCATCTACTACGACTCGGAGCTGCTGCACTCACACTTCTCTCTGGCTTGGAGGAGCTCCCAGCGTGCCGCTGAGGAGGATGCTACGTGGGAGGCGACTACCTAATGGAGTCACGCCCACAGGTTCCGCCTCGGGTGCATGGAGCAAGCCTACACCCCTCAGCGCCCTAGTGGCACAGCCGGCTTCACTGGACGTGACGTCGAGGGGCCTCTACACCACGCTAAGAGCGAGAGGCTTGTGGACGACGTTGTGGAGTTGTCTTCATGACTCCAGCGTTGTCAGCAGGAGCTTTAGGACAGCAGGGACCTTGTTGACAGCTACGAGCGACTTCGCCGATGCTACGCGAGGATCACTACAGCTGACCCGAACTCTCCTTAGTATGCTTCGAACGTTGAGCCGTGGGACCCAAACTCTCCAGATCATCGTGAGAACTCACCCGTGAGATCGGGGAAGGACACGGAGGAGGAGGATCCCGAGGAGGAGACCGAGGAGGACTCCGACGAGTAGGGGTAGACTTGTTACCCTGTTGGACGACTCAAGACACCTACCCTTAGTATGTAGGAGCGTGTAGTTGCACCCTCTCTAGTCTTGAGTTGTATTATCTATGGTATTGTATTAGTTTGCTTTATGTTGTGTGTGTGTGTGTGTGCGACATGAGTTGTGGAATGCTTCGGCATCCTGTCCACATCCACGTCATTTGTATATAGGCTTGTTAGTGTGTCGTGCGAGTTGTGGAATGCATTAGCATCCTGTCCACATCCGCACTAGTTGATTAATGAATTTGCTTGCTCTATATATATATGTTTCCCTTGATGCATGTAGTTGGGACCGTTTACCATAGCATACCCTTCTATATCTTATCTATTATCCTAAAGTTTCAATTATTCCCTATACAGATGGCTAGAAGAGGTAGAGGTCGTGGAAGGGGTGCTGTGCCCCAAGAGGAAGGACTTGGAGGTGTGCCAGGATGGAATGGTAGGAGTGCTCGAGGAGCCCCAGCAGCGCAGCAGATGATGGCCATTCAAACCCAACTGCTCAACAACCTCACCCAGATTGTTACCAATATGCAGCAAGCCCCACCCCCACCACCACCACAATACAACCTTCCACCACCACCACCTTTTCCACCCAGGTCCTCTCTAAGGGACTTCCTTAACACACATCCACCCACCTTTTCCACAGTCACTGAACCAATGGATGCTGATGATTGGCTTCGAACGGTTGAAAGCAAGTTGAGGCTCATACACTGTGAAGGAAGAGAGAAGGTACTATTAGCCTCCCATCAACTCCAAGGACCGGCAGCTGGCTGGTGGACTGCCTTCACTGAAGCCCACCAGGATTCGGAGAACATCACTTGGGAAGAATTCAGGACCAATTTCCGCAATCACTTTGTGCCTGAGGGAGAAATACAAGCAAGACGTGAGGAGTTCCTTATGTTAAAGCAGGGCCGTATGACTGTGAGAGCCTACTCAAATGCATTCACCCAGTTATCCTGCTATGCCCCAACAGATGTGGATACTGATTCCAAGAAACAATTCCGTTTCAAGAATGGACTGGACAATGAGTTGAAGTTTGCCATGTCTTCCAGCGACTACAGCGACTTTCAGAAGTTGGTTGACAAAGCTTTTGAGGTGGAGAGGACTAAGAAAGAACTGGATGATGATGAAAGGAAGAGTAAGTTGGCTCTGAGCCATGCCTCTAGTAGCAATGTACGCCCTCGTCTCAACCCTCAGCCCGCAAACCAGATGACTCGTCCTATGAACTACTCGGGACAGAGATTTCCCAACTCCAACTACAGGGCACCCACTCCCTACAATCAGCAAATGCGCCAACAACAACAGCCTCCAGGCCAGCCAATGCAACCCCCTCGCCAGCAGATGCAACCCCCTCGCCCTTCAGCTCCAGCTAACCGTCCCAACGGTCAACCCCCAAGAAATCAATCAGGAGGTAACAAGGGCCAGAACAATGCTGTGGGAGTTCAATACTACAAGTGTGGAGAATGGGGACACTACTCCAACAATTGTCCAAAGAAGCAGCAGAACCCATCTGGACGTGTCAATCATGTGACTTTGGAGCAAGCGCAAGAAGCACCTGATGTGGTGATCGGTATGTTTTCTGCTAATTCCCACCCCGCCGCAGTATTGTTTGATTCGGGTGCTACACATTCATTTATATCCAAAGATTTCATAAAGAAGCATGACATGGTAGTTGCATTCTTGAACCGACCATTGTTGATAAACTCTCCGGGAGGAGGGATGGTGGCAAGGCATATATGCCGTAAAGTGAGTATAAACATAAGGGGGGTAGTCTTTTGGGCCAACCTAATAGTGTTGGACCCACAAGGATTAGACATCATTCTGGGAATGGACTGGCTGACAAAGAATCAAGGAGTAATTCATTGTGCAACTAGGACAGTTTGCTTAACACACCCAGATGGCACTACGGTGGAGTTCAAGCCAGATCAGACACAAGAGGCATTTGTACAACTCAACCATCTTGAGAGTATAGAAGGCATCAGGGTTGTGAGTGAGTTTCCGGATGTGTTCCCAAATGACTTACCAGGTATGCCCCCTGATCGAGAGATTGAGTTTATCATTGATTTAGTACCTGGAACGGTCCCAATATATAAGCGGCTGTATAGAATGGATGCTAAACAACTAGCTGAACTAAATGATCATATTGAGGAGTTATTGGGGAAAGGATATATTCGTCCTAGATCATCGCCTTGGGGAGCACCAGTCATATTTGTACCTAAGAAGGATGGTACTCAAAGGTTGTGTGTGGATTACCGTGCCTTAAATGCGGTAACAATCAAGAATAAGTACCCACTGCCAAGGATTGAAGATTTATTTGATCAGTTGAGAGGAGCATGTGTGTTCTCTAAGATTGATCTTCGCTCGGGTTATCACCAACTGAAGATCAGACCCTCAGGTATTCCCAAGACTGCATTTGTCTCTCGATATGGACTATATGAGTATACAGTTATGTCGTTTGGATTGACCAATGCTCCGACATATTTTATGTATTTAATGAACAAGGTATTCATGGAGTACTTGCACAAGTTTGTAGTGGTATTCATCGACGACATACTTATCTACTCTAAGACTGTAGAAGAGCATGAGGAGCACATCAGGATGGCTCTACAGAATCTTCGCCAACACCAAATATATGCCAAACTTAGTAAGTGTGAGTTTTGGCTAAAGGAAGTATCATTTTTGGGTCATGTCATATCTGAAGGAGGTATAGCAGTGGATCCAGGCAAAGTGGCCGATGTCCTTAAATGGGAAACACCTGAGAGTGTACATGATATACGGAGATTCTTAGGCATGGCTGGTTATTACCGTCGATTCATTGAGGGATTTTCAAAGATCTCTCGACCACTAACCAAGTTGCTTGAGAAAGGAGTTGCTTTCAAGTGGACCCCCGAATGTGAAGTGAGCTTTGCCGAGTTGAAGAAGAGGTTAACCAGTGCATCGGTATTGGTGATGCCTGATATGCAGAAGGAGTTTGTAGTTTATTGTGATGCATCTGGTCATGGTTTAGGATGTGTCTTAATGCAAGGAGTACATGTTGTAGCCTATGATTCAAGACAGCTTCGGAAACATGAGAGGAATTATCCAACCCATGATTTAGAATTGGCAGCTGTTGTCCATGCTTTGAAGATATGGAGACACTACTTGATGGGAAAAAGAACCGAGATATACACGGATCACAAGAGCTTGAAGTACATATTCACACAACCATATCTTAACCTCAGACAACGTCGTTGGTTGGAGTTAATAAATGACTTCGATGTGGAAATCAACTACCATCCAGGAAAGGCTAATGTGGTCGCTGATGCTCTAAGAAGGAAGGGACAATGTAATAACTTGTCAGTACAAGCTCTTCAACCCCAGTTATGTGAAGAGTTTGCAAGGTTAAACTTATGCCTTGTATCTAGTGCTGAAGCAGTTGCTATGGAAGTGGACTCAACCCTTGAACGTGATATACGAGAAGGACAAAAGAATGATGAGAAGGGTAAGGAGATCAAGCAATTGATGAAGAAGGGAAAAACTCCAAACTTTAGGGAGGATGAACATGGAACCCTATGGCTTGGAAGGAGGATTTGTGTTCCAGATATCAAGGAGATTAGAGAGTTGATACTAAGGGAAGCTCATAACTCATCATACTCCATTCATCCCGGAAGCACAAAGATGTATCAAGACCTTAAAGATCGATATTGGTGGCATGGAATGAAAAGGGATGTAGTAGAATATGTGGCCATATGTGATACATGTCAATTGATTAAGGCGGAACACCAAAGACCAGCAGGGTTGTTGCAACCAATCAAAGTGCCAGAATGGAAATGGGAAGAAATTAGTATGGATTTCATTGTGGGACTACCAAGGACACAGTCTGGATATGATTCTATATGGGTTATAGTGGATCGTTTGACTAAAGTTGCCCACTTTATTCCTGTGAAAGAAACATACAATGGTCCCAAGTTGGCGGAACTGTATATCTCCAGGATTGTATGCTTACATGGAGTTCCTAAGAAGATTATTTCAGATCGAGGCACTCAATTTACCTCAAGATTCTGGCAGAAGTTGCATGAATCAATGGATACCCATTTAAATTTTAATTCGGCGTATCACCCTCAGACTGATGGTCAGACAGAACGTACCAACCAGATATTAGAAGACATGTTGAGAGCGTGTGCTCTAAAGAATAGCCAAAGTTGGGATAAAAATCTGCCATATGCCGAATTCTCTTACAACAATAGTTATCAAGCCAGTTTGAAGATGTCTCCTTTTGAAGCATTGTATGGGCGGAAATGTAGGACACCGTTGTTTTGGAATCAAACTGGGGAAAGCCAAGTCTTTGGTCCCGATGTATTGAAAGAGGCTGAAAGACAAGTGCAAGAAATTCGGAAGAACCTAAAGGCAGCCCAAACAAGGCAGAAGAGTTATGCGGATACTCGAAGATGTGATCTAACATTTGAGGTTGGTGATTATGTGTACTTGAAGGTGTCACCTATGAGAGATTTGAGAAGATTTAAAGTAAGAGGCAAGTTGTCACCCCGCTACATTGGCCGTTCAAGATACTCGAACGACGAGGTGAAGTGGCTTATCAGCTTGAGCTTCCACCGCACTTGTCAGATGTTTATAACGTATTCTATGTATCACAACTTAAGAAGTGTCTGAGAGTGCTTGAGGAACAGTTACCTATGGAAGCAGTTGATGTACAAGAAGATTTGTCTTATGTGGAACAACCTGTCGAGATACTTGAGACATTAGAAAAGGTCACCAGAAAGAAAGTCATTCGTATGTGTAAAGTGCAATGGAAACATCACTCAGAGGCAGAAGCAACATGGAAAAGAGAATAAGATCTCAAGACCGATTTCCCTCATCTATTCTCTTCGGACGTCCGAATCTCGAGGGCGAGATTCCTTTTAAGGGGGGTAGAGTTGTGACACCCATATTTTATGTAATAAAATTTGATCAAACCAAGGTGCATTTGTGTGTTGCATTTTTGTGTGAATTTTTGAAAATCAAACGAGTAGCAAACGTTGAAATTTGAATTTGAAATTGAAATCAAACCAAAAGAAAAGGAATGGAAAAAGAAAAAGAAAAACAAATAAAACCCCTGCTGGGCCAAATCCCACCCCTGGCCCAATTTCCCCTCCCCTCACCCGCGGCCCAGCCAGCTCCCCTCTCCTCTTTCTCTCTCTGCCAGGCGGGGCCCGCATGTCATCCCCTTCCCTGGGCAACCGCCTCCCTTTCCTTCCCGCGCCGCGCCACGCCGCAGCCCCCCTCCAACTGCCTCGCCCCACGCCGAATCCCCCCCGAAAAACTGCCCCACGCACGCGCCCTCAACCGCCGCCGCCTTCCCCTCTATAAAATTCCCCTCTCCCCCTCTCTTTCTTCTTCCCCACGCACCAACCCTAACCAACCGCCATCCTCGGTAAGTCATGCGCGTTCTCGACGAGCCGGCGATCGCCTCACCCCTCCACCCCCTCTGAACTCTTTGCCGTGAACTCAGGAGCACGCCAGACAAGCTTGCGCGGGAGAATTGCCGGGGCTTCACCGGATCCGACGGTTGCCGACGCCGGTTGCCGCCACCCCTCGACGCCGACCATCCTCCGGCCGATTTCGCGCCCCAAAACTCCCCGAGGTGTGTTCCTTACCTTCCCCGCTTCCGTTTAGTGTAAAGCGCACTTAGAATTACTGGTGTTTTGGCCGTTTGGGCCAACGCCGGCGAGCTCACCGCAGCGGGCGCCGAGCGCTGCCGCGCGCGCGAGAGATCAGCGCCGCCGGGGCGACGTGGCCGCATCCCGACCATTGGCTTGAGGCTGACGGCCGTGATTAGAAGCGCGTAACGCTTCGGTTATTTAAAATCCCGTGCGTTCACTTCGGATCCGATGGCCCACATTCAAATTCCCTTTCCCGCCGCCAGATTTACACCGTGGCCCCTGGAATCTTGCGAGCTACCCCCTGACCTTTGCTGGAATTCTAGTCTAGCCCCTGGATTTAGCAATCTAGCCCCTGGACTCTCTGGAAATGGATTTTAACACTTAATTAATCAATCTGGCCCCTGGAAAATTGTAGAATTATGGGTTTAACCCCTGTACAGTGTAGAAAACTTATTAACTAGCCCCTGGACTTTTATTTAATTGCTGAATATTGTTTTTAGGAGTATTTAATGTGTAGAAAATAGATAAAAATGATAAATAAATGTAGGAACAGTCGAAATATTTGTATAAAATATTTTTATTCTGTAATTAATTTGTAGAGTTCAAATAAAATGTATTTGGACTATGGAAAATTTATTAAAAATATTTAAAATACATTTTGGCCATAGAAAATTCAATAAAAATGATTTTGGGCCATAAATAAATCCTAAAAATGTAAGATAATTATAAAATGCATATTTTGGCTATGTAAAATAATAAATACCTCGTAGGGACGCATTAGTATAGAGTTTTATGCCTATGTGTATGTTTGATGCCATGTGTTGTGTGCACTTTACTTATTTTAGCCTTTATTTCTCCTTGCCATTGTAATACCCTAAATTTTCGCATCATGCAGTGCATACATGATCATGCATTAAACACTAGTAGAATAAAAGAAAAATAATAAAACATGCATGTACAAATATGTGTAGCAAAAAGAAAAAAAAGAAAATAATAGTTATAGCCTAAAACTTGTAATAAGGAATAAGTATAAAAATAATAATAATAATATATATAAATGTATATATAAATAATATATATAACAATATATAAAAATAAATAAAATATTAATATTAATAATATATACTATAATAATTAATAATAGATAATATATATATATAATATAAATAATATATATATATATAAATATAATAAATTATATAACAAGAGAAAGTATAAAAAAAATAATAAAATAAATAAATATAAATAATAAAATAATAATAATACTAAAAAAAGAAAAAAAGAAAAAAAGGGAACCGCCGGCCAGGCCGCCGAACGGCCCAGCCGAGCAGCCCCAGTCCCGACCCCACCCGGCTCCCGCGTACAGCACCAGCCCCGGCCGAACGACCTCTCGTGCCCGGCCCCGCCTGGGTCCCGCCCCCGAGTCCCGCCCCGCGTCCGACTCCCCCGATCCCGATTCCCTCCCGCGTACGCGCCCGCCCCTGGTACGACTCCGCCCCGGCTCCCAGCCCCCGCGTCCCATCACGCGCGGATCCCGCCCCGCGCTAACCGCCTCCCGCCCAGCTCGGCCCCGATCGCCCTCCCGCCCTCCCGCCGCCCCTATAAAAAGGGACCGAAGGCTTCACGATCCAGCCGCCAGACGCCGCCGCCTTCGAGGAAAAACCGCCGAAAAAAAATACCAGGGACCAGAGGGCTGCGACCAGGGAAGAAAAAGGTCAAGGAGGAGGAGTATCAGTTGACCCCGGAAAAGTGAGAGACGTGTTGAAGTGGGAACCGCCACAGAATGTCAAGGAAATTCGGAGTTTCCTTGGAATGGCTGGATATTACCGCCGATTCATCAAGGATTTCTCCAAAATAGCCAAGCCTATGACCGAATTACTCATGAAAGGGAGGGCATTCCGATGGACTCAAACTTGTCAGGATAGCTTTGAGGAGTTAAAGAAAAGGTTGACAACCGCGCCGGTGTTAGTATTACCGGACATAAGCAAGAGTTTCGACATCTATTGTGATGCATCAAGACAAGGAGTTGGATGTGTATTGATGCAAGAAGGTCAAGTGGTCGCCTATGCGTCAAGACAATTGAAGAAACATGAGCAGAATTACCCCACGCATGATCTTGAACTAGCAGCCGTGGTACATGCATTGAAGATTTGGAGACACTATATTCTTGGACATAGGTGTGAAATTTATACGGATCATAAGAGTTTGAAGTATATTTTCACACAGACAGATCTGAATTTGAGGCAACGAAGATGGTTGGAGCTCATCAAGGATTATGATGTGGGAATCAACTATCATCCGGGAAAAGCCAATGTAGTGGCCGATGCTTTGAGTAGAAAGGGAGTAAGCCATCAACTTACAGTTCGAGAGTTACCGTCCGAGTTATGTAAGGAGTTTGAACGGTTGAACCTAGGGTTTGTAAATGAGATGGAGATGATGGAGTTAAATCCGACCTTGGAGCAAGAAATTCGAGAGGCACAAACCGTAGATAAGGAGATCAAGGAAATCAAGGAAAGAATCGAAGAAGGGAGAGAATTCAGATTTGATGAAGACGAACATGGTACCTTATGGCTTGGAAATAGGATTGTTGTGCCTAATGTAAAACATATTCGGGATACAGTATTAAAGGAGGCACATGACTCGCCTTACTCAATTCACCCCGGTTGTACGAAGATGTACAAAGACTTGAAGACTTTCTATTGGTGGGATAGCATGAAGAAGGACATAGCTGAATACGTAGCACTATGTGATGTGTGCCAACGAGTCAAGGCGGAACATCAAAGACCAGCCGGATTATTGCAACCGTTGAAGATTCCGGAATGGAAGTGGGAAGAAATTGGAATGGATTTCATAGTTGGGTTACCACGTACTCAGTCCGGGTATGACTCAATTTGGGTAATTGTGGATCGCTTAACCAAGTCAGCTCATTTTGTCCCTGTGAAGACCAAGTATACAGCTGCACGATTGGCCGAAATATACATGGAGCATATTGTGTGTCGACATGGAGTCCCTAAGAAGATAGTCTCGGATAGAGGTTCTCAATTTACCTCCAGATTTTGGCAAAAATTGCATGAAGCTTTGGGAACGAGGTTGAATTTTAGTTCCGCATATCATCCTCAAACGGATGGACAAACCGAGAGGACCAATCAGATTTTGGAGGACATGTTAAGAGCTTGTGCATTAAAGCATGGGAAAAGTTGTGATAAAAGCTTGCCATACGCAGAATTTTCATACAAAAATAGTTACCAAGCAAGCTTGAAAATGTCACCATATGAAGCACTTTATGGGAGGAAGTGTAGGACACCTTTATTCTGGAATGAGGCAGGAGAAACTCAAGTATTTGGTCCGGATGTGTTGCAAGAAGCCGAAAAGCAAGTCCAGATAATTCGTGAAAACTTGAGGGCTGCCCAATCAAGACAAAAAGGCTATGCGGACAATAGGAGAAGGAAATTAGCCTTTGAAATAGGAGATTTTGTTTACCTCAAGGTGTCACCTATGAGAGGTCATAAGAGGTTTAACATAAGAGGCAAACTCGCACCTCGTTATATTGGACCATTCAAGATTTTGGACAGAAGAGGAGAAGTAGCATATAAGTTGGAGATGCCAGCTCATCTTTCAGACGTACATGATGTGTTTCATGTTTCTCAACTCAAGAAGTATCTCAGGGTACCGGAAGAACAAGTGCCGATGGACGAGTTAGAACTTCAGTAGGATTTGTCCTATGTCGAACAACCTATCAAGATTTTGGACATGAAGGAAAGGGTCACGAGAAATAAGAGGATCCGTTGGTGCAAAGTGCAATGGAAGCACCATACGGAAGCCGAAGCTACATGGGAACGTGAAGAAGACTTGAAGGCAGAATTCCCTCACCTTTTCTCCACGCTATCGAATCTCGAGGGCGAGATTCAGTTTAAGGGGGTAGGTTTGTAATACCCTAAATTTTCGCATCATGCATTGCATACATGATCATGCATTAAACACAAGTAGAATAAAAGAAAAATAATAAAACATGCATGTACAAATATGTGTAGCGAAAAGAAGAAAAAGAAAATAATAGTTATAGCCTAAAACTTGTAATAAGGAATAAGTATAAAAATAATAATAATATATATAAATGTATATATAAATAATATATATAAAAATATATAAAAATAAATAAAATATTAATATTAATAATATATACTATAATAATTAATAATAGATAATATATATAATATAAATAATATATATATATATATAAATATATAACAAATTATATAACAAGAGAAAGTATAAAAAAATAATAATAAAATAAATAAATATAAATAATAAAATAATAATAATACTAAAAAAAGAAAAAAAAAGAAAAAAAGGGAACCGCCGGCCAGGCCGCCGAACGGCCCAGCCGAGCAGCCCCAGTCCCGACCCCACCCGGCTCCCGCGTACCGCGCCAGCCCCGGCCGAACGGCCTCTCGCGCCCGGCCCCGCTTGGGTCCCGCCCCCGAGTCCCGCCCCGCGTCCGACTCCCCCGATCCCGATTCCCCCCCGCGTACGCGCCCGCCCCCGGTACGACTCCGCCCCGGCTCCCGGCCCCCGTGTCCCATCACGCGCGGATCCCACCCCGCGCTAACCGCCTCCCGCCCGACTCGGCCCCGATCGCCCTCCCGCCGCCCCTATAAAAAGGGACCGAAGGCTTCACGATCCAGCCGCCAGACGCTGCCGCCTTCGAGGAAAAACCGTCGGAAAAAAATACGAGGGACCAAAGGGCTGCGACCAGGGAAGAAAAAGGAGAAAAAGAAGGGGAAGAAGAGGAAGAAAAAGAGGAGGGCCCCACCGTCCGCCGGAGATCGACGTCACCATCGCGCCGCCGTCGTCGTGCCGCCAGAGAACGCATCTACTTCGTCTACGCATTGTCCCCATCCCGCGATCATCGAAGCCATCACATCTACGGTAGGCCATGTCCCCGATGCGAATTTTTGCGATCATATTGAACCTAATAGGCGTAACTTGATCGTAGTTGTGTCATAATTTTATTTTCAGTAGCATTAATCCCCGCTAAAACCCCCGTAAACTCTTATGAACACGTATGAACTAGTCGCATCTAATTAATAAACAACCGTAGTTAATTAATTATTGAATTGTGCATGCATACATGTCATTGCATGTTGATTATTTTGTGTGCACCATGTTGATTGTATATGTTCTCTTGTATGTATGATCACGCGTAGAGGGACGTGCTCAAGAGGCCGCATACGAGGATTTCCAAAATCAAGACTTTGAAGCGCTTGAGCAACCCCATCCGCCGGAGCAAGGCAAGTGTCCTTGAAGCATATTGATCCTGTTTTATTAAATGTTTTGTTTGCGAACTTGCATGCTTGTGTCAAATTGATGGGAATCCTATGGTAGGAAGTTTACTAGTTTTGTTTGACCACCCTTGTCACCTGGAATTTATGGTAGAGAGTCGGGAATGGTTTTTACTTTTTGCTTCGCTTAATTAATTGGGATGACAAACAACACTACACATTTAATTATGCATCAATGATATTCTGGTTAACGTGAACTGGTCAATATGATGGGTGATCTAAGCAAGCATGGTCTTGTGGATGGGTTGGATGATATGGTGGTATGCTTGCCTTAGATCTAAGGACCGGTTCATGCGAGAATATGCCAGGTCAACAGTGCCACCACAAGGCCAAGTATGGGTGAGGCGTACCTGAATAATTAGGAGCGCTGCTAGTATTGTATGGACCATTGGATGGCGCGGGGAATGGGAGTCGAGGAGGACTGCCCTGGGATCCGCATGGCACACGAGGGGGCCCGTGGGTGGGAGAATAGAGATTCAAGCCTGCCGGTGAAACCTTAGTGGGCCTGTACATACTAGTAGTCCCTTTTGAAAGGCTATTTTGTGATCTCTTGGCCACACACCTACGGAAGTGTGAGATGGCATAATGGAGGTTTCTTAGTCATCGAAAGGTGACAAAATCACAAACATGTGGGTAAAGTGGTACAAACTCTGCAGAGTATTAAACTATCATGATAGCCGTGCTCCCGGTTATGAGCGTCTGGATGACCTACATGATTAGAGTTGGAAATTGGGATTTGGGATGGTTATGGTTTGGTGGATATTATGGTTGTGGTTGTGGTTATGATTATGGTTATGGTCATGGATGGAATTATGGTTTATGACATTGATTATGGGTATTGATAATGGTGAATTATGGACTGGTATTATTATGGTTACATGGTTTATGATGGGATTACTTCACATAATATGATATATTGCTTTTCAAATGTTTTACTGTACTTTTCAGCACTTAGCCATTATTATTGTCGTCATTTGAATCAGCCACATTTCATACTTTCCACACTTGCTGAGTACGACATGTACTCACTCTTGCAATCCCCCCCCCCCCAACAGATGCAGGTCAGAATTGTGAGTTTAATGGCGATAATGCGGAGTTCTAGGCCGTGTCTACCGTCAGCTTTGCCTGTGGTGTTATTGGAGCTGCGCTATCCCTTTTGCTTAGTTGCTTAATTAGTTTATTTCTGCTGCATTAGTTGAACTTGTCATTAATATTCATTAGAGCTTGTATTTGAGGATAATCTGGTTTGTGTAATAAAATTTGGTTAATTAACCTTGTTCTGTGGTAATTTTCTGTATACTCTTTTGTGATTGCACTCGTGGATGTGTGATGAACATCCTGGGCACACATATTCGTTAGCTTGGTTCATTTTTCGGAACCGGGCGTCACAGATTGGTATCAGAGCCACAGGTTGACCGTAGGACGCAACCTAGATAGAATGGACACTTTAGAGCACATAGGAGCACTCAGGAATCGGTGTGTTTTTGCTTAGTGTGCTGTTTGCTATATATATATTGTTTGCTTGTGTGCTTAATAGAGGATTTTGGGATGCTTTAGCATTGCCATGTCCACCTAGGCTAATATAGCTAGTTGGTTAGATTCATATCCCTTGATGCATATAGTTGGGGACGTTTCTAAATTCTTACCTATTGTTTTCCTTTAGATGGTGAGGACTCGCAACTAGAGGGATGCTAATGATGAGGAGGAGAACCATGGAGTACCTCAGAAGAACAATGGACAAGAACATGCTCATGGAGCCATCAATATCGAGCAACTACTGGCTATGCAGAACCAGCTCATGCAGACCATGATACAAACTATGGGACAGCTGCAGGCTGGCAATATCAACAATCAGCCACACATGCCTCCACCGCCACCCCCGCCTCCTCATAACCGATTGGGAGAGTTTATGAGGACTAGGCCGCCAACCTTTGCTCAAGCCGCAAACCCTATGGATGTTGATGATTGGCTCAAGTCCGTGGAGAAGAAACTTGCTATTGTCCAATGCAGTGACCGGGAGAAGGTCCTATTTGCTTCTCATCAACTCGTTGGAGCAGCCGCTGATTGGTGGGATTCACTATGCAACGCTCATGAGGATCAAGAGAGGATCACTTGGACCGAATTCAAGGAGAATTTTCGTTCTCATTATGTGCCGAAAGGTGTGATGATCTTGAAGAGGCAAGAATTCGAGAACTTAAGGCAAGGAAGATCAAGCGTGAGTGAATATCTCAACAAGTTCACTCAACTCTCAAGGTATGCGCCCGAGGATGTTAGTCGAGACAGCCGGAAGCAATATTTGTTCATGAGAGGCCTCAACAATGAAATCCAAGTGCAACTACTCAACTGCGATTATGCAAATTTCCAGAAGCTTGTGGACAAAGCAATTGTGGTTGAGAACAAGATCCGTGAGATGGAGCAAGAAATCAAGAGGAAGGCGCCATATCAAGGACAGCAACAAGGAAGTAATGTGCGCCCTCGCCTTGCACCACCCAATGCGCCTCATTACAGCTCCTCTATTCCTGCTCAGCGCCCTGGTTATGCACCACGCCCAACTCAGTTTGTGCAGCAGCGCCCTGTCATGCAAGCAATGCCTTATGCACCTCGTACTGATTTTCCTGGAGCCAATGTTCAAAACCAAGCTTGTCCCAATAATTCTGGTGGAGTTAAGAGGTGCTATACTTGTGGAGAAGCTGGACACTTTGCGAATCAATGTCCTAAGTCAGGCCTTGGTCAAAGAAGCAATGCGCCGAGGCAAAACTCAAGACCCAATGGAGGACAGCCACAAGAGAACCGTGGACAGCAGAATTTTGCTCATGGCAATGTGAATCATGTCTCTACGGAGGATGCTCAACAAGCGTATGACGTGGTCATTGGTATGTTTCTCGCCAACTCCAACCCCGCGACTATGTTATTTGATTCTGGAGCATCACATTCATTCATTGCATCGAAGTATGTGGCCAAGTATAGTTTGCCTATCTCCCATATGAAGTTTACTCTGTTGGTTAAGTCTCCTGGAGGAGAGATGAGGACAAATATAGTATGTCCAAAAGTAAGCCTTAGAATAAGGGGGGTAGACTTCTCCGCCAACCTCATTGTCTTGGATTCTCAAGGATTGGACATTATACTTGGTATGGACTAGTTGAGGAAGCACAATGGAGTTATTGAGTGTGCCATGAAGACGGTGAAGTTGACCAATGAAGAAGGGATCACCATAGAATTTGAAGCATCTCAAACCGCACCGAAGCAATTGGAATTGAATCATATGGACTGTGCCGCAATTGAGGAGATTCCAGTGGTGTGTGAATTTTTGGATGTTTTTCCGGATGAGTTGCCAGGTATTCCACCCGATCGGGACATTGAGTTTGTTATTGATTTAATACCTGGAACTGCACCTATAGCTAAGAGGCCGTATAGGATGCCTCCTATAGAATTAGCGGAACTCAAGAAGCAGATTCAAGAACAACTAGAGAAAGGTTTTATTCGCCCTAGCTCTTCACCTTGGGGAGCGCCCGTTCTATTTGTGGACAAGAAAGATGGATCCCAAAGGATGTGTGTGGATTACCGAGCTCTCAATGAGGTGGCCATCAAGAACAAGTACACCTTGCTCCGTATAGAGGATTTGTTTGATCAGATGAAAGGTGCCTGTGTGTTTTCCAAGATTGATTTGAGGTCGGGACACTTTCAAATGAAGATTAGACCATCGTACATACCCAAGACAGCTTTCAGGACACGGTATGGATCTTATGAGTACACCGTGATGTCATTTGGATTGACAAATGCGCCTGCCTACTTTATGTACCTCATGAATAAAGTCTTCATGGAGTACTTGGACAAGTTCGTTGTGGTGTTTATTGATGACATTATGATCTACTCGAAGGATGAGAAGGAACATGAGGAACACTTGAGGCTTATGTTGCAGAAATTGAGGGAGCATCAATTGTATGCCAAGTTCAGCAAGTGCCGGTTTTGGTTGAAAGAGGTGCCATTTTTGGGTCATATAATCTCAGGAGGAGGAGTATCAGTTGACCCCGGAAAAGTGAGAGACGTGTTGAAGTGGGAACCGCCACAGAATGTCAAGGAAAGTCGGAGTTTCCTTGGAATGGCTGGATATTACCGCCGATTCATCAAGGATTTCTCCAAAATAGCCAAGCCTATGACCGAATTACTCATGAAAGGGAGGGCATTCCGATGGACTCAAGCTTGTCAGGATAGCTTTGAGGAGTTAAAGAAAAGGTTGACAACCGCGCCGATGTTAGTATTACCAGACGTAAGCAAGAGTTTCGACATCTATTGTGATGCATCAAGACAAGGACTTGGATGTGTATTGATGCAAGAAGGTCAAGTGGTCGCCTATGCGTCAAGACAATCGAAGAAACATGAGCAGAATTACCCCACGCATGATCTTGAACTAGCAGCCGTGGTACATGCATTGAAGATTTGGAGACACTATATTCTTGGACATAGGTGTGAAATTTATACGGATCATAAGAGTTTGAAGTATATTTTCACACAGACAGATCTGAATTTGAGGCAACGAAGATGGTTGGAGCTCATCAAGGATTATGATGTGGGAATCAACTATCATCCGGGAAAAGCCAATGTAGTGGCCGATGCTTTGAGTAGAAATGGAGTAAGCCATCAACTTACAGTTCGAGAGTTACCGTCCGAGTTATGTAAGGAGTTTGAACGGTTGAACCTCGGGTTTGTAAATGAGATGGAGATGATGGAGTTAAATCCGACCTTGGAGCAAGAAATTCGAGAGGCACAAACCGCAGATAAGGAGATCAAGGAAATCAAGGAAAGAATTGAAGAAGGGAGAGAATTCAGATTTGATGAAGATGAACATGGTACCTTATGGCTTGGAAAGAGGATCGTTGTGCCTAATGTAAAACATATTCGGGAGACAATATTAAAGGAGGCACATGACTCGCCTTACTCAATTCACCCCGGTTGTACGAAGATGTACAAAGCCTTGAAGACTTTCTATTGGTGGGATAGCATGAAGAAGGACATAGCTGAATACGTAGCACTATGTGATGTGTGCCAACGAGTCAAGGCGGAACATCAAAGACCAGCCGGGTTATTGCAACCGTTGAAGATTCCGGAATGGAAGTGGGAAGAAATTGGAATGGATTTCATAGTTGGGTTACCACGTACTCAGTCCGGGTATGACTCAATTCGGGTAATTGTGGATCGCTTAACCAAGTCAGCTCATTTTGTCCCTGTGAAGACCAAGTATACAGCTGCATGGTTGGCCGAAATATACATGGAGCATATTGTGTGTCGACATGGAGTCCCTAAGAAGATAGTCTCGGATAGAGGTTCTCAATTTACCTCCAGATTTTGGCAAAAATTGCATGAAGCTTTGGGAACCAGGTTGAATTTTAGTTCCGCATATCATCCTCAAACGGATGGACAAACCGAGAGGACCAATCAGATTTTGGAGGACATGTTAAGAGCTTGTGCATTAAAGCATGGGAAAAGTTGGGATAAAAGCTTGCCATACGCATAATATTCATACAACAATAGTTACCAAGCAAGCTTGAAAATGTCACCATATGAAGCACTTTATGGGAGGAAGTGTAGGACACCTTTATTCTGGAATGAGGCAGGAGAAACTCAAGTATTTGGTCCGGATGTGTTGCAAGAAGCTGAAAAGCAAGTCCAGATAATTCGTGAAAACTTGAGGGCTGCCCAATCAAGACAAAAAGGCTATGCGTACAATAGGAGAAGGAAATTAGCCTTTGAAATAGGAGATTTATTTTACCTCAAGGTGTCACCTATGAGAGGTCATAAGAGGTTTAACATAAGAGGCAAACTCGCACCTCGTTATATTGGACCATTCAAGATTTTGGACAGAAGAGGAGAAGTAGCATATAAGTTGGAGATGCCAGCTCATATTTCAGACGTACATGATGTGTTTCATGTTTCTCAACTCAAGAAGTGTCTCAGGGTACTGGAAGAACAAGTGCCGATGGACGAGTTAGAACTTCAGGAGGATTTGTCCTATGTCGAACAACCTATCAAGATTTTGGACATGAAGGAAAGGGTCACGAGAAATAAGAGGATCCGTTGGTGCAAAGTGCAATGGAAACACCATACGGAAGCCGAAGCTACATGAGAACGTGAAGAAGACTTGAAAGCAGAATTCCTCAACTTTTCTCCACGCTATCGAATCTCGAGGGCGAGATTCACTTTAAGGGGGGTAGGTTTGTAATACCCTAAATTTTCGCATCATGCATTGCATACATGATCATGCATTAAACACTAGTAGAATAAAAGAAAAATAATAAAACATGCATGTACAAATATGTGTAGCAAAAATAAGAAAAAGAAAATAATAGTTATAGCCTAAAACTTGTAATATGGAATAAGTATAAAAATAATAATAATAATATATATAAATGTATATATAAATAATATATATAACAATATATAAAAATAAATAAAATTTTAATATTAATAATATATACTATAATAATTAATAATAGATAATATATATATAATATAAATAATAATATATATATAAATATATAACAAATTATATAACAAGAGAAAGTATAAAAAAATAATAATAAAATAAATAAATATAAATAATAAAATAATAATAATACTAAAAAAAGAAAAAAAGAAAAAAGGGAACCGCCGGCCAGGCCGCCGAACGGCCCAGCCGAGCAGCCCGAGTCCCGACCCCACCCGGCTCCCGCGTACCGCGCCAGCCCCGGCCGAACGGCCTCTCGCGCCCGGCCCCACCTGGGTCCCGCCCCCGAGTCCCGCCCCGCGTCCGACTCCCCCGATCCCGATTCCCTCCCGCGTACGCGCCCGCCCCCGGTACGACTCCGCCCCGGCTCCTGGCCCCCGTGTTCCATCACGCGCGGATCCCGCCCCGCACTAACCGCCTCCCGCCCGACTCGGCCCCGATCGCCCTCCCGCCGCCCCTATAAAAAGGGACCGAAGGCTTCACGATCCAGCTGCCAGACGCCGCCGCCTTCGAGGAAAAACCGTCGGAAAAAAATACGAGGGACCAAAGGGCTGCGACCAGGGAAGAAAAAGGAGAAAAAGAAGGGGAAGAAGAGGAAGAAAAAGAGGAGGGCCCCACCGTCCGCCGGAGATCGACGTCACCATCGCGCCGCCGTCGTCGTGCCGCCAGAGAACGCATCTACTTCGTCTACGCATTGTCCCCATCCCGCGATCATCGAAGCCATCACATCTACGGTAGGCCATGTCCCCAATGCGAATTTTTGCGATCATATTGAACCTAATAGGCGTAACTTGATCGTAGTTGTGTCATAATTTTATTTTCAGTAGCATTAATCCCCGCTAAAACCCCCGTAAACTCTTATGAACACGTATGAACTAGTCGCATCTAATTAATAAACAACCGTAGTTAATTAATTATTGAATTGTGCATGCATACATGTCATTGCATGTTGATTATTTTGTGTGCACCATGTTGATTGTATATGTTCTCTTGTATGTATGATCACGCGTAGAGTGACGTGCTCAAGAGGCCGCATACGAGGATTTCCAAAATCAAGACTTTGAAGCTTGAGCAACCCCATCCGCCGGAGCAAGGCAAGTGTCCTTGAAGCATATTGATCCTGTTTTATTAAATGTTTTGTTTGCGAACTTGCATGCTTGTGTCAAATTGATGGGAATCCTATGGTAGGAAGTTTACTAGTTTTGTTTGACCACCCTTGTCACCTGGAATTTATGGTAGAGAGTCGGGAAGGGTTTTTACTTTTTGCTTCGCTTAATTAATTGGGATGACAAACAACACTACACATTTAATTATGCATCAATGATATTCTGGTTAACGTGAACTGGTCAATATGATGGGTGATCTAAGCAAGCATGGTCTTGTGGATGGGTTGGATGATATGGTGATATGCTTGCCTAAGATCTAAGGACCGGTTCATGCGAGAATATGACAGGTCAACAGTGCCACCACAAGGCCAAGTATGGGTGCAGCGTAGCTGAATAATTAGGAGCGCTGCTAGTATTGTATGGACCATTGGATGGCGCGGGGAATGGGAGTCGAGGAGGACTGCCCTGGGATCCGCATGGCACACGAGGGGGCCCGTGGGTGGGAGAATAGAGATTCAAGCCTGCCGGTGAAACCTTAGTGGGCCCGTACATACTAGTAGTCCCTTTTGAAAGGCTATTTTGTGATATCTTGGCCACACACCTACGGAAGTGTGAGATGGCATAATGGAGGTTTCTTAGTCATCGAAAGGTGACGAAATCACAAACATGTGGGTAAAGTGGTACAAACTCTGCAGAGTATTAAACTATCATGATAGCCGTGCTCCCGGTTACGAGCGCCTGGATGACCTACATGATTAGAGTTGGAAATTGGGATTTGGGATGGTTATGGTTTGGTGGATATTATGGTTGTGGTTGTGGTTATGATTATGGTTATGGTTATGGATGGAATTATGGTTTATGACATTGATTATGGTTATTGATAATGGTGAATTATGGACTGGTATTATTATGGTTACATGGTTTATGATGGGATTACTTCACATAATATGATATATTGCTTTTCAAATGTTTTACTGTACTTTTCAGCACTTAGCTATTATTATTGTCGTCATTTGAATCAGCCACATGTCATACTTTTCACACTTGCTGAGTACGACATGTACTCACTCTTGCAATCCCCCCAACAGATGCACGTCAGAATTGTGAGTTTAATGGCGATAATGCGGAGTTCTAGGCCGTGTCTACCGTCAGCTTTGCCTGTGGTGTTATTGGAGCTGCGCTATCCCTTTTGCTTAGTTGCTTAATTAGTTTATTTCCGCTGCATTAGTTGAACTTGTCATTAATATTCATTAGAGCTTGTATTCGAGGATAATCTGGTTTGTGTAATAAAATTTGGTTAATTAACCTTGTTCTGTGGTAATTTTCTGTATACTCTTTTGTGATTGCACTCGTGTATGTGTGATGAACATCCTGAGCACACATATACGTTAGCTTGGTTCGTTTTTCGGAACCGGGAGTCACAGCCATGCTTTGGCAACATATTTAGAGTCGTACTACGACCCCAACTTCAATATCCAAGACCAAGACTTCACCAACAACCAAGTCTTCGAAGAAGGCAAGTGCCCTTGACCATCTTGTACCAATTTTAGGATTTTAGTTAGATGCATGCTAACTAAATTGATGTCCTATTTCATGTTTCATGCCTTGTTACATATAATTCCTTGTCACCTGATGTGGGTTGGGAAGTAGATAGGTATTAATTATGCTTAGCCATGCTTAGACATTGGGGATGGGATTTCATACAATTGTGACATGTTAAACTTTATGATTACTTTAATTGTGGTGGATACACAATAGTAGTGGATAGGAATCTGGTGGTTGGATAGATTTGGTATGGTGCAGTTTGCACGAGACCCGGGTTTGGGTTTGGTACCACCGGATTCTAAGGACCGTTTTATGGAGGAAGCCACTAAGCTTTATAGTACCACCACGAGACTGAGATGTGGCAGCTTGGTCAATTAATTAGGTTTCTCCCGATGAAATGCTAGTAGTTGGATGGTGCGGGGAATGATGCAGGGGTACTGCTCTGGGAACCGCAAGGCTCAAGAGGGGGCTCTGAGGCGGAGGGTTACTCCGGGAATGCCTCAGTGGTGGAAACCTTAGAGGGCTAGCACTAGTCGGGAGTACCTTTGTAAAGACCATGTTGTGATCTCCTGGCCTCACACCAAAGGAAGTGTGTAATGTGGTTAGCTACCACAGGCATTTAGGGAGGTTCACTTAGTCCACCTGGCAACAGGGGATGAAATCACTGGTTGTGGGGAAAGGGTACACTCTCTGCAGAGATTTGGTAAAACTGTCATGACAGCCGTGCTCACGGACAAGAGCGGCTTGGGGCCAGTTCATAATTAGCTTATGGTTGGGAAACAGTGGTTATTTATGATTCAAGTTACATTCATCATCTTTAATTATGTGTTGAATTACTTCTTGAATTATGATATTGATAATTGAAAGCTAAGGTTAGGTTCTAAGCATAGTGCTTAAGCCATAATTGGCCTTCCCTTGCTTTAACCAATCATGTCATTCTCTTCCCGCACTTGCTGAGTACTCTATGTACTCAAGCGTTTACTTTTCCATTAGAATATGAAGAAGAAGTAGCACCAGAAGACTTCTTCGTCAACCCGGAAGACTTGGGCTTGGCTGGCGATCCTTTGCGCGACTGTCTGTGGAGATGGAGCCATTCTTATCTATTTAGCCTTCCGCTGTAGTATAATCTATGTGAATTGTTTAGATGTTGTAAATAGGTCGTGGTGTATATTTGTAGACCTTCGGGTCGTATTGTAAGACTATTTATGTACTCGAACATGGCTATGTAATGATATTTCACTTTCGTCAACGCATGTACGATTCAACTGATCCTGGCGTACATGTGATTAGCGTCTGTTCATCTTTACGATGACCGGGCGTGACAATAGCCACCATAGGCGTGTGCGCAGCCGCGTCTTCAGCAGAGACTTTCCCCTTCTCCCTGCTTCGTGGGGCCACCGATTCCGCAGCACTAAGGCAGGCACTTGGAAGCTCACTCGCTGGCTCCTCTCCTTGGACTTCGTCTCCCGATCAGCACCTGGGCGGTTTTCTTCAGGGGCTTCACCACAGGCCTGGAGGGCTTGATCACCCTGACAGGATTCTAGCACAAATACTACTCCGTGCGTGGCAATGAGACCTTTATCAAATCTCCTTTCATAAGAGTGTTAAGCCTCTTATGCTATGTAACTGCATCAATGCATGTTTGTTGCTTGAATGGCTGGAGCCTGGAAGCTGAGGGTTTGGTTGTGGCTGTTGTGGACTGCCCAAAGTTTTTGTTGCAAGAGAAAATAATGACAGCATATAAGAAGTCCATGGTAAATAGAGGTGCGAATTGGGCTGGGACGAAACTGCACCCCACCCGGCCCAATAGAGATTCGGGCCGTGCTGTGGCTGGATGTCGGGCACGGTGGGCGGCACGGCCCGACACGACAAAATGGGCCGTGCCCGGGCCAGCACAGCCCGAAACCAGCCCGAAGTTTGAAAACAGCTCGATACCGGCCCGAAGGCGAAAAAATGGGGTGGCATGAGGCCAACGGGCCAAGAGAGAAGGCACCACAACTGGAGTTCAAAGATTTAATAAATGGCCCACGCGAAGAAGAAGGCTTAATAAGCCAACGACACAGCAACCCACAGATCCATTGAGAAATTCAAAGTGTCAGCCGCACCACGCCTTATATGGTGGACGAGCACAACAAAAATCACCGATGTGGGACTAATGAGGACTGTTGTCGATATCCTGCATACCAAGTATTCCTACGTACCAGAAGAAGACGTGTTGAGTTCTACTTTCCAATATTGTGGACTTCCAAAGGCAACACGTGTCCCGCAATGTCGGATCTGTCTCCCTCCTTAGGGTGTCTCTGGTACTTCCACGTGTCCCACAATGCCGAATCTACCTCCCTCCTTAGGGTGGCTCCGGCCTGCCACATGTCCCGCAGTGCTAGACCTGCTTCCCTTCTTAGGGTGGCTCCAGTGCTGCCACGTGTCCCGGGGTGCCGGACCTGCCTCCCCAACAGGGGAAGCTTCGGTGCTGCCACATGTCTAGTAGCTCCGGACCTGGCTCCCCGTAGAGGGAAGCTCCAGAGCTACCACGTGTCACACATCCGGATCTACGTCTACAATGGGAAGACTTCAAGATCTCCAACGGCGTGAACATTCAAGGGCTATCAACCGGCCGTTACAAGACCTAGTTAATGCGTCATTAATGCCATATTAATGATGCACAATCAGAGGACTATCAAGACCGGTAACGCTGCCATTAGGGCCGTTATCACAGTCAGGGCCACCTGTTGAACACGACACATAATGTAACATCCAATCCTTGGCATATAAAATGGTTGTGTTGCACGGTAGAACTCAAGCGAGCCAAAGCTATTAAAGTCTAAAGTTATTCAGACTAGCTCACCAACATATTTGGTCAAAGCGATACAATACACAAACATCCCATAGAGTAAGGTATTACGCTCAGGCGGCCCGAACCACATAAAACTCTATGTGTCATCTTGCTCTTGGACCTTGATTTTGCACCCTGCCTAAATACAAACCTCTGCGGACTACTTCTTACTAGTATCGGGGGAAGTGTTGTTGGCAGACTTCGATATTTGGCACGCCAGTAGGGGGGCTCAAGATCAGTACTGGGGGAAGTGTCATTGGCACACTTCAACATTTGGCGCGCGAGGTAGGGGGGCTCAAGATCTTCAAGATGGTGAACTCTGCTGCCGCTTCAAATGGACCTGTTGCACAAGCAGTTGGTGGAAATCCCTCCAATGCTCAGCAGCCGACCAACGTTGTTCCGACGAACGTCGTTCTACCACTACCACCACCACCACCTGCTGCAGCAGCGAACGCTGGAGAGCAGGATGGTGACTTCGCGTCGGGAATCGACCAACAACCCATAGAACACGCTGAACGTAGCACATACTCTTCTTCAGCATCCTCCAACACCGGGAGCTCCCCCGGCCGCGCTGGAACAATGGTGTGCTGACGTTGAGCATCTGGTTGCAGTTGCAACCACAACGCTGAACAACCAGGGTCTGCCCCATGCAGGGCAGACACCTTCCTGTAATAGGACCTTGTCTCAAAGGCTTGGTCCTATGGCGTCGTAGCTCAAGAGACGTGCGCACTCTCAGCACGCGACGTTTCTACTGTAACACCTTCATTTTCATACATAATGCATTGCATATATCCTCATACATGTTTAACATTTATTTATGTTAAAAGGAACAAGATTAAATGACTTTAGGGCTAAACTAGAAATTTTAGTCTATCAGGGTGCAGACTTGTCCGGTTTCTGAAACTGGACTAGTCCGGTATCCCTATTTTCTGTTCAGAAAATTTAACATCCTCTATTCAGAAAGATTCAGTCTCTTCAGAAGTGCAGACTTGTCCAGCCATAACCCGGACTAGTCCGATGCTCCTATTTTCATTCAGAAAGTTTAGTTTCTTTCAGAGTCAGAAAAAATCCAATTCTTCAGAGTCCAGACATGTCCAGCACAATGTGCAGACTAGTCCGGTTAAGCCTCTAATGTTCTTCGAAATTGTCCAATTTCTCTCTGTTTCCAAACGGACTAGTCCGGTCCGTACTGCGGACTAGTCCGGCCTACAGAAACCAACTCGACTTCTATTATTTCTCCACGAATTGTTTTTGGGTAATTGCCTAATTTGGGCCCAAGAACTTCGTGCCCAACCTCATAGGAGCCCAAGTGGACCCCACCTTGGCCCCTACACGTTCCCCACCGAATTCTACTTCGAATTCACCCAAAACCCTACCTCTCCAACCCTTATATAAGCAACCCAATACCCTCACCTCCCCACCTTTGAGAAAAAACCCTCGATGCCGCCCTTAGCCTTGCGTCGACGTCAAGAGGAAGCCCAGGAGCAAGGAGAAGGAGGAGAAGAGGGAGAAGGGCCAATCAAGATTGATCTTCATCGACTTTTCGATGAGTTGATGTTCTTCATCCAAGTTCTTCATCAACTCATCTCCATCAAGCCCTAATCGCCAAGATTCAAAGTCTCATGCCCAAATCTTGATCTTTGGATCTCTAAACACGTGGTATACCATCTACATTCAAGTTTTTGTAAAAATTCAACCCCAATTCTCGAAAATCAGAAAAAAACCCTAATTTTGCAGTCTGCATAGTGTAGACTAGTCCAGTGTCTGAATTTGTAAAATTCCTGAATTGTGCTGAATTAATCCCAAATCAACTCAAATCAATTCCAAACTTGTTCAAACATGTTAGAAACTATTGTAACTAGTTAGTAAACATTATTAGCAACTCATTAACAAGTTTTACCTCACAATTGCATTAATCATGCATATCATGGCATATTTAGTACTATATGAGCATTATTTGATTGAATCGTGTGTTTTGCATGTTTGTCGCTCAAAATAAAAGGAATTGCCGTAGAGAGTGCTTTCGAGGACCTGCAGAATCAGAATTTTGAAGCCGTTGATCCAAATCAATCTCAGGAGCAAGGCAGATGTCCTTGACCATAATGATCTTGTTCTAGAGGTTTTGTTTGCAAATTGCATGCTTGTGTCAAAATTGATGGGAAAACCCAATTGTAGAAGTTTACTAGTTTTGTATGACCACCCTTGTCGCTTGAACACAATGTAGAGAGTCGGGAATGGTATTTTGCCCTTTTTGCTTCGCGATGCTCAATTGGGTTTGGGAAACATTCATACTACCTGATTATGAACTATTGATCATGTGAATAATGAGAATTGATAATAATGACCCTTTAGCAACATGGTGCTTAGGGATCTAAGCAAGTTGGTAATGTGGAATGGGTTGAACTATTTTTGGTGGTTTTACATGATTTATATCTAAAGACCGGTTCGTGGAGCGACCATCCAGGATTTACAGTGTCACCACAAGGCCAAGTATGGGTGCGACTTAGCTGACTAATTAGTGAATTGCCAGTGCTGTTTAGACCATTAAGAATGCTCGGGGAAGGGGTAGTCGGATTGGGTTTGTAGAGATTGGTGGGACTACCCTGGGATACGTATGACTCAAGGGGGGGCCCTTGGTTGGATGCACCCAGTTGGAGACATCACCATCGGTGAAACCTCAGTGGGGTCTAAATAGGCTAGTAATCACTTTGTAAAGGCTATTTTGTGATCTCTTGGCCACACACCTAAGGAAGTGTAAGACGACACAATTGAGATTCCTTAGTCATTGAAAGGTGATAAAATCACGAACTTGTGGGTAAAGTAGTACAATCTTTGCAGAGTGTGTCTAAAACTATCATGATAGCCGTGCTCCCCGTTCATGAGCAACCTGGACCCTCACATGATTAGAGTTATAGACCTTTAACTTTGTTTAATGGCTGGAAATTGAATTGGGAGTTGGTATTGGTGAATTAGTTGGCTTTGGTATATGGTATTGATGAATTTGAGATAGATGAGCAGTTATGAGTTGATTAAGATTTATTATTGCTGGAATTGGTTATTTAAGGTGAAATTGATGTTATTTTGGGAAGGACCACATAATGAACATATAATTGCATTTTCAACTGTTTTGAATATACTTTTATGCAATTAGCCCATTTTATTATCATTCCTTGTTTAAGCTACATGTCGTACTGAAAGTGCATCTAGGCATCCCTTGTGAGTTTTGGTTGATTAATGACAAACAAATGAGATCCTAACAAAATTGTTGAGATGAGCGCAACTTTTAAAGAGATTAGAAGGAAATCACAAAAAGAAAGGAGAATGAGGATCCAAAAAGGAAAAGAGCTGAAAACTTGAAAAAATAGATTTATTTTGTAAGGATTGTGTTGGAGAAACACACCCCAAGAGCTCAAGTGAAAAAGATTGCACTCACTGCACAAATATCATTAAGAGCGGACTAGTCCAATATACACCGGACTAGTCCGAAAACTCTCTGAGTAAAAATCGGACAAGTCCTCCAAGTGCGGACTTGTCCGCAACTCTTCACATTTGCACCACATCGGACAAGTCCGATATCCACCAGACTAGTCCAAAAACTCTCTGAGTAAAAATCGAACAAGTCCTCCAAGTGTGGACTTGTCCTCAGTTCTACACTTTTTCACCACACCAGACAAGTCCGATATCCACCAAACTAGTCCAAAAACTCTCTGAGTAAAAATCGGGCTAGTCCGCACATTAACGGACTAGTCCGGTATCCATCAACACTTAGGGTTTGTCACAAACGCACACCAGACTAGCCCAGTGTCCACCACGGACTAGTCCGGACCTCGCAAACCCTAACGGTAACTTTTGGAAACCCTAGTATAAAAAGAGGTGCACGACCACACAACAATTTATCTTGACTCTCTGCACCGTCACACCTCCCAAGAGCCCAAAAATACTTCTCTCCACTCATTCTAAATCTAAAAGGATCAAATCTTTGAGGATTAAGGATTGGACAAAGGAGAGAACTTGTTCTACACGATCTTGAGCTCTTGGGTTTGATCTCTCGCACACTCTCATTGTTTATTGTACATCTTTTGAGTGTGTTTGGTGGTGTTCATTCGCTGTAATCTTTGGGGAGCCCTCAACTTTTGAGAAGGCCCCCTTGAATGTGTTATTTACCCCCTATGTGGTTAGTGATTGAGAATCGGCCTCCGTGGCGATTCAGTGAGGGAAGGGTTAGTGAAGACCCGATCCTCTGTGGACTCCTCAACGGGGACGTAGATTCCTCCGTGGAATCGAAGCTCGGGATAAAATCTTGTCTCACGTGTTGTTGTTTTATTTTTGATCATATTCTAGGGTTTGCATAGTCTTGTGTAATTCACATTGAAACATTGGATTAAACTTGATAATTGCAAAATTTTATTTCATTGTAATAATACACTTAAATTGTCAATTACTTTCTGCTGCATAAACTACTAAAAGTAAAAATTAAATATCTAATTTGATTTTCAAGTCCGCGTATACCGGACTAGTCTGCACCATAACGGACTAGTCCAACCTCTCTGTATTTGATCTCTTTGTTTAGTGTTTCAGGGATTGATAAAAGTTCGAAAAGCCTATTCACCCCCCTCTAGGCTGCATTCAATTGGTATCAGAGCCAAACTCTCCAAAAGAGACACACCGCTCAAAGAGACGATGCCAGACATCAAGGGTGAACACAAGGACTTCAACAATGAAAAGGGTGATGTTGAAAGGAACAAAAAACTAGAGAAACTCCTCGATTCCATTCAAGACCGTGAGGATGATGATGAGGAGATGCTTGAACTCAAGGCTCTTCTGTGGAAGAAGGCACTCTCTCCAAAAGAGAAGAAGAAGATTGAAGATGAGAATAAAAAGGGGAGTAGTCACACAGACTACTTCCGATATCCTTTTAACTATGGGCGTTTAAATTCTAATAATAGTCATTACTTGTCAATTCCTTTAGGTAAAGCACCTTACTTTGATGGAAAAGACTATACAATGTGGAGACAAAACATGAAAATGCACCTTATATCTCTTAACCCAAGTCTTTGGCATATAGTGTGTACAGGGATAAATATTCCAGATGATGATGAAGAGCTAACTCCAAGTCAAGAGCAAGCTATTCATTGAAATTCTCAAGTCGCAATTGTAATTACATCATCATTGACCCGAGACGAGTTCACCAAGGTGGATGGACTCGAGATTGCCAAGGAAATCTGGGATACTCTCAAAACCGCACATGAAGGTGATTGTCATGTAGGCGAAGCTAAGATTGAGATGATTGAAGATGAATTGGGAAGATTTGCTATAGAAGAAGGTGAATCACCCCAAGATATGTACAATCGACTGAAGTCTCTCATCAACAAAGTCCGAGCTTACGATAGCAAGAAGTGGACGGATCATGAAGTGGTGAAACTGATTCTTAGGGCCTTCATGCCTCAGAACTTGACGCTCTGTGTTGACGATCCTTAAGTACCATATTTTGACCATCAATTCACCTCATAATGTGCATAAAAGAAACACAAAACATAGTGGTAGGGTTATACACTAACCTAGTTCCACAAGTGTTGGTGTTTATTTGTATGCAGGTGAATTATTACCCAAAATACGAAAACATGCAGGGATGAATCCATGAAAATGGATTTCAACGAATCAGGCGATGACACGTGGCAACACATGGATCAAATGACCCACAAACAGAAGAATACAAGGAGATCCAACGGTGTTGCACCCATATACATCAAGGGGGCCCACCTGGAAGCCACCTGGTGGAAGCACTCCCTAGGGGAGCCTTGACCAGGTCGACCGAACCAGAGGTTCGGCCGACCTCTTCCTGGCGCCAAACTCGGTCAAATGACACGTGTTGGCTCCTCCCGACTCCCTGGAGTCAATGGTGACTGATTCGCGCGTTAATTGTGTCGGGAACCGACCCTTCTCCACCTATAAATAGACCCCCTCACCTCACTTCTCACACACACCAAAAGTTGAAAATAGTGCTACGCTCCAAAGGTTTAGAGTAGTCCTAGAGGCTACCAAAGTAGAAGGAGAGTGTGGTGAAGAGTCTAGGAGAAGGAAGCTTGGGCTTGTCAAGTCCCTCTTCTACACTTGTACCCCTACAAAGATTTTACTCAATCAAGTAAGCCTTTGTGAATTCAATACAAGTTTGATCTTTTATTCATAGTAGTTTGCACAAGTAGTTACTTTTGGGTTCACTGCTTTAATTCATTAGAGGCTCTAGTTGTAGCTTTGTGTTTGAAACAACTAGAGTAGTGATTTAGAACGTAAGCATGGTGCTTAAGTTATAAATCATTAGTGGATATCTCGTAGACCCACAGATTGAAGAGGTAGTCAGTAGGTGGTGACAACCCTATATGTCCTTCATAATCCTCCACGTTCGGCTATGCCATAGGCTCTTGGCAGGAGTCGTCCTAGTATTGCTAGGAGTAAGCCCATGCCCGAAGCAAGCATCTACTGCAAACTACCTTGAATTAGGATCAATACTTTGAATTCCTCTCTGTTCCTTGCCTACCAAACAACTTTGTGTCCTTGGGTGAGCTAGTTCGAAAGATTAGCACACACGTTCTTTGGATTCGATACCCTTGGGAATACTCTTTAAGGGGAAGTGCTACAACGGTATTTCCGTGCGCTTGCGGATAACTCTGTGGTGTTAAGAAATACCAACAAGCATTTCTGGCGCCGTTGCGAGGGAACAATTGCTGTTAATCTTCGAACCAAGATCACCCTCATATCATACCCCCCTTATCTATCATCTTACCTTTCTTATTCTTACCTTACCACCACCATATAAATGGAGCAACCCACCATTCTTTCTTATTTTGCTCCGAAGGGAAAGTTCTGTGAGCCAACGCCTTTGGCGGAACCTATTTGTTCAACCAGCTATGAACTTCACCCTGGCTTTATATCCATGGTTCGGGAACAATCCTTCTCAGGAACGGATTGTGAAAACCCTTACCACCATCTACGAGAGTTCGAACAACTGTGTTCATGTCTTATAATCAAAGGTATGACACATGAAACTCCCAAATGGAAGTTGTTTCTTTTTTCCCTCAAGTAAAAAGCCAAACAATGGTACAACCACTACGTTGGGAAGACAAACGGTGATTGGAGTGATTTACGAGACAAATTTTGTCTTGCTTTCTTTCCCATTGCCCGAATTGTTTCCTTACGAAAGGAAGTACTATGCTTCCAGCAGATGGAGAAGGAATCCATAGGTGCAGCTTGGGACATATTTTCTCCTTTGAAAAATTTTGGCCCCGATTTGTTAATCCCTGATGCAATGGTTTTGCAACATTTCTTCTTGGGATTAAACAAAGAGTCTACCCTATATCTTGACATTACGACTGGAGGATCTTTCCTCCATAAGACTCCAGAAGAAGGCAAGGATCTGCTGGACAAAATTCTAGAAAATTCTTCCTTCATTATGGGTCTTAATGAGCCTCCCCAAGAGGAAGTCGTGTCAAGAACGGAGGATACACTATTGGACAAGGATGAACCCATTTCTTGTTTACCCCAAGCCTTGCCAGAGGAATCCTCTCCCAAACCTGAGACTACGAAGGTAGAAGAAATTCAACCCTCACAATTTCCATTTTACTTCGAGGAAGGGCTTTTTGAAGATTATGGAAATACCTCAAAGTATTGTTGCTATAGGAAACCTTCATTGCCACCAACTCCACCTGAACCACCTAACGGGGTGTTCGTCCGTCAGACGGTCAAGGAGTTGACCTCTATCCTAAGCAGAGATTGGACAACTGAAGTTGAGAATTCACCCAAAATTCTTCGGATGACCTCACCTTTGGATACCATTTTATGTTCTATTAGAGGGACACCAATGAGAATCCTATACAACCCTACTGTTGGAGCAAATCTCATTTCCGATTCTTGTGCTCTCGCCATTCTTGGCGATGTTCCATTGGCACCAACACGCAAATCCTTCCGAGATTCATTTGGATCCATTCTTGAAGGATGTAGGGTTCTGCAACAAGTGTCTGTTAGACACAAAGATGTTGAGGCTCTCCTAGACTTTCACATGTTCAAAATCAAAGATTTTGACATCATGATAGGGATTCCCATAGAGAAATTTCTCATGGAAGTTCCTTTGGAAGGAAGCATCAATATCAATCTTGGAGGGAGAAATTTCTCCATGCCTATTCTGCATTCAAAGAACACATCTGCAGAATCTCCCATCCAAGATGAGCTAATGGAGGAGGTTAGGACTCTTGAATTTTTAGAACCCCCTTTAATTGAAGGAGAAGAAGACTTCGTCCAAGAGGAGGATGAATTTAAGGAGGAAATTGAATTGCCAAAAGAAGAGCCCTCCCCAAAACCTCCTGTTGAGCTCAAGATTCTACCTCCAGGCCTACGTTATGCCTTTCTAAATGGTGATTTGGAAGCCCCTGTCATCATAAGTGACAAGCTTTTAGATGATGAAACACTCAAACTCATAGCCATGTTTGAAAGGCATAGAGCTGTTTTTGGATATTCACTTCAGGATCTCAAGGGAATTAGTCCAGCGTTATGCACCCATCGTATTCCTATTGACCCTGAGAGTGTCCCCTCAAGGGAACCTTAAAGGCAATTGAATAATGCGATGTGGGTAGTTATCAAGAAATAAGTCTTGAAACTTCTGCATGCCGAGATTATTTACCCTGTTCCTCATAGTGAATGGGTAAGTCCAATTCAAGTAGTTCCTAAGAAGGGAGGTATGACGGGCGTTCAAAACGAGAGGAATGAATTAATTCTTCAACGGACCGTCACGAGATGGAGGATGTGCATTGACTACCGAAAACTTAACAAGGCAACAAGGAAAGTCCATTTTCTATTGCCCTTCATCGATGAGATGTTAGAGCGATTGGCAAAACACTCCTACTTCTGTTTCCTTGATGGGTATTCGGGATATCATTAAATTCCTATCCATCCCGATGATCAAAGTAAGACCACGTTCACATGTCCTTACGTGACCTATGCCTACCGGCGTATGTCCTTTGGACTGTGTAACGCTCCTGCCTCTTTCTAGAGATGCATGATGTCTATATTTTTAGACATGATCGAGGATATCATGGAAGTTTTCAAGGACGATTTCCCCGTCTATGGAAAAACTTTTTTTTATCATTGTCTAGAAAATTTAAACAGGGTCTTACAAAGATGCCAGGAGAAGGACCTTGTGCTTAATTGGGAAAAGTGCCATTTCATGGTCCGGGAAGGCATTGTTCTTGGACACTTGGTGTCCGATAGAGGGATAGAGGTGGACAAAGATAAAATTGAAGTTATTGAAAAACTTCCACCTCCTATCAATGTTAAGGGAATCCACAACTTTTTAGGTCATGCGGGGTTCTACCGATGATTTATCAAGGATTTCTCCAAAATCGCTAGACCCCTCACCAACCTATTAGCTAAAGAATCTCCCTTTGATTTCAATGATGAATGCCTTAAATCATTTGATATACTCAAAAAGGCACTCATCTCAGCTCCAATTATCCAACCTCCTGATTGGACGCTGCCATTCCAAATCATGTGTGATGCCAGTGACTTTGCTGTTGGTGCGGTTTTAGGCCAAACCAAAGATAAAAAGCATCACGCAATAGCCTACGCTAGCAAAACTCTGACAGGAGCCCAACTCAATTATGCCACAACTGAGAAAGAGCTCCTAGCAGTAGTTTTTGCTATCGACAAGTTTAGATCCTATTTGGTTGGAGCAAAGGTCATAGTCTACATAGACCATGCTACTTTGAAATATATCCTTACCAAAAAGGATGCTAAACCCAGGCTAATTCGATGGATTCTTCTACTCCAAGAATTCGATTTGGAAATAAGAGATAAGAAAGGAGTAGAAAATTCAGTAGCAGATCATCTTTCACGTATGGAAGTCACACAAACCATGGACATACCTATCAATGACTTCCTACGAGATGATATGCTCCTCAAGGTGACAGACTCTCACCCTTGGTATGCGGATATCGTGAACTTTATGGTCACGGGATACGTACCACCAGGGGAGAACAAAAAGAAACTCATTTATGAGAGTCGTAGACACCTTTGGGATGACCCTTACCTCTATTGAGTATGTGCTGATGGCCTTCTTAGAAGGTGCGTCCCATCAATCAAAGGCATCAAAATTATAGAGAAATGCCATGCTGGCCCCTACGGTGGTCATTACGGTGTTAACCGTACTCAGGCAAAGATCTGGTAGAGTGGATTCTATTGGCCTTCAATGTATGGAGATACCAAGGAATTCATTCGCAGATGTTGGAAATGCCAGAAGCATGGAGGAATCTCTGCTCGCAATGCGATGCCTCTAACATACAATCTCCAAGTGGAATTATTTGATGTATGGGGTATTGATTTCATGGGACCTTTTCCTAGGTCTTATGATTGCGAGTATATTCTAGTTGTCGTCAATTATGTATCAAAACGGGTAGAAGCATTGCCATGCAAGAATGCTGATTCCAAGCAAGCAAGGAAAATGTTCCATGAGATCATTTTCCCACGCTTTGGAACTCCCCGTATGGTCATAAATGATGTAGGGTCTCATTTCATAGATAAGATCTTCCGGAACTTTTTAAGGGAACTTGGAGTCCAACATAACATTGCTACCCCATACCACCCACAGACAAGTGGTCAAGCAGAAACATCTAATAAACAAATTAAGAATATTCTGCAAAAGACTGTCTTGGAAATGGGAACGGGACGGAAGCAAAGGCTACCCGACGCATTGTGGGCATATCGTACTGCCTACAAAACACCTATCGGCATGTCTCCTTTCCAACTTGTCTATGGGAAGACTTGCCATCTTCCCATAGAATTGGAACATAGAGCGTATTGGGCCATCAAGCGGTGGAACATGAATCTTAACGAAGCTGGAAATGACTGATTGAAGCAAATCTCTGAGTTGGAGGAATGGAGAGATAAGGCGTACCACAGTGTCAGGATTTATAAAGAGAGAACCAATAGATGGCACGATAAGAGGATTACGTCGAAGGAGTTCAAGCCAGGAGATAAAGTTTTACTCTTTAACTCTAGGGTTAAACTCTTTGGACATGGGAAGCTTAGAAGTAAATGGGAAGGACCCTTCACTGTAGTACAGACTTCATCCCATGGAGCAATCACACTCCAAGGTGATGACGATCAACTATTCAAAGTGAATGGGCACCGACTCAAATTATTTCTTGATTCCCAAAAGGATACAGAAAAAGAATTTGACATGGTAAATCTAATCGATTTCCATGCCATTTCTTTCAATTCTGTTTAAGTTCTCCACGTCCAACTAATGGGCCCATCCAATTCTTCATCTATGAGGCCCATTTAGTCGACTAGAGAAAATGTGGCCTGAATGGAGCCAGAAGGGGGTCGGCCAAACCCTAGGGTCGGTCGACTCTCCCTTCGGCCGTTCGAGTTATGTTTTCTCATGTCGACCCTCCTCGATATCCTCCACAAAATCCTCGGTGAAACGCGTCGTTCCCCGCCTACTTTGATTTCAATAAAGTGAGCTTACCGGTTCATCTAACACCGGTAAAGTTCCCCCTTTAGTTTATTTTGTTAAATAAAGAATTCAGGAAACAAGTATGGGGCAAACATGTCCCCAAGTCATGAAATCCCGACGTGAAAAATTAACGTTGCATATTAAAACACGTCGAGACCAAATAAACAAAACGACCCGACGAAACAGAGCCACAGAAGAGCCACCAGGAGGTCGACCAAACCCCCTGGTCGGCCGACCTGTGCTCTGCTCCGTACGACTCCGTTTCGCTCCAGAAAATCGGTTTGGATTTCCTATCCCCACTTTTATGCGCCGCCCTGCTGTTTGAGTTGATTTCATATTTTCCATTGCATATCTAAAATGAATCAACTCAACAAATTGAAATAAAATTTGGTAGTCAAGAATTTCTTAAGCTGAAAATTTGAATACTTTATATTTCAATTCATTACCTTGTTTATGATTCCCATAATTCAATAGGAAAAACACATCATATAGGTATTTGACTAGTGTGATATGGTAAATGAGTTCCTTAGAAATCATCCTTTTGCTTGAAATTGATTTTGACATTTGTAACTATTTGAAGTCTTGGACTTTGCCTAAATCTCTCATTGGAAATTTATATACCCACCAAGGCCATATGATATATTCATTGAAAACCACAAGCATATGTCACTTTGCTTTTCATTGAACTTTGTCAAACCTGTGACCCAATTGAGTGACATGCATGAACTTTTTGAATTGAAAACTCTTGTGCACTCCATTCATGCAAAATTTCTCACATTGAGAGTTTGCATCCATCGATTATCCATCCGCCAAAAATAAACTCCATACAATACAAATGAAAGCCTCTCTAAAAAAATAAGAAGGAGTAGAAGACATGGATACAAGAAAAAAAAAGCATCCACTCTTGAAAAAGAGTAAGAGTGCTAAAAAAAAAGTAGTAGCCATGTTTCATCCTTAAGAGAGAGCAAATTCATGGGAGTTATCACCTCGCCACTCCATTCCATTCATGTGCACAGGAATTTTCTCTTCACTTTGTTCATTGCATAAGTCTCTCATAGGATCAAGTTTTTGACTTAGTAACATATGAATTGCAAATGTGTGCCACATTAATCCCTACCAAGCTCCAGATATAGCCACTTTTAGTATAGGGACAAGAATTGGCAAAACATGCCATGGTGAGGACTCAAGCACTTTGAGACATTTGAGAGGTTCCAATCGAGAAGGAAAGGGCAAAAGTTCCTATGATTTTCAAATATAGCAATTGCCTAATCATTTCAGCAGGGAATGATCCAAGAGAACTTCATTCTAACCGTTCCACTTTTCAAACACCCAAGATTGATGTGGTAGCCACATACACAAAGGGTATCCATGAATTAAGGTATAAGTTGAAGTATCTAGTATCCTTATTTTCTACCTTATAGCAAATTCATGACAACACTCCAGTTCTTCTTGCCTTCACTCGAGGACGAGCAAAGGAATAAGTGTGGGGGAGTTTGTTGACGATCCTTAAGTACCATATTTTGACCGTCAATTCACCTCATAATGTGCATAAAATAAACACAAAACATAGTGGTAGGGTTATACACTAACCCAATTCCACAAGTGTTGGTGTTTATTTGTATGCAGGTGAATTATTACCCAAAATACCAAAACATGCAGGGATGAATCCATGAAAATGGATTTCAACGAATCAGGCGATGACACGTGGCAACACATGGATCAAATGGCCCACAAACAGAAGAATAAAAGAAGATCCAACGGTGTTGCACCCATGTACATCAAGGGGGCCCACCTGGAAGCGACCTGGAGGAAGCACTCCCCAAGGGGAGCCTTGACCAGGTCGGCCGAACCAGGGGTTCGGCCGACCTCTTCCTGGCGCCAAACTTGGTCAAATGACACGTGTTGGCTCCTCCCGACTCCCTGGAGTCAATGGTGACTGATTCACGCGTTAATTGTGGCGGGAACTGACCCTTCTCCATCTATAAATAGATCCCCTCACCTCACTTCTCACACACACCAAAAGTTGAGAATAGTGCTACACTCCAAAGGTTTAGAGTAGTCCTAGAGGCTACCAAAGTAGAAGGAGAGTGTGGTGAAGAGTCTAGGAGAAGGAGGCTTGGGCTTGTCAAGTCCCTCTTCTACACTTGTACCCCTACAAAGATTTTACCCAATCAAGTAAGCCTTTGTGAATTCAATAGTAGTTTGCACAAGTAGTTACTTGTGGGTTCACTGATTTAATTCATTAGAGGCTCTAATTGTAGCTTTGTGTTCGAAACAATTGGAGTAGTGATTTAAAACGTAAGTGTGGTTCTTAAGTTATAAATCATCAGTGGATATCTCGTAGACCCACGGATTGAAGAGGTAGGCAGTAGGTGGTGACAGCCCTATCTGTCCTTCGTAATCCTCCACGTTCGGCTATGCCATAGGCTCTTGGCGGGAGTCATCCTAGTATTTATAGGAGTAAGCCCGTGCCCGAAGCAAGCATCTACTGCAAACTACCTTGAATTAGGATCAATACTTTGAATTCCTCTCTATTCCTTGCCTACCAAACAACTTTGTGTCCTTGGGTGAGCTAGTTCGAAAGATTAGCACACACGTTCTTTGGATTCAATACCCTTGGGAATACTCTTTAAGGGGAAGTGCTACAACGATATTTCCGTGAGCTTGCGGATAACTCTATGGTGTTAAGAAATACCAACACTCTGCTCTATGATTAGAGAAAGTCCAGGGTAGCGAAAAATGACTCTGGACGAAATTTTTGGCAAGATCATCAACTTCGAAATGATGGAGAAGGAAGCCAAGAATGTCAAGGAACTTGCCGATCTTACCTCGGCAAAGAAGAAATGAGTTTCTCTAAAGGCAACCTGCAAGCCCGCATCAAAAGAAGCTCGAGAAGCTCCTGAGGAAGATGATGGTGATGATGAAAGCAGTGATGTCGATGAAGAAGACATGATCTTGTTCATGAAAAAGTTCAAGAAAATGATGAAAAGAAGAAAGAGTGGCAGCTCAAATGAAGGAAGACATAGGGACAAACAAAGACCCAAGATGAGACGTGCATGCTATAATTGTGGAGAGTATGATCATTTCATATTAGATTGTCCACATGAAGATAATAAGAGGAAGAGTAAAGACAACAAGCCTCAACAAAAGAAAGTATTAAATAAAAAGAAGCAATATGGCCAAGGACATCTAGGGATGGAGTGGGACTCCAATGATGAGTCCTCATCTGAAGAAGAAGAGGAGATGTCCACTATAGCCATCAAGAAGCTGACCAAGAAGTCCACTCTTTTCCCAACCATGGGCGCATGGAAGGACACCGACCACACATGTCTAATGGCTAAGGCAGAAAAAACAAAGGTTATAACTAAATCTTCCTCCTCGCTTTCTTTTACTAGTGATATTGATAATTCTAGTGATGATGAAGACATGTTTAGTGGTTTAGATAAAAAGACTACTGCTAAAATGAAATTTCTAATGGATAAGATTGTTGATAAGGAGGAGCTAGTCAATTTCCAAGAAGATATGATCATTCTCCAAAATAAGGAATATCTTGAGATTGAAAAGCTCCTTGAGATTGAAAAGGAGCAAAGTAAATCACTAGAAATTGAGTTAGCTTCAAGCAAGGAAGCTTGTTTGAAGTTAAAAGACTCAAACATGACTATCAAGGATGAACTTGCTAACTTAACCAAAGTTAACAAGATCCTTGAGACAGAAGTTGAGTCACTCAAGCAAAGTGGTTCTTCATCCTCTTCAAGCTCACCTTCTCAACATATCAAATATGAAACTGTCATTAATTGTACATGTGCTAAAAATAACACCAACTTGAAAGAAAAGTCCAACTTGACAAAAGACAAGCATCCCTCCCAAAGTGGCATATTTGACAAGGAGAAGGTCAAGTATGCACGCAGTGCATACTCGGTCACAAGACCTCCTAATGTTAAATATGGCATTGGGTATTCTTATGGTAAAAGGCAAAATGCTAGAAGCCATAAGAATGAAAAGGATCGCATTGCTTTTGTCAAGGGAAACTCTTCGCAAGTTGGAAAACATGATAACATTGATAAAGAACATTGTGAACTCATATGGACAACAAAACTCGTTTAGAACCTTTGATGCTTCATATGTGCTTTTGAAAAATGGTTATGGAAAAACTTATGCTAAATATGTTGGGCCACGCCATGAGAACACCAAGTCTCGTGTGTGGGTGCCCAAATCACTTGTGAGTAACCTCAAAGGACCCAAGCAAGCTTGGGTACCTAAGACCAAAGCATAATTTCTTTTTGCAGGCTTATTCATCCGGTGGAGCAAAATGAGTGCTAGATAGTGGATGGACAATTCACATGACCGGAGAAATAAAAATGTTCGTGGAGTATGAACAAAATGGAGACTCAAGCGAAGGCATCAATTTTGGTGATAATAGTCAAGGAAGGGTGCTAGGTAGTGGTAAAATTGCAATTTCATCACAGCATACACTTTCTGATGTTTTACATGTTGATTCCTTAGATTATAACTTCTTGTCCATATCTCAACTATGTGACAAAGGTTATAATTGTTTATTCACTAATGAGGGTGTGATCGTCTCTAGAAGGAGTGATAACTCTATTGCATTCAAGGGTGTGTTAAAGGGAAAACTTTATCTTGTTGACTTCGACAAAGATAAAGCCGAACTTGACACATGCTTGATCGCAAAAATTAACATGGGTTGGCTGTGGCGTAGATGGCTCGCACATGTTGGTATGAGGAATCTACAAAAACTTCTAAAAGGCGATCATATCCGAGGTTTGAAGGATGTTATTTTTGAAAAAGATAGGCCTTGTAGTGCGTGCCAAGCCGGGAAGCAAGTAGGAGCACCCCATCCCACAAAGAATGTCATGAGTACAACAAGACCGCTTGAGCTCCTCCACATGGATCTATTCGGTCCAATTGCTTACATAAGCATCAGTGGTAATAAATATGGTTTAGTCATTATCGATGATTTTTCACGCTTCACGTGGGTTTTCTTTTTGCATGATAAGACAGGGAACACTCAAGAAGTTTCTCAGGCAAGCTCAAAATGAATTCTCATTGACGATCAAGAACATATAAAGTGATAATGGAACATAATTCAAGAATACTCAAGTTGAGGAGTATATTGATGAGGAAGGAATAAAGCATGAATTTTCAGCACCATATTCTCCTCAACAAAATGGGGTAGCCGAAAGGAAGAACCGAACACTCATTGAGATGGCAAGGACAATGATCGATGAATACAAGATTTCAGACCAGTTTTGGGCTAAAGCGGTTAACACCGCTTGTCACACCATAAACCGACTATACCTTCATCGTTTACTCAAGAAAACATCATATGAACTACTCACTGGTAACAAAATTAATATTTTATACTTTCGAGTTTTTGGTTCAAAATGTTATATTCTAAACAAGAAGCATAGGGCTTCGAAGTTCGCTTCAAATTCCGATGAAGGTTTCTTGCTTGGCTATGATTCAAACTCCTATGCTTATCGTGTCTTCAACAGAGCCTCTGGACTTGTTGAAGTAGCACGTGACGTAGTGTTCGATGAAACTAATGGCTCTCAAGTAGAGCAAGTTGATAAGTGTGTGCTAGATCAAGAAGAAGCTCCATGTCAAGCATTGAGAAGGATGACACTTGGCGATATTTGACCACAAGCATCACCTCAAAATCTGAATGAAGAAGATGAACCACAAACGGATGTAAATGATCAAGGGGGAGCTTCCACACAAGATCAACCTCAAGGAGATCAAGATAATCAAAATATTAATGAGGGTAACTATCCAAGGGAGACGAAGAAGGTGATGATCATGAGGATTCAAGACCACAAGTGCCACATCCAAGAGTACACCAAAGCATACAAAGAGATCACCCTGTCGAAAACATAATTTGTGACATACAAAAGGGAGTGAAAACTCGATCTCATATAGCTAATTTCTGTGAATACTATTCTTTTGTATCCTCTTTGGAACCATACAGGGTTGAAGATGCATTAAGACATCCTGACTGGGTGATAGCGATGCAAGAAGAATTGAACAACTTCAAGAGGAACGAAGTATGGGAACATGTTGAAAGACCCAAGTCCAACATCGTCGGCACTATATGGGCCTTCCGCAACAAGCAAGACGAACACGGAGTGGTGACAAGGAACAAGGCACGACTTGTGGCCAAAGGTTACTCACAAGTCGAAGGTTTGAATTTCGACGAGAATTTTGCTCCCGTAGCTAGGATTGAATCAATTCGTATATTGCTTGCATATGCTACTCACCATGATTTCAAGTTATATCAAATGGACGTCAAAAGTGCCTTCCTAAAAAGACCGATCAAGGAGGAGGTGTACGTGGAGCAACCCACTGGGTTTGAAAATAAAGAGTACCCCGACCATGTATTCAAACTGCGTAAGGCTCTCTACGACCTCAAACAAGATCCTAGTGCTTGGTATGAGTGCCTTAGAGATTTTCTAGTTGAAAATGACTTCAAAATTGGTAAAACTGATTACACCTTGTTTACCAAGCACTTTGATGATGATCTATTTATTTTTCAAATTTATGTTAATGATATCATATTTGGTTCAACTAACAAATCTTTTTGTTAATAATTTAGTAAGATCATGACAGATAGATTCGAGATGTCCATGATGGGAGAGCTGAGATACTTTTTGGGATTCCAAGTGAAACAACTAAAGGAAGGAACGTTCATAAGCCAAACAAAGTACACCCAAGACATTCCCAAGAAATTTGGCATGGACAAAGCGAAGCCCATAAAGACTCCCATGGCGACAAATGGACACTTAGACCTCAATGAAGATGGACCTAACGTGGATCAAAAGTTATACCGTTCCATGATTGGCTCTCTACTTTATTTATGTGCATCTAGCCCAGATATCATGTTGAGTGTATGTTTGTGTGCAAGGTTTCAAGCATATCCTAAGGAATGCCATTTGACAACAATAAAAAGGATCTTGAGATATTTAGTTCATAGACCCAACCTAGGCCTTTGGTATCCTAAAGTTTCAAAGTTCAATCTCATTGGATACTCCAATGAAGATTATGCCGGATGCAAGTTGGATTGAAAAAGTACCTCAGGAACTTGCCAATTCTTGGGTAGGTCCCTAGTTTCGTGGTCCTCTAAGAAACAAAACTCCATTGCCTTGTCCATAGCCGAAGCGGAGTATGTTGCAGCCAGGAGTTGTTGTGCACAACTCCCTTGGATGCGACAAATTCTAATGGACTACGGTTACAATATGAACCGTATTCCGCTCCTTTGTGATAATTAGAGTGCAATTAAAATTGCACATAACCCTGTTGAGCACTATAGAACCAAACACATTGATATTCGACATCACTTTTTGAGAGACCATTCATTAAAAGGAGACATAGCCATTTCCCATGTCAAAATTGAGAAACAACTAGCCAATATCTTCACCAAGCCACTTGATGAAAAACACTTTTGTGAGCTTCAAAATGAACTAAATATCCCTGATGCTCGAAACGTGGCTTGAAATCTTACATATCTGTACGCCATCTTCAAAATCAAGCTCTTTTTCGTTGAAAACTCATCTTTCCCTGTTTTCTGCTAAAAACTATGTTAATTACTAGATCTTGATGAATTATGATCATAGCTTGATTGTTGTGTGTTTACTGATCATATTCATCAAGAATATTTGTGTGTCTTTGTCCTCTATTTCTTTATTAGGCACATTCGGATATATACGAAAGGTTTTTATATTTTCCTGTCTAGATGACCACGGACTAGTCCGCACACTGCAGACTAGTTCGCGATGTGTCCGCTTGTCCGGACTAGTCCGGTATGACCACAGACTAGTTCGATGTATCAACGCCTTAACCCCTTAGGCTGGTGCAAACCCTTCTCCTTCCTCCTCACAACTCCTCTCAAGTTCTCTCTCCTCACTCAAGTGCTCCCAAGGCGATTTTGCGAGTTCTCCCTCAAATCCACTCAAATCTTCGTGGGAATCGATCTACATTGCAAGGAGATCGAAGACCCCGAACTAATCCGCACCACCAACTCTTCAAACTTCTCGAATCGAAGGATTTGTTAATTTTTCTCACCAAACCCTAACTCTTCAATTTTCTTTGGTATTGCTCAAATAGCTTGATTCCTCTTGCCAATACATGTTTCCTTGATGTATTCCATCTACTTCACTTTTGCATTGAGAAACTTCGAAATTTCATTTAGCTAGGGTTTGAACAACCGCATGCCAGACTAGTCTGTTATCTTTGCGGACAAGTCCGGTGCTCCGGACTAGTCTGCACCTGAACTACGGACAAGTCCGATGTGTATTGATCAAATCTATAGCGTATCTCAACTCTATGCAATCCCTTGTCACCAATTCTTATCTATGTCATGTATCTCTTCTTTGTGAGGATAATGTTGAACTCAAACGAGAATCTCTCTGACTTTGAGGCCAAAATTGATCAAGATACATTGCCTCATGCTTCGGAGCCTCGTTCCAACAAAAGGCAAGAGCGTGCTGCTGAGCCTTCTCCTGCTCCACCTCGGGTGCGGCGAAAAGTCCCAGCTAAGAAACCACTTTCAAAGGGCAAATATGTAGTTGGATCCAACTTGACGGCCCCTCGCCAAACTAAGGGCAAAGGGAATGGAATTGCCTCTGGCCCAATTGGCCCCCTGAAGATGTGTAACACCCTCATTTTCATGCATCATGCCTTGCGTCCATCATTATGCATGTTTAATGTTAATCCACATAAAAATAAATAAGTTTAAAATGATTTAGAGCAAAACCGCACTCAAAAGTTCTGAGAAGTTCGGACTAGTCCGGTTTTGGTGCGGACTAGTCCGATTTCTCTCTAACCTTGCTCGGACATGTCCGTTTTAGTGCGGACTATTCCGTTTTTTGCCTCTGGACACTTTCGGACTTGTCCGGTCCATTGCAGACTACTCCGGTATTCCAATTTCTTGGAAATTCTGCTAAGTCCCTCGACTTGTCCAAACTTGTGTGGTATTCCAGCGAACTTGTCCATTTTCCCTCTGACTAAAATCGGACTTGTCCGGTTTTGGCCAGACCTGTCTGATTTTCCTTTGACCAAGTTCGGACTTATCCTATATAGTCCGGACTTGTCCGTTTTCGCCTCTGTCAATCTTCGGACTAGTCTGGCCTTCTGCGGACTTGTCCGGTAAATCGCGATTCTGAGTTGATCTTTTGTTCCACAATTTGTTTTTGGGTTTTACCTTAAGTGGGCCTAAGGACGTCATGTCTAACTCTTTTTGGAGCCCATGTGGGACCCCACAACAGCCTCCACCCACCCCAAACTCGAATTCATTGAAACCCTAACCCTCCACCCTTATGTAAACAACCCCACCCCTTGACTTTGCATCCTTTTGCCTTAATTGAAAGACCACAAACCCTAGTTTGTGGAGAGCCGCCATCAAGTAGGGAAAAGGAGATCCCGAGCAAGGAGAAGAAGAGGAGGAAATGAAAGAGGATCAAGTGATGAAGATCTCCATCAAGTTTTCGCTCTTCATCAATAATTCACCTTCAAGTTCTTCATCAACCCTAGATCGTCAAGATGCAAGTGTTGCCTCCAAACCCTTGATTCATTGGAGTTCTAAACACCTGGTACACCTTTTACTTCCTCTTTCTCATGTGAATTCAACCCCATTTCTCCAAATTCATGTAGATCTAGAAAACCCTAGTTCGATGTTCCCGCGAAAGGTGGACTAGTCCCGTCCCAGGCAGACTAGTCTGATTTTGCGATCTGTTTCCTGCTAAATTAATTCTAAATCGATTCGAATCAACTCCAAACCTGTGTAGACTTGTCAATAACCATTTTAATTGATTAGTAAACATTAAAAGCAACTCATTAACAAAGTCTTACTTCACAATTGCATTAATCATGCATGTCATGTCATATTGAGTAATATATGTGCATTTATTGATTGTGATTATTGTCTTGTATGTTTATTGCGCGATTTAGACTGATTTGTGCTAGAGAGTGTCGCGGAGGACCTCCAACACCAGAAGTTTGAAGTCTTTGATCCTAATCAAGCCCAAGAGCAATGCAAGTGTCCTTGAATATATTGATCCTGTTTCTACAATAAATGTTTTGTTTGCAAAACTGCATGCTTATGTCAATTTGATGGGAAATCCTATAATAGGAAGTTTACTAGCTTTGTTTAACCACCCTTGTCACCTGGAATATATGGTAGAGAGTCGGGATATGGATGGCGGGACTCCCTAGGATTCGAATGGCACAAGAGGGGGCCCTTGGTTGAAGATATGCTCAGTTGGAGACATCGCCACCGGTAAAACCTCAGTGGGTCCGTACATGCTAGTAGTTCCTTTGTAAAGGCTATTTTGTGATATATTAGGAACACACCATTGGAAGTGTGAGATGACATAATTGAGATTCCTTAGTCACTGAAAGATGATGAAATCACAAACACGTGGGTAAGGTGGTACAACCTCTGCAGAGTGTGTCTTAAAACTATCATGATAGCCATGCTCCCGGTTATGAGCAACCTGGATCCTCACATGATTAGGGGAAAACTTGGGAATTGGTTATGGTTTGGTACTGGTTATGGTTGATAATATGGTTATAGCTGGTTATGGATTGAATTATAGTATTGGATATGGTTAATGGTAATGGTGAAATCTGGTATAATGATGATGGATATGGAGTATGGATTGGTACTATGTTAATAATTATGGTTTATGATGGGTTTATTCACATACATATAACATATTGCTTTTCAAATGTTTTAATGTACTTTTTAGCACTTAGCCTTTATTATTGTCGTCATTTGTATCAGCTACATGCCATACTTTCCACACTTGCTAAGTACGACATGTACTCACCTTTGCAATCCCCCCACCAACAGTTGCAGGTCAATATTGGGAGTATCATGACGTTAATGAGGAGTCCTAGGCTGTGCGCTGCCGTCAGCTTTGCCTGTGGTGTTGATTGGAGCTGTGCTACCCTATTGCTTTGCTGCCTAGTCGCTTTATTAGATGATTTCTGCTACATTAGTTCAAACTTGTCATTAATATTCATTAGAGCTTGTATTCAAGGATATTATGAATTCTGTACTAAAATTAGTTAATTAATCTTGTTCTGTGGTAATTTTCTGTATATCCTTTTGTGAATGCACTCGTGTATGTGTGTTGAACGTCCTGACACACATATGCGTTCACTTGGTTCATTTTTGGAACCGGGTGTCACAAATTGGTATCAAAGCCACAGATTGACCGTAGGACACAACCTAGATAGAATGGACACTTTAGAGCACTTAGGAGCACTCATGAATCGATGTGTTTTTGCTTGGTGTGTTGATTGCTTTGTTTTACTGCTTGTGTGCTTAGTAGAGGATTTTGGGATGCTTTAGCATTGCCATTTGATATAGGCTAAGATAGTTAGTTGCTTAGTTTCATATCCCTTGATGCATATAGTTGGGGATGTTTTCTAAATCCTTATCTCTTGCTTTTCTTCAGATGGTGAGGACTCGCAACCAGAGGGATGACAATGACGAGGAGGAGAACAATGGAGCATCTCAAAACAACAATGTTCAAGGACCTGCCTAGGGAGCTATCAATATTGCGCAGCTTTTGGCTATGCAAAACCAGCTCATGCAGACCATGATACAGACTATGGGACAGCTGCAGGTTGGCAACAACAACAATCAGCCCCACATGCCTCCATCGCCACTCCCACCGCCTCATAACTGATTGGGGGAGTTCATGAGAACCAGGCCACCCACCTTTGCTCAAGCTGCTGACCCTATGGATGCCGATGATTGGCTCAAGTCCGTGGAGAAGAAGCTAGCTATTTTCCAATGCAGTGACTGGGAGAAGGTGCTATTCGCATCTCATGAACTTGTTGGAGCAGCTGCCGATTGGTGGAACTCTTTATGCTACACCCATGAGAACCATGAGAGGATTACTTGGGCTGAATTCAAGGAAAGCTTTCGTTCTCATTATGTGCTGGAGGGTGTTATGATCTTGAAGAGGCAAGAATTTGAGAACTTGAGGCAAGGAAGGTCAAGCGTGAGTTAATATCTCAATAAATTAACTCAACTCTCAAGATATGCACCTGAGGATGTGAGTTGGGACAACCAAAAGCAATACTTGTTCATGAGGGGTTTGAACAATGAGATCCAGGTGCAATTGTTGAATTGTGATTATGCTAACTTCTAGAAGCTTGTGGACAAAGCAATTGTTGTGGAGAACAAGGTTCGTGAGATGGAGCTATATAACAAGGGGAAGGCGCCATATGAAGGACAGCAACAAGGAAGTAACGTGCGCCCTCGCTTTGCACCACCCAATGCACCATATTACAACTCTTCTACGCCTACTCAACGCCCTAGTTATGCACTGCACCCAGCTCAGTTTGTGCAGCAACGCTCTGTCATGCAAGCACCTAGGCCTCTAATGCCTTTTGCACCTCATGCCAACTTTCCTGGTGCAAATGTCCAGAATCAAGTTCGTCCCAATAATCTTGGTGCAATTAGGAAGTGCTATGCATGTGGAGAAGTAGGACACTTTGCAGTTCAATGTCCTAAGTCAGGCCTTGGTCAAGGAAGCAATGCTCAAAGACAGAACCCAAGACCCAATGGAGGACAACCGCAAGGGAACCGTGGACAGCAGAATTTTGCTCGTGGCAACGTGAACCATGTCTCTACAGAGGATGCTCAACAAGCGTATGACATGGTTATTGGTATGTTTCTCGCAAACTCCAACCCGACGACAATGTTATTTGATTCTAGAGCATCGCATTCATTCATTGCATCGAAATATGTTGCCAAGTATAGTTTTCCTATCTCTCATATGAAGTTTACTCTATTGGTTAAGTCTCCTGGAGGAGAGATGTGGACAAATATAGTATGTACAAAAGTAAGCCTTAGAATAAGGGGGGTAGACTTCTTTGCCAACCTCATTGTCTGCGATTCTCAAGGATTGGACATTATAATTGGTATGGACTGGTTGAGGAAGCAAAATAGAGTTATTAAATGTGCCACGAAGACGGTGAAGTTAATCAATAAGAAAGGGATCACCATAAAATTTGAAGCATCTCAACATGCACCGAAACAATTGGAGCTGAATCACCTGGATGGTGCTGCAATTGAGGAGATTCTAGTGGTGTGTAAATTCTTGGATGTGTTTTTGGATGAGTTGTCAGGTATGCCACCTGATCGAGACTTTGAGTTTGTTATTGATTTAATACCTGTAACTGCACCTATAGCTAAGAGGCCATATAGGATGCCTCCTAAGGAGTTAGCGAAGCTCAAGAAGTAGATTCAAGAGCAACTAGAGAAGGGTTTTATTTGCCCAAGCTCTTCACCTTAGGGAGCACCCGTACTATTTGTAGACAAGAAGGATGGATCCCAAAGGATGTGCGTGGATTACCGAGCTCTTAATGAGGTAACAATCGAGAACAAGTACACCTTGCCACACATAGAGGACTTGTTTGATCAGATGAAGGATTCTTGTGTCTTCTCTAAGATTGATTTGAGGTCGGGATACTTTCATATGAAGATTAGACCATCGGACATACCCAAGACAACTTTCAAGACACGGTATGGATCTTATGAGTACACCGTGATGTCTGTAGATTGACAAATGCGCCTACCTATATTATGTACCTCATGGATAAGGTCTTCATGGAGTACTTGGACAAGTTTGTAGTGGTTTTCATCGATGACATTATGATCTACCCAAAGGATGAGAAGGAACATGAGGAACACTTGAGGCTCACATTGCCAAAATTGAGGGAGCACCAATTGTACGCCAAATTCAGCAAGTGCCAGTTTTGGTTGAAAAAGGTGTCGTTTTTGGGTCATATCATCTCGGGAGGAGGAGTATCGGTTGACCCCAGAAAGGTGAGGGACGTGTTGAAATGGGAGCCACCACAAAATGTAAATAAAATAAGGAGTTTTCTTGGGATGGCTGGATATTACCGTAGGTTAGTCAATGACTTTTCCAAAATAGCCAAGCCAATGATGGGATTGCTAATGAAGGGAAGAACTTTCCAATGGACTCAAGCTTGTCAAGAAAGTTTCGAGGAGTTGAAGAAAAGGTTAACAACAACCCCAGTTCTGGTTTTGCCAGATGTGAGCAAGAGTTTTGATATCTATTGTGATGCCTCAAGACAAGGACTTGGATGCGTGCTCATGCAAGAAGGCCAAGTGGTTGCCTATGCATCAAGGCAATTGAAGAAACATGAGCAAAATTACCCAACACATGATTTGGAACTTGTAGCCGTGGTACACGCATTGAAGATTTGGAGACATTATATCCTTGGACATATGTGTGAAATCTATACGGATCATCAGAGTCTCAAGTATATATTCACACAAACGGACCTGAATTTGAGACAAAGAAGATGATTGGATCTCATCAAGGATTATGATGTGGGAATCAACTATCATCCACGAAAGGCTAATGTAGTGGCTGATGCTTTAGGTCGGAAAGGAGTAAGCCACCAACTCACAGTTCGAGAGCTGCCACCCGAGTTATGTAAGGAGTTTGAACGGTTGAATCTCGAATTTGTGAATGAGATGGGAATAATGGAGTTAAATCCGACCTTGGAACAAGAAATTCGAGAGGGTCAAACAAAGGATGAGGAAATTCAGGAGATCAAGGAAAGGACCCAAGAGGGAAGAGAATTCAGATTTGATGAGGATGAACCTGGTACTCTAGGGCTTGGAAAAAGGATCGTCATGCCCAACGTGAAGCATATTAGGAAGACAATATTAAAGGAGGAACATGACTCACCTTACTCAATTCACCCCAGTTGTACAAAGATGTACAAGGACTTGAATTCATGTTATTGGTGGGCTAGCATGAAAAGGGACATAACTGAATATTTAGCGTTGTGTGATGTGTGCCAATGAGTGAAGGCGGGACATCAAAGACCAGCTAGATTATTGCAGCAATTGCAGATTCCGGAATGGAATTGGGAATAAATCGATATGGACTTTATAGTTGGTTTACCGTGAACTCAGTTCGGTTATGACTCTATATGGGTAATTGTAGATCGGTTAACTAAGTCAGCTCATTTTATTCCCATCATGACCACCTTTAATGGGGAGAAGTTGGCTGAGCTGTACATGGGAAGAATAGTATGTTTGCGTGGAGTTCCAAATAAGGTAGTGTCGTATAGAGGTTCTCAATTTACCTCTAGATTTTGGAAGAAATTGCATGAAGCATTGGGAACAAGGTTGAATTTCAACTCGGCATATCACCCTCAAACGGATGGACAAACTGAGAGGACCAATCCGATTTTGGAGGACATGTTAAGAGCTTGTGCTTTGAAGCATGGAAAAAGTTGGGACAAGAGCTTGCCGTATGCAGAATTCTCATATAACAATAGTTACCAAGCAAGTTTAAAGATGTCACCCTATTAAGCACTATATGGGAGGAAGTGTAGGACACCTTTGTTCTGGAATGAGACAGGAGAAAATCAAGTATTTGGACCGGATATGTTGAAAGAAGCTGAGAAACAAGTCCAGGTTGTCCGTGAAAACTTGAGGGCTGCTCAATCAAGGCAAAAGGCTATGCATACAATAGGAGAAGGAAACTAGCCTTTGAAATAGGAGTTTTTGTTTATCTCGAGGTGTAACCAATGCGAGGTCATAAGAGGTTTAATGTCAGAGGCAAGTTGGAGATGCCAGCCCATCTTTCAGATGTGCATGATGTGTTTCATGTTTCACAGCTCAAGAAGTGCTTGAGAGTGCCGGAAGAACAAGTGCCAATAGAAGAATTGGAACTAGAGGAAGACTTGACTTACGCCGAGCAACTGGCCAAAATCTTGGAAACCAAGGAGAGAGTCACAAGGAACAAGGTTATTCGACGGTGCAAGGTACAATGGAAGCATCATATAGAATCATAGGCAACTTGGGAGCTGGAAGATGATCTCAAGAGGGATTTTCCCTATCTCTTCGCTTCCGCATCGAATCTCGAGGGCTAGATTCATTTTAAGGGGGGTAGGTTTGTAACACCCTCATCTTCATGCATCATGCCCTGCATCCATCATTATACATGTTTAATGTTAATCCACATAAAAAGAAATAAGTTTAAAATGAATTTATAGCAAAATCGCACTCAAAAGTTCTGAGAAGTGCGGACTCGTACGGTTTTGGTGTGGACTAGTCCGATTTCTCTCTGACCTCGCTCAGACATGTCAGTTTTAGTGCAGACTATTCCGGTTTTTGCTTATAGACACTTTCAGACTTGTCCGGTCCATTGCGGACTAGTCCGGTATTCCAATTCCTTGGAAATTCTGCTAAGTCCCTGGACTTGTCCTGACTTGTCGAAGATTCCAGCGGACTTGTCCGTTTTCCCTCTGACTAAAATCGGACTTGTCCGGTTTTGGCCAGACTTGTCTTATTTTCCTCTAACCAAGTTTAGACTTGTATGATATAGTCTGTACTTGTCAGTTTCCGCCTCTGTCAATCTTCCGACTAGTCCGGCTTTGTGCGGACTTGTCCGATAAATCACGATTCCGAGTTAATCTTTTGTTCCACGATTTGTTTTTGGATTTTACCTTAAGTGGGCCTAAGGACATCGTGTCTAACTCTTTTTGGAGCCCATGTGGGACCCACACCGGCCTCCACCCACCCCAAACTCGACTTCATTGAAACCATAACCCTCCACCCTTATATAAACAACCCCACCCCTTGACTTTGCATCCTTTTGCCTCAATTGAAAGACCACAGACCCTAGTTCATGGAGAGCCACCATCAAAGAGGGATAAGGAGATCCCAAGCAAGAAAAAGAAGAGAAGGAAACAAAAGAGGATCAAGTGATCAAGATCTCCATGAAGTTTTCGTTCTTCATCAACAATTCACCTTCAAGTTCTTCATCAACCCTAGATCATCAAGATCCAAGTGTTGCCTCCAAATCCCTTGATTCATTGGAGTTCTAAACACCTGGTACACCTTCTACTTCCTCCTTCTCACGTGAATTCAACCCCGTTTCTCAAAATTCATGTCGATCTAGAAAACCCTAGTTCGCTGTTCCTGTGAAGGGCAGACTAGTCCGGTCCCAGGCGGACTAGTCTGATTTTGTGATCTGTTTCGTGCTGAATTAATTCTAAATCGATTCAAATCAACTCTAATTCTATGTAGACTTGTCAATAACCATTTTAGTTGATTACTAAACATTAAAAGAAACTCATTAACAAATTCTTACTTTGCAATAGCATTAATCATGCATGTCATGTCATATTGAGTAATATATGTGCACTTATGGATTGTGATTCTTGTTGTCGGTACCCTAGGTACCATATACTCCTTGGGATTGCAAAGATCTCAAGGGAAAGTCATCTACTTGATTTGAAGACCTTCGGAGGCCCACATGTCAGACATAACCGGACCCGCTTCTCCAACATGGTTAGTCCCAGGGTCGCCACGTGTACTATCAAACCAGAGCTACCGCCCACAAGGGGGAAGCTCTGGGCTATGTACCGAAATGGCACCCCCGGACCTAACCCTAGACCGAGGGAAGCTCCGGAACTGACACGTGTCGGGTAACACCGGACCTATCTGTTCCCCATAGTGTGCTCCGGCGTTGCCACGTGTCCAACCGTCGGATCTTCAGCCTCTAACCTCCGGAAGACTCCACAACGGCTCCGAATCTTCAAAGGGGAATCAAGGACTTCAAGACCTGATCAAGTGTCATTAATACTATATTAATGACACATGATCGGACGACCTTAATTACCAGTAACGGTGCTGTCAAAGCCCATAACTCGGTCATTAAGGGCAATTAAACGTGTTGAATGTATATCAATATCAGTAACCGCCGGGGCCACATGTCGGGCCAGGCTAACTTGTAACGGCCTGCCCTTGTACTATAAAAGGACAGGTCGACGATACATAGGGGAGACTTCGAACACACACGGACTAGACGCGCTCGCTCTACACTCTCAACTCACGTTGAGCTCATACATCCAATACAACATCAACACACCCCGTGGAGTAGGGTATTACGCTCAGGCGGCCCGAACCACGTAAATCTTGGTGTCCCTTGTGTCACTCGACATCTCACCTTCTGGAATCTCCGCGCGCCCATACCGAACCTCAAACTCCTCTAACACTTTAGTAGTGTCGGGAGATCAGCCGGATCAAAACCACCGACAGTTGGCGCGCCAGGTAGGGGGCCCAGAGATTTCAAGAATGGTGAACTCACCCGCTGAATCATCCAATGGTCATCCCGCTGTTCAAGCTGTTGGGGGTAATCCCTCCAATATGCAGCCACAAGCAGGAACCACGGTTCCAACAGGAGTCACACTTCTACCACCGCCGCCTCCACCAGCAAATCAAGCTGGACAACGCGGTGGTGCACCGGCGTCAATCATTGCGTCGGCGAATCTTGACAACCCGGAACACACACTTCATGCAACACGTGCTCTTCTTCAGCGCCCACCACCTCCGGACGCATCCCAAGATGCAATGGAGTAGTGGAGGGCCGATGTGGAACACTTGGTTGCAGCAGCAGCCGACCGCATCAGCAACCAGGGTCCTCCTCCTTCAGGACGGGCCCCGTCGCAGCGACGGACCTTGTCTGGCAGACTTGTTACGCACGTTTCCAACAACAGGAGACGTGCTGCATCACAGCAGGTGACGTCGTTACCCTCCGGGGCACGACGCACTCACACGGTATCAAGGCTTTCAACTCATGACCTCCGAGCGGAGCTCGATCGCCGATATCGCCAACAAGACGGCTGAGTCCATATTGAGCGTGCTCGTGAAAGACGAGAAGCTCAAGACATTCCTGCTCCTGAAGGAGTAGGCTGTTCAGCCCTGGCCATGCATCTGCGTATAGTCAGGTGGCCATAGAAGTTCTGGCCTCACCTGCCAGAGAAGTTCGACGGGACCGTTAATCCTGTCGAATTTCTTCAGATTTACTCCACTGCTATCTTGGCAGCTGGAGGAAATGAGGCTGTAATGTCCAATTATTTTCCAGTGGCTTTAACTGGGACCGCCAGGTCCTGGTTTATGAGCCCTCCACCCAACTCCATCAGCAGTTGGGAGGAGTTGTGCCGACAGTTCAACGCCAATTTCGGGAGTTCTTACACCCGACCAGGCACCGAACTAGACCTTTTTGCAGTTGTACAAAAAGGAGGAGAATCCCTGCGATCATTCATCTAGAGATTCTCTCAGGTACGAAATACTATCCCTTATATCTCTAGCGCCTCTGTCATCATGGCATTTAGACAGGGAGTGCGAGATAAGAAGATGCTGGAGAAACTGGCGATCAAGGAGATTACCAGTGTCATGGAACTCTTCAGCTTGGCTGAGAAATGTGCCAGAGCTGCGGAGGGCCGTGAAATGCACTCCAAACATCCTCCGGAGGATCACAAGAAATCCTCCAAAGGAGAAGCCGCTACCTTCGGGAGTGGCAAGAAGAAGAAAAAGACCAACGTCAAGAAGAAGCCGTCGGCCGGTGCATCCAATGCTGCAGCTGCTGCAGCTCCGGGTGTCCGGGGGCCACGCCCCGAGAAGCGACCTCGACCGTCTTCTGAAGACGGTGGCAAACCCAAGGTGTGGTGTCCAATTCACAAAACGGACAACCACAGTTTGGAAGACTGCCGGGAGGTCCAAAACCTTGCCGAGCGCTACAACAAGCGCCGGGAAGAAGCTCCTTTCTGACAGAGGGAAGGAAAACAAAAAGTTAACGAAGCTCCGGCTGAAGAGGAGTTAGGTTTTCAGGATCCCAAAAAGGTCCTGAAGGCCGTCTACACCTCCATCGACGACGATTCTGACGTCTCTGACAACGAGCGTCAGAAGACCATGAACACCATTTTTGGTGGATCATGGGACATCACCTCCCGCCGCGTCATCAAGACTATGCGTTGGGACATGGCTGCTGTAGCTCCTACAGCCAGGGCGGAGCCTCATCGGAAGTGGATGGACACAACCATCACTTTTGATGCTTCGGACTGCCCTCGAAGCATGGTTGGAGCAGGTCAGCTACCTTTGATGGTATCTCCTACCATCAATAACATCGAGCTCCACCATGTCATGGTAGACGGAGGTTCGGGGCTCAACCTCATAAGCTTTGAAGCTTTTACCAAGCTTCAGCTCCGACCTTCGCATCTCCACCCCTCCCGACCTTTCTCCGGAGTAAGTCCGGGAGCCATTACCCCACTCGGAGCTATTACCCTCCCCGTTACCTTCGGGACCCGGGAGAAGTATCGCACCGAGAAGTTGGTCTTTGACGTTGCTCAGATCAACTTACCCTTCAATGCCATCTTGGGTAAACCTGCCTTGTACAAATTCATGGCAGCTGCTCATTATGGTTACCTGGTGTTAAAGATGCCAACACCAGTAGGCGTTCTCCGGATCCACGGAGATCGTACTACCAGAGTAACTGCTCTGGAAGAACTCCATGCGCTTACTATGACGCAAGAGGAGGACTCCAGGCAGGAGCAAGCTCCAAAACCCCCGAGCATTCATCAGCGAGGCTCGACTTCTGCACCTCGTGTGCAGCCAAGCGGCGACACCGACATTCCCGTCAAAGTCGTCCAAATCGGTTCCGATGCCGCTCAGACCACCTGTATATCGGGGGGATTGAACGACAAATAGGAACTCGCGCTCATCGCTTTCCTCCGGGCTAATGTCGACGTGTTTGCCTGGCAACCGTCACAAATGCCTGGGATCCCCAGGGAAGTGATTGAGCACAATCTGAAGATCTACCCCGATGCCCGGCCTGTGCATCAGAAGCCTCGGAAGCAATCCGTAGAGCGACAGAACTTCATTCGACAAGAAGTGAAGAAGTTGCTCGAAGCTGGATTCATCCGAGAAGTCTTCCATCCAAAATGGCTGGCAAACCCAGTCATTGTGCCCAAGGCCGGCGGGAAGCTTCGGATATGTATCGACTACACAACACTAAATAAGGCATGTCCAAAAGATCCATTCCCATTACCTAGAATAGATCAGATAGTGGATTCCACCTCTAGGTGTGAATTACTGTGTTTCCTAGACGCATATTCTGGGTATCATCAAATCAGAATGTCTAGGGAAGATGAAGAGAATACCTCTTTCATCACAGTAGATGGATTGTACTGTTATACAGCCATGCCATTTGGTCTCAAGAATGCAGCTTCAACCTTTGTATGAGCTATGTACAAAACCTTTGAAGAACTCATTAGAGACATAGTGGAAGTGTACGTCGACGACATCGTGGTCAAGGTCAAGAACAAGGAGTCGCTCCTTGACACCTTGTAGGCTGTCTTCGACAAGCTGCGGGTCACCCGCACAAAGCTAAATCCAGACAAGTGTGTCTTCGGGGTTAGCTCCGGAAAACTTCTTGGTTTCCTGGTAAGTCACCGGGGCATAGAAGCTAATCCGGCGAAGATCAAAGCCATTGAAGACATGCGGCCACCAGCCCGCATCAAAGATGTCCAAAAGTTAACTGGATGTCTAGCAGCCCTCAGCCGGTTCATTTCAAGACTGGCGGAACGGGCATTACCCTTCTTCAAGTTATTAAGGAAGTCCGGACCATTCCAATGGTCTAAAGAAGCAGAAAAGGCGTTCCAGGAGCTAAAACAGCTCCTCACCACCCTACCGATTCTGGTAGCTCCGAACCCTGGTGAGCCTTTGCTGCTTTACATTTCAGCCACTGACGAAGTCGTCAGTATGGTCCTGGTTGCGGAGAGACCAGAACCATTCCATACTCAGGAGTCCAGACCCCTTCAGGAGGGTCTGGAGGTTCCTGAAAGCGAGTATGCGTCCCAGCTCCCAGACTTGAATCCACAAAAAGTTACTTCAGAAGACCCAGACCCCTCCGGGAGGGTCCAGGTCGTTTCTGAAGAAGCTCCGGGTTCCTCTAGCAAGGACCGGGAAGTCCCCGAAGAAAATCTAGACCCCTCTGGGAGGATCCGAATCAATGAAGAGGAAGCTACGGGCCCCTCCGGGAGGGTCCGGACCATCCAGCGCCCAGTGTACTTCATTAGTGAAGTAGTTCATGACGCCAAGACTCGATACCTAGAGGTGCATAAGCTGCTCTATGCAGTCCTTATTGCCTCCAGGAAGCTTCGCCATTATTTCCAAGCTCACAAGATCTCAGTGGTGACTTCTTACCCACTTCGAGCAATCTTGTATAATCCCAACTCAACCGAGAATATTGCAAAGTGGGCAGCAGAATTGGCCGAATTCGATCTCGAATTCATTTCAAGGCAAGCAATCAAGAGTCAAGCATTGGCGGATTTCGTGGCGGAATGGACTCCCTCTCCATCAAACCCTGGGGGCCCCAGCGAGCAGAAGCCAGAACACAAGGCTCCGGTCTTCACCGAGCCTCACTGGACCCTCTACTTTGACGGCTCCATGCAAAAGCAGGGGGCCGGAGCTGGAATCCTTCTCCTCGCACCAACCGGAGAGAAGGTAAAATACATGGTACACCTTGACTTCAAGGCGACCAACAACATGGCGGAATATGAAGCACTCATTTATGGACTAAAGGTGGCACTGTCATATGGTGTCAAGCAACTGCTGGTCAAGGGAGATTCACAGCTCATCATTAAGAAAGTGAAGGGTGAATGCTCCTGCAACAATCTCCAGCTAGCTGCTTACCTCCTTGAAGTCCAGAGGCTTCAGAAGGACTTTGAAGTCCTAGATCTCCACCATGTCCAGCGTGCCCACAACGCTGAAGCCGACGAACTCTCGACGAAAGCGTCAACCAGAGCTCCGGCTCCTGATGGAACTTATGTCCGGAGGTTGTCAAAACCCACAGCTCAGCCTGCCGAAATGAGCGAAGGGGGCGAGATCAGCATCCCGAAGCTGACGGTCCCCATGGCCCTATTACCATGGCAGCCATCAAGGGTCGTAGGTGCTGCCGGAAGCTCCGAGCAACCCAACACACAAGACTCAAATGCTCAAGTTAGTTCCGATGCATGGATCTCGGAGATCCGGAACTACTTGAAAGACAACATCCTTCCTGATGATGATGTATCCGCTGACCGGGTAGTTAGATTGGCTAAAAGATACACGTTGGTAGAAGGGGATCTCTACCGGCGCGGTGCAAATGGCATCCTAATGCGGTGCATCACAAGGGAAGAAGGCTGCAAGCTCCTTGCAGAAATCCATGGAGGCGAGTGTGGGAACCACTCGTCTTCCCGCACGCTGGTTGGTAAAGCCTTTCGGCATGGCTTCTACTGGCCTACAACACTCCAGGATGCAACTGAACTGGTGAAGAAATGCGAAGCATGTCAATTTCATGCAAAGCAAATTCACACACCGGCTCAGCCCCTACAAATGATACCTCCTACATGGCCCTTCGCTGTGTGGGGGATGGACATCTTGGGACCTTTCCCAAGAGCCGTAGGAGGTTACAAGTTCCTGTACGTTGCCGTTGACAAGTTCACCAAGTGGCCGGAATCAACTCCAGTTGTGACAATCAACAAGCAATCTGCTATCAACTTTTTGCAGTCCATCGTATGCAGATTTAGAGTCCCAAACAAAATCATCACTGATAATGGGACCCAATTCACAAGCTTTGCATTTCAAGGATATTGCGAAGACCTCAGCATTCAAGTTTGCTACGCCTCCGTAGCTCACCCAGCAAGCAATGGCCAAGCCGAGAGAGCAAATGATGAAATCCTTAAAGGACTCAAAACACGCACCTATGAGCGCTTGAAAAAACATGGAGCCAACTGGATTGAAGAGCTTCCGCCCACTTTATGGGCCAACAGGACAACGTCAAACCGGTCAACTGGAGAGACACCCTTCTTCCTGGTGTATAGAGCTGAAGCAATCCTTCCTCCGGAAATCACCTTGGTGTCACTCTGGGTCCGGACCTTCGACGAAGCCACGTAGGACCAGCTCCGGCGTGAAGACCTAGACCTCCTTGAGGAGGGAAGGTGCCAAGTAGCTGTTCGGAATGCCCGATACTGCCAAGCCCTTCGGCGCTATCATCAGCGGCATGTACACAACCGAAAGCTCGAGGAAGGCGATCTGGTGCTATGGAGAATACAATCCAGAGAAGGGTTAAACAAACTCTCCCCCAGCTGAGAGGGACCCTTCCGAGTGATTAAAGTATCCCGTCCTGGAAGCGTTCGCTTGGCTACCGAGGATGGGACACCTCTCCCAAATCCTTGGAACATTGAGCACCTCCGTAAGTTCTACACTTAATATCACGGAGGTGAGTCTGTAGTAACTTGAGGTGTATGTTATAGAGTCATTGTACAGAGTCGGGTAGTTCCTCCAGGAGAACAGCCGGACCTTTCCCGGAAGGTCCGCAAAGTTCATGCAACACTTGTCACAGTCTCAGGACTAAAAGTGTGGCTAGCTACCCTGGGTCAAACGAGAAATTAAACACGCTTAGCCTGGTTCTGTACCCTAAGAGTGTACTTGTTTCCCCTGTACCCCGGTGTGATGCCCGGTTCCGAAAATGAACCAAGCTAACGCATATGTGTGCCCAGGATGTTCAACTCACATACACGAGTGCAATCACAAAAGAATATACAGAAAATTACCACAGAACAAGATTAATTAACCAAATTTTATTACACAAACCAGATTATCCTCGAATACAAGCTCTAATGAATATTAATGACAAGTTCAACTAATGCAGCGGAAACAAACTAATTAAGCAACTAAGCAAACTAAGCAAAAGGGATAGCGCAGCTCCAATAACACCACAGGCAAAGCTGACGGTAGACAAGGCCTAGAACTCCGCACTATAGCCATTAAACTCACAATCTCGACCTGCAACTGTTGGGGGGGGATTGCAAGAGTGAGTACATGTCGTACTCAGCAAGTGTGGAAAGTATGACATGTGGCTGATTCAAATGACGACAATAATAATGGCAAAGTGCTGAAAAGTACAGTAAAACATTTGAAAAGCAATATATTATATGTATGTGAATTAAACCCATCATAGTCATAAATAATATCATAATACCAGTCCATAATTCACCATCCTCATCAATAATTCCAGATTTCACCATTGCCAATAACCATATTCAATACCAGAAATAAATCCATAACCATCACCATAACCATTACCAATACTAAATACCCTCTAATCATGGAAGTTGTCCAGGTGCTCATAACCGGGAGCATGGCTATCATGATAGTTTTATTTAACTCTGCAGAGTTTGTACCTCTTTACCCACGTGTTCGTGATTTCATCACCTTTCAGCGACTAAGAACCTCCCTTATGCCCATGACCCGTCAGTCACATTACACACTTCCGTTGGTGTGTGGCCAAGAGATCACAAAATAGCCTTTACAAAGGGATTACTAGCCTATTTAGACCCCACTGAGGTTTCACCGGTGGTGATGTCTCCCGCAGAGCACATCTTCAACCAAGGGCCCCCTCTTGAGCCATTCGGATCCCAGGGTAGTCCCACCAATCCTCAACAAACCCAATCCAACTACCCCTTCCCCGAGCATCCACAATGGTCCAAACAGCACTAGCAAAGCCCTAATTAATCAGCTACGCCGCACCCATACTTGGCCTCGTGGTGGCACTGTAGTCCTGGCTTATTCTCGCATGAACCGGTCCTTAGATCTAAAGCAAGCAAACCACCCTAACATCCAACCCATCCACATACCAGGCTTGCTTAGATCACCCATTACCATACCATATTTAACCAGTTCATGTTAACCATAATCTCATCCATGCATAATTAAATTGAGTGGTATAGTTATTCCCATCCCAGTTGATTAAGCGAAGCAAAAGGTAAAAAGTTCATCCCGACGCTCTACCATAAATTCCAGGTGACAAGGGTGGTTAAACAAATCTAGTAAACTTCCTACCATAGGATTCCCATCAAATTGACACAAGCATGCAGTTTGCAAACAAAACATTTATTTAAAAAAAAAACAGGATCAATATGCTTCAAGGACACTTGCCTTGCTCTTACTGTTGATTAGGGTCAAAGCCTTCAAACTCCTGGTGCTGTAGATCCTTCGCGGCACTTTCTAGAGCAAATCCGTCTAATCCACACAATAAACATACAAGACAAGAAACACAATCAAAGAGTGCACAGATATTACTCAATATGACATGACATGCATGATTGATGCAAATGCAAGGTAGAACTTGTTACTAGATTGCTTTTAATGATCACTAACTAGCTCTAATAGATTTTAACAAGTTTATACATGTTTGGGGTCGATTAGATCAAATTTTAGAATTAATTCAACACAATTTAACCAGAAAGATCGGACTAGTCCGCTAGGGACCGGACAAGTCCGCACTCCGCGAGATCAGCAGATTAGGGTTTTCTAGATCGACGTAAATTCGGAGATTAGGGGTTGAATTCTCATAAGGAAAAGAGAATAGAAGGTATACCAGGTGTTTAGAACTCCAATGAACCAAGAAACTTTGAGGTAACACTTGGATCTTGATGATCTAGGGTTGGTGATGAACTTGGAGATGAATTGGTGGTGAAGGACGAAACTTGGTGGAGATCTTGATCCTCCTTCGTTTCCTCCTCTTCTTCCTCTTGCTTGGGATCTTCTCCTCCCTCCTTGATGGTGGCTCCCCACGAACTAGGGTTTGGGTGGGTGGAAAAGTGGCAAATAGATGTCAAACCAAGGGGTGGGGCTGTTTATACAGAGGTGGAGGCTAGGGTTAGATGGATTTCGAGTTTTGGGATGAGTAGAGGCCGGTTTAGAGTCCCACATGGGCTCTAAAAGATTTAGGCACGACGTACCTAGGCCCACTTAATGTGAAACCCAAGAAAGAAGTCGTAAAACAAAAGATCAACTCGGAGTCACGAAATATCGGACAAGTCCGAATTTGAACAGAGAGGAAAACCGGACAAGTCCGCTGGAACACCGGACTAGTCCGGAAAAGTCCAGGGACATAGCAAATTTTCAAGGATTCATGGAATATCGGACTAGTCCGCACAAAATCGGACAAGTCCGAAAGTTTCCAGGGGCAAAATCAGACTAGTCCGCAGCAAAAACAGACAAGTCCATTTTTAGTCAGAGAGAAATCGGACTAGTCCTCAGTAAAATCGGACTAGTCCGCACTTTCCAGCGTTTTAAGTGCGGTTTTGCTCCAAATCAATTTTAAACTCGTTCCTCTTTATGTGGGTTAATGTTAAACATGTATATGAGTGTATGTAGGGCATGATGCATGAAAATGAGGGTGTTACAAACCTACCCCCCTTAAAATGAATCTCGCCCTCGAGATTCGACGCGGAAGAGAAGAGGTAGGGAAATTCCTTCTTGAGATCATCTTCTAGCTCCCAAGTTGCTTCTTTTTCAGTATGGTGCTTCCATTGAACTTTACACCATCGAATCACCTTGTTCCTTGTGACTCTCTCCTTGGTTCCGAAGATCTTAACCGGTTGCTCGGCATAAGCCAAATCTTCCTCTAATTCCAATCCTTCCATTGACACTTGTTCTTCCGGTACTCTCAAGCACTTCTTGAGCTGGGAAACATGAAACACATCATGTACGTCTGAAAGATGAGCTGGCATCTCCAACTTATATGCTACTTCCCCTCTTTTGTCCAAAATCTTGAACGGTCCAATATAACGAGGTGCGAGCTTGCCTCTTATGTTAAACCTCTTATGACCTCTCATTGGTGACACCTTGAGGTAAACAAAATCTCCTATTTCAAAGGCTAATTTCCTTCTCCTATTGTCTGCATAGCCTTTTTGTCTTGATTGGGCAGCCCTCAAGTTTTCACGAATTATCTGGACTTGCTTTTCGGCTTCTTGCAACACATCCGGACCAAATACTTGAGTTTCTCCTGCCTCATTCCAGAATAAAGGCGTCCTACACTTCCTCCCATAAAGCGCTTCATATGGTGACATTTTCAAGCTTGCTTGGTAACTATTGTTGTATGAAAATTCCGCGTATGGCAAGCTTTTGTCCCAACTTTTCCCATGTTTTAAAGCACAAGCTCTGAACATGTCTTCCAAAATCTGATTGGTCCTCTCGGTTTGTCCGTCCGTTTGAGGATGATATGCTGAACTAAAATTCAACCTCGTTCCCAAAGCTTCATGCAATTTTTGCCAAAATCTGGAGGTAAATTGAGAACCTCTATCCGAGACTATCTTCTTCGGTACTCCGTGTCGACACACAATATGCTCCATGTATATTTCGGCCAATCGTGCAGCTGTATACTTGGTCTTCACAGGGACAAAATGAGATGACTTGGTTAAGCGATCCACAATTACCCAAATTGAGTCATACCCGGACTGAGTACGTGGTAACCTAACTATGAAGTCCATTCCAATTTCTTCCCACTTCCATTCCGGAATCTTCAGCGGTTGCAATAATCCGGCTGACCTTTGATGTTCTGCCTTCACTCGTTGGCACACATCACACAATGCCACATATTCGGCTATGTCCTTCTTCATGCTATCCCATCAATAGCAAGTCTTCAAGTCTTTGTACATCTTTGTACAACTAGGGTGAATTGAGTAAGGCGAGTCATGTGCCTCCTTTAATATTGTCTCCCGAATATGCTTTACATTAGGCACAACGATCCTCTTTCCAAGCCATAATTTACCATGTTCGTCTTCATCGAATCTGAATTCTCTCCCTTCCTCGATCCTTTCCTTGATTTCCTTGATCTCCTCATCCGTGGTTTGTGCTTCTCGAATTTCTTGCTCCAAGGTTGGGTTTAACTCCATCATCTCCATCTCATTTACAAATCCGAGGTTCAACCGTTCAAACTCCTTGCATAATCGGATGGTAACTCTCGAACTATGAGTCGATGACTTACTCCTTTTCGACTCAAGGCATCGGCCACTACATTGGCTTTTCCCGGATGATAGTTGATCCCCACATCATAATCCTTGATGAGCTCCAACCATCTTCGTTGCCTCAAATTCAGATCCGTCTGTGTGAAAATATACTTAAGACTCTTGTGATCCGTATAAATTTCACACCTATGTCCAAGAATATAGTGTCTCCAAATTTTCAATGCATGTACCACGGCTGCAAGTTCTAAATCATGTGTTGGGTAATTCTGCTCATGTTTCTTCAATTGTCTAGACGCATAGGCGACCACTTGACCTTCTTGCATAAGTACACATCCAAGTCCTTGTCTTGATGCATCACAATAGATGTCGAAACTCTTGCTTACATCCGGCAATACCAAAACTGGGGCTGTTGTCAACCTCTTCTTCAACTCCTCAAAACTATTCTGACAAGCTTCAGTCCATTGGAACGCCTTTCCCTTCATTAGCAACTCCGTCATAGGCTTGGCTATCTTGGAAAAATCCTTAATAAACCGACGGTAATATCCAGCCATCCCAAGAAAACTTCTTATTTCCTTGACGTTCTGTGGCGGTTCCCACTTAAGCACATCTCTCACCTTCCCTGGGTCAATTGATACTCCTCCTCCGGAAATAATGTGGCCTAAGAAAGAAACTTCCCGTAACCAGAATTGACATTTACTGAACTTGGCATACAATTGGTGTTCCCGTAGCTTCTGCAATGTAAGCTTCAAGTGTTCTTCATGTTCCTTCTCATCCTTCGAGTAGATCATAATATCATCAATAAACACCACGACAAACTTATCCAAGTACTCCATGAAGACCTTATTCATGAGGTACATAAAGTAGGCAGGCGCATTTGTCAATCCAAAAGACATCACAGTGTACTCATAAGATCCATACTGGGTCCTGAAAGCTGTCTTAGGTATGTCCGATGGTCTAATCTTCATTTGAAAGTATCCTGACCTCAAATCAATCTTGGAAAACACACATGCACCTTTCATCTGATCAAACAAGTCCTCTATACGTGGCAAGATATACTTGTTCTTGATTGTTACCTCGTTGAGAGCTCGGTAATCCACACACATCCTTTGGGATCCATCCTTCTTGTCCACGAATAGAACATGCGCTCCCCAAGGTGAAGAGCTTGGGCGAATAAAACCCTTCTCTAATTGCTCTTGAATCTGTTTCTTGAGCTCCGCTAATTCCATAGGAGGCATCCTATACGGCCTCTTAGCTATAGGTGCAGTTCCAGGTATTAAATCAATAACAAACTCAATGTCCCGATCGGGTGGCATACCTGGCAACTCATCCGGAAAAACATCCAAAAATTCACACACCACCGGAATCTCCTCAATTGCGGCACCGTCCATATGATTCAATTCCAATTGCTTCGGTGCGGTTTGAGATGCTTCAAATTCTATGGTGATCCCTTCTTCATTGGTCAACTTCACCGTCTTCATGGCACACTCAATAACTCCATTGTGCTTCCTCAACCAGTCCATACCAAGTATAATGTCCAATCCTTGAGAATCCAAAACAATGAGGTTGGCGGAGAAGTCTACCCCCCTTATTCTAAGGCTTACTTTTGGACATACTATATTTGTCCTCATCTCTCCTCCAGGAGACTTAACCAATAGAGTAGACTTCATATGAGAGATATGCAAACTATACTTGGCAACATACTTCGATGCAATGAATGAATGCGATGCTCCAGAATCAAATAACATAGTCGCGGGGTTGGAGTTGGCGAGAAACATCCCAATGACCACGTCATCCGCTTGTTGAGCATCCTCCGTAGAGACATGGTTCACGTTGCCACGAGCAAAGTTCTGCTGTCCACGGCTTCCTGGTGGCTGTCCACCATTGGGTCTTGAGTTTTGCCTCAGCGCATTGCTTCCTTGACCAAGGCCTGACTTAGGACATTGATGCGCAAAGTTTCCAGCTTCTCCACAAGTATAACACTTCTTAACTCCACCAGAATTATTGGGACGAGCTTGGTTCTGAACATTGGCTCCAGGAAAATCAGCACGAGGTGCATAAGGCATTGGAGGCCTAGGTGCTTGCATAACAGGGCGCTGCTGCACAAACTGAGTTGGGCGCGGTGCATAACCAGGGCGCTGAGCAGGAATAGAGGAGCTGTAATGAGGCGCATTGGATGGCGCAAAGCGAGGGCGCACATTACTTCCTTGTTGTTGTCCTTGATACGGCGCCTTCCTCTTGATTTCTTGCTCCATCTCACGGATCTTGTTCTCAACCACAATTGCTTTGTCCACAAGCTTCTAGAAATTGACATAATCACAATTGAGCAATTGCACTTGGATCTCATTGTTCAAGTCTCTCATGAACAAATATTGCTTCCGGCTGTCCCGACTAACATCCTCAGGCGCATACCTTGAGAGTTGAGTGAACTTGTTGAGATATTCACTCACGCTTGATCTTCCTTGCCTCAAATTCTCAAATTCTTGCCTCTTCAAGATCATAACACCTTTGGGCACATAATGAGAACGAAAACTCTCCTTGAATTCTGCCCAAGTGATCCTCTCTTGATCCTCATGAGCATTGCAATAAGCATCCCACCAATCTGCAGCTGCTCCAACGAGTTGATGAGAAGCAAATAGGACCTTCTCTCGGTCACTGCATTGGACAATAGCAAGTTTCTTCTCCACAGACTTGAGCCAATCATCAGCGTCCATAGGGTTTGCGGCTTGAGCAAAGGATGGCGGCCTAGTCCTCATAAACTCTCCCAATCGGTTATGAGGAGGCGGAGGTGGCGGTGGAGGCATATGGGGCTGATTGTTGATATTGACAGCCTGCAGCTGTCCCATAGTCTGTATCATGGTCTGCATGAGCTGGTTCTGCATAGCTAGTAGCTGCTCGATATGGATGGCTCCATGAGCAGGTCCTTGTCCAGTATTGTTCTGAGGTACTCCATGGTTCTCCTCCTCACCATTGACATCCCTCTGATTGCGAGTCCTCACCATCTGAAGGAGAGCAATAGGTAAGAATTAAGAAACGTCCCCAACTATATGCATCAAGGGATATGAAGCTAACCAACTAGCTATATTAGCCTAGGTGGACATGGCAATGCTAAAGCATACCAAAATCCTCTATTAAGCACACAAGCAACCAATATATATAGCAAACAACACACTAAGCAAAAACACATCGATTCCTGAGTGCTCCTATGTGCTCTAAAGTGTCCATTCTATCTAGGCTGCATCCTACGGTCAACCTGTGGCTCTGATACCAATCTGTGACGCCCGATTTCGAAAAATGAACCAAGCTAACGTATATGTGTGCCCAGGATGTTCATCACACATACACGAGTGCAATCACAAAAGAGTATACAGAAAATTACCACAGAACAAGATTAATTAATCAAATTTTAAGGGGGGTAGGTTTGTAACACCCTCATTTTCATGCATCATGCCCTACATACACTCATATACATGTTTAACATTAACCCACATAAAGAGGAACGAGTTTAAAATTGATTTGGAGCAAAACCGCACTTAAAACGCTGGAAAGTGCGGACTAGTCCGATTTTACTGAGGACTAGTCCAATTTCTCTCTGACTAAAAATGGACTTGTCCGTTTTTGCTGCGGACTAGTCCGATTTTTCCCCTGGAAACTTTCGGACTTGTCCGATTTTGTGCGGACTAGTCCGATATTCCATGAATCCTTGAAAATTTGCTAAGTCCCTGGACTTTTCCGGACTAGTCCGGTGTTCCAGCGGACTTGTCCGTTTTTCCTCTCTGTTATAATTCGGACTTGTCCGATATTTCGCGACTCCGAGTTGATCTTTTGTTTTACGACTTGTTTCTTGGGTTTCACATTAAGTGGGCCTAGGTACGTCATGCCTAACTCTTTTAGAGCCCATGTGGGACTCTAAACCGGCCTCTACTCATCCCAAAACTCGAAATCCATCTAACCCTAGCCTCCACCTCTGTATAAACAGCCCCACCCCTTGGTTTGACATCTATTTGCCACTTTTCCACCCACCCAAACCCTAGTTCGTGGGGAGCCACCATCAAGGAGGGAGGAGAAGATCCCAAGCAAGAGGAAGAAGAGGAGGAAACGAAGGAGGATCAAGATCTCCACCAAGTTTCGTCCTTCACCACCAATTCATCTCCAAGTTCATCACCAACCCTAGATCATCAAGATCCAAGTGTTACCTCCAAGTTTCTTGGTTCATTGGAGTTCTAAACACCTGGTATACCTTCTATTCTCTTTTCCTTACGAGAATTCAACCCCTAATATCCGAATTTACGTCGATCTAGAAAACCCTAATCTGCTGATCTCGCGGAGTGCGGACTTGTCCGGTCCCTAGCGGACTAGTCCGATCTTTCTGGTTAAATTGTGTTGAATTAATTCTAAAATTTGATCTAATCGACCCCAAACATGTATAAACTTGTTAAAAATCTATTAGAGCTAGTTAGTGATCATTAAAAGCAATCTAGTAACAAGTTCTACCTTGCATTTGCATCAATCATGCATGTCATGTCATATTGAGTAATATTTGTGCACTCTTTGATTGTGTTTCTTGTCTTGTATGTTTATTGTGTGGATTAGACGGATTTGCGCTAGAAAGTGCCGCGAAGGATCTACAGCACCAGGAGTTTGAAGGCTTTGACCCTAATCAACAGCAAGAGCAAGGCAAGTGTCCTTGAAGCATATTGATCCTTTTTTTTTAAATAAATGTTTTGTTTGCAAACTGCATGCTTGTGTCAATTTGATGGGAATCCTATGGTAGGAAGTTTACTAGATTTGTTTAACCACCCTTGTCACCTGGAATTTATGGTAGAGCATCGGGATGGACTTTTTACCTTTTGCTTCGCTTAATCAACTGGGATGGGAATAACTATACCACTCAATTTAATTATGCATGGATGAGATTATGGTTAACATGAACTGGTTAAATATGTTATGGTAATGGGTGATCTAAGCAAGCCTGGTATGTGGATGGGTTGGATGTTATGGTGGTTTGCTTGCTTTAGATCTAAGGACCGGTTCATGCGAGAATAAGCCAGGACTACAGTGCCACCACGAGGCCAAGTATGGGTGCGGCATAGCTGATTAATTAGGGCTTTGCTAGTGCTGTTTGGACCATTGTGGATGCTCGGGGAAGGGGTAGTCGGATTGGGTTTGTTGAGGATTGGTGGGACTACCCTGGGATCCGAATGGCTCAAGAGGGGGCCCTTGGTTGAATATGTGCTCGGCGGGAGACATCGCCACCGGTGAAACCTCAGTGGGGTCTAAATAGGCTAGTAATCCCTTTGTAAAGGCTATTTTGTGATCTCTTGGCCACACACCAACGGAAGTGTGTAATGTGACTGACGGGTCATGGGCATAAGGGAGGTTCTTAGTCGCTGAAAGGTGATGAAATCACGAACACGTGGGTAAAGAGGTACAAACTCTGCAGAGTTAAATAAAACTATCATGATAGCCGTGCTCCCGGTTATGAGCACCTGGACAACTTCCATGATTAGAGGGTATTTGGTATTGGTAATGGTTATGGATGGTTATGGATTTATTTCTGGTATTGAATATGGTTATTGGCAATGGTGAAATCTGGAATTATTGATGAGGATGGTGAATTATGGACTGGTATTATGATATTATTTATGACTATGATGGGTTTACTTCACATACATATAATATATTGCTTTTCAAATGTTTTACTGTAATTTTCAGCACTTTGCCATTATTATTATCGTCATTTGAATCAGCCACATGTCATACTTTTCACACTTGCTGAGTACGACATGTACTCACTCTTGCAACCCCCCCCCCCCCCCAACAGTTGCAGGTCGAGATTGTGAGTTCAATGGCGATAATGCGGAGTTCTAGGCCGTGTCTACCGTCAGCTTTGCCTATGGTGTTATTGGAGCTGCGCTATCCCTTTTGCTTAGTTTGCTTAGTTGCTTAATTAGTTTATTTCCACTGCATTAGTTGAACTTGTCATTAATATTCATTAGAGCTTGTATTCGAGGATAATCTGGTTTGTGTAATAAAATTTGGTTAATTAATCTTGTTCTGTGGTAATTTTCTGTATACTCTTTTGTGATTGCACTCGTGTATGTGTGTTGAACATCCTGGGCACACATATGCGTTAGCTTGGTTCATTTTCGGAACCGGGCGTCACACCCGGACCTATAATGAAAGACATCTTCATGTGAAACAGACTCCACGTGCATTTATTTTGTACAGGCTCAACATTTTTTATTTTTCTCTTTCTTGTCTATAACAAAGACGTGCAATTCTTAAGAAATTTTAGTTGGACTAGTTCATGTACAATTCGAGTTGTATTGTCAATTCTTTTGGATTCAAATATTGTTCATGGCCCACTCGCCTGAATGCCGCCAAGCCAATCTAGGGCCGGAGTGTGCTATCGACTTAGCCTGGTCAAGCACCCTAAGTACGCCACTCCACCTACACCCCAGCAGGCCGAAGTAAGGCGGGTCCAAGTACAATTGGATCTGGAAGAAAGAAGGCAACACATTCGGTTGTATTCAGAATTGTGTTTGACCTAAAATTTTCTTGGGAATCGTAAGCCGCGACGAAGTTATAGGCAAGGAATGAATTTTACTATTTTTCTTGGCTTCAGTGTGCAGGAAAAATAAAAAATCCACGTTAATGGAGAAAAGCCGGAGCTAACTAAGCTCCGACTCCCCCTAGGTGGCTTGTAATCAATGTTAAACATTGAAACGAGCATCACCGGAGCAACCAAGCTCCGGTAAAGCTAGGGGGGCCAGCTGTCGACGCCAAATAAATGATGGTGAGAAGACCCCGCAAGCGGAGTCTGCTACCAACAAACTACACGTTGGTAAAGGTCACTGCCGGAACTACTGAGCTCCTATACCCCGGAGGACTAACTATCGATGCTCTACGCGTTGATAGGGACTATTGCCGGAGCTACTAAGCTCCGATGATAGACAATGCCAGAGCTTCTAAGCTCCGACAACCTCAGGGGGCCTTCACTATCGAAGACTTCAGACCTACACTCTACAAGTTCGAAGCAAATGAGTCTTCAAAAAAACACAATATCCTCTTGGTACATGTTCACAATCAAATTGTGTACATCTACTAGGGGGCCAAGTGAAGACAAAAGTGTTGAAGACAAAAAGTGAAATTCACAAAGATTTGGGGATTTCATTCATCTGGAGACAAGGGATTACAAAATTGAGGAAGAAAAAGAGAGAATACAAGTGGGAGCTACGGAGATGGTCCTAGACCCTATGGAAGAACTGGGCGACCTTCTGAGCAACCTCTGATACATTGGCTCGGGCGGCTTCACCTTCTCCTTCGACAGGACCTTCAAGCACCGGATCCAGAGGAAATTGGGGATCCTGGCTGGTGTAGCACGCCAGCACATACTTTGCGATGTTCTTCGCCAGGGATTGCCCCTCAACCTCCAACTGGTCCGCGATGACGTCGCCCACCTTGGAGAGTTTGTACCCGCCGAGCTAAGCGCTTGCAACGCCAGGTCCGGCTCCGGCTCCAGCTCCGGATCATCCGGATGCACGGGACTGAAGCCCATCGGTGTCAGCGCGTCATTGGCCTTGCCCAGGAACTCCCAAACCTGTAGGGAGTCCGCAGCCCTCAAGCCCTTCAGTTCTTCCAAGGATCTTTTGGCCGCCACCAGTTCAGAATTCTCGCAAGCGAGGCGCTCAACTTCTTTGGCGTTTTGCTGAATCTTTTCAACAACTCGCTTCTCGAGTTTTCCGAGCTCCTCCTCCCGGAGGTGGATCTTGTTCCGGCGGTCAACCAGGTCCTTCTCCCTGCCCCTTACTTTCTTCTCCCTGGAAGCGATGGCACACTCTTGCTCGTAGAGTTCCTGCCCTCGCACCCAGGCTTTCTCCTCCTCCTCAGCGCAACGATCTTCCAATTTCTTGGTGCGCTCTTCGAGGCCCTTGTCAGCCAGAGCCACCTTTTCGGTGAGCTCCTCCTCCCTCCTCAAGACGTCATCCCACAGCTCTAGGAGTTTCTGCTCTTCATCTTCGAGCCTTTTCCCCCTCTCTTCAAGTGCCTCCCGGCACTTGATGAGAGTAGTGTTAATGGCCTCAAGCCTTTCTTGGCGTTCATCGGCCGCACTATTAGCTGCTTTGGTCTGCTCATAAATGGCCCAGGATTGAGCATCGAGGGCGCGAGTCATACTCTCCCTGTCATCCAATAATTTGCCCCAGTATTCCAGGTGGACCTTCTCTCGCTTGATCCACTCTTTGTCATCTGCTAGCCTCGACTGTGCCAGCTTGGTCTCGAAGTAGTGCCGGTTACGCCACCGCCTAAGGGTTTGGCGCTCCTCTTCAAGAGCCTTGCTATCGTGGAAGAAGGCCAGTTGAACTTGACGCAGACTGGAACATGCGTTGTCAATAGACAATGAATACGGGATAGGTTCCGGACCTGCTGGGGTCTCCTCCGCTGGTTCCAGAGGGTTTTCAGATACAAAAATTGGGTCCCACTCTACAAGAATGGTCCCCTAAGCCTCTACGGCACTAGGACCGTCCTCCGGGATGGCCTTAGTCGCCATCGAGGAGGATCCCGTTGATGAAGTTCTGACCTCCGGAAGTGGTTCCGAAGGCCCCGCCGCCAGATCTTCATTTGCCCCCTTAGGCAGGGGGCCAGCAACTTCGTCTGGGCACTCTGGCTCAGCCGCGGGTACCTCCGGCGTCGTCATTCCCGGAGCAGGGGCTGCTTCTGGCTTCGGCCTGGGCACCTCCTTTACTGGGGGCTCGAGCGCCGACACCTCCGCAACAACCGGCTCGGGAGCTGGAAGCTCTTCAACATCTGGAGCTCCAACAACGACCGGCTCTGCGGCCGGTGCTTTAGAGGTAGCCGGCCCAACCGCCGAGACTTCCTCAACATACAGCGTGCACGCCGAGACTTCAATTACCTCCGGCTCAACCTCCGGGGCTTCGACAATTTCCGGCTCTGGGGCCGGAATTACTGCTTCCTCCGGCTCAACAGCCGTAGCTTCCATCATCTCTGCACCAGGACCCGGAGCTTCAACCTCCAGGGCAGGTGCCGCTGGCGCATCTTCTCTCCCGCGGTCCGGCGCTACCACGGGAGTCTCTGAGGATGAGTCGAGGTCCATGACCACGACAGCTGGTGCCGGAGCTGCCGCAGCTTCAGCCACCACTTGGGGCGGCACCGGGACAGGAGCAGAAGCTTCCGCCCTCACAGTTTCAGCTGCTATGGTTGAGGGGGGAGCCTCACTCCTCTTCTTGGTAACGTTGCAGATGATGGATGAAGAAACTTAAAAAACAGTTACTACAACAAAATAACTGTCTGAGGTAAAGATTAAAAATTACCTCGCGAGGCTTCCGCACCAGCTTGCGCGGAACCTCTTTCCCGGGCGTTCTGGGCTGACCATAGCCGCCGCCGGCGTGGAAGACCTGGAAGGCCCCCCGGAACTCGTCGTAGCCACGGGCATTTCCTTAGTCGAGGCCCCCCTCGACCGGGAAGGACCTCCGGACCTAGAGGCCTCAACCGGCCCTGGTGCTGAAGTCGCATGCCCGGAGCTAGCACCCCGGGAGGACGCCGCGGCGGGAACAACCGCCGCAGTTATAGAATACCTCCCCCTCCGAGGAGAAGGAACTGATGCAGAGATGGCAGGCCTGACGGACCTTCCATCGGCATGCTGCAGCTTTCTCTTCTGGCTCAAGGGTTTGTCTGCCGGCTCCTTGCCCTTGCCGACGATTTCGATCCTTGGCTTCAGGGCAGGGTTGGAGCCACCTTCGGAAGCCCCAGAGATCACCACCCTGGAGGTCGATCTTCTCTCGACGACACCAAGGTCATCAAGCACAGGCATCTTCCGCCGGAGCTCCCTGCTGAACTCTACTTCCATGTTCAGAGGGAGAAAAGCTGATGAAGGAGTCAAGTCATCACCCGCGACGTCGATGCCGTGCTGGAACATCTTGAGATGGAACTCCAAGGTTGTCCCCGACATGTTGGACTTCAGCCCGGTCTCAACCCGGTCGTCGTCCATCACACTGTTGAGGGCCCAAGCGAGTTTTCCTCTCCTCTTCAGCGGTGTCCACCTGTTGACCAGGAAGTTGCAAAACACTGCCTGAGGAGTTAATCCTCCCTCCACGCACTGGCGGATCCTGGTCGGAGCAGGGTTGAAGGCTTCCGCCAGCACAAGAGCTTCACTCCAGACTGTAGTGTCGATGTTGGGGAGGCCTTCGGGCAGCTCCAGCTTCTCGTGCTCCTCCACCCGGATGACTACCCAATCCTTCTTCCAATCATCCCACTTCCCAGAGGGAAATGACCGGAGGTACTTGAATGGGCACTTCTTGCGCTTCACGAAGTAGTAGAAGCCAAGGTACTCATTGCTCCTACTGGTGGTATGAACGGTGAAGAAGGTCCGGAAGAGTTCAATGCAGGGGGGGATGCCCACCCACATTTCACAGAAGTGGACAAAGATAGACACAAGAAGAATGGAGTGGGGGCCAAGGTGGTATAGCTGCAGACCATAAAAGTCTAGCAGCATCAAGAAAAAGGAGGAAAAAGGTGGGATCAACCCCACCATGGCGTACGAAGAGAAGTACACCATCTCGCCGGTGTGCTCCTTCTCGAACGGGAGCTCTCCTCCGGCGCGGACCAGATGGTTGAAGAAGTCTGGGGACCATCCCATGAGGGCCCGGACCTTCTTCAAGTCACCTTCGGTTTTCAAACGACTCTTGCGGAGACCCAACTCCATCGCAGCACAGCAAGGCAAGAGAGGAAAAGCGAGCACAAGTTGGGAGTTTGAGCGCAAGATCAGATGAGAGGCGTAAAGAACTCCAGACGCTTGGATGGAAACCGCAAGGAAGTCGAAGATACTACTAAAAAATTTCACCCAGTCGATGACAAGAGGGCCCGGGACCACCCTGACGATCAAGTCGAGGTTCTTACCCAGGCGAACGGTTGTCATCATGAGGCGGGAAGCCCGAAGGCGGCGACCTGACAAGGCGCGCGGAACCAATATGATTTTCGTATCGGGAACCGGCGACCTTCAATTGCGTGAGATCCGCACGCCGAAGATCTCGTCTGCCGCACACGGGATATGCCATGCGACGAGGATTTAACTCCAAACTATCGCCAACAGCACATCCGAAGACCTTTGAAGACTCAGTTCAAAAGTCGAAGGATGGACCCACCTCCGGCGGAATGAATTCACCCAAGGGGTCTTCCCTAGAGGTGGGCCCAGGGGGCCACTGTTGGTACCCTGGGTACCATATACTCCTTGGGATTGCAAAGATCTCAAGGGAAAGTCTTCTACTTGATTTGAAGACCTTCGGAGGCCTACATGTCAGACATAACCGGACCCGCTTCTCCAACATGGTTAGTCCCAGGGTCGCCACGTGTACTATCAAACCGGAGCTATCGCCCACAAGGGGGAAGCTCCAGGCTATGTACCGAAATGGCACCCCCGGACCTAACTCCAGATCGAGGGAAGCTCCGGAACTGACATGTGTCGGGTAACACCGGACCTATCTGTTCCCCACAGTGTGCTCCAGCGTTGCCATGTGTCCAACTGTCGGATCTTCAGCCTCTAACCTCCGGAAGACTCCACAACGGCTCCGGATCTTCAAAGGGGAATCAAGGACTTCAAGGCCCGATCAAGTGTCATTAATACTATATTAATGACACACGATTGGACGACCTTAATTACCAGTAACGGTGCTGTCAAAGCCCATAACTCGGTCATTAAGGGCAATTAAACGTGTTGAATGTATATCAATATCAGTAACTGCCGGGGCCATATGTCGGGCCAGGCTAACTTGTAACGGCCTGCCCTTGTACTATAAAAGGACAGGTCGACGATACATAGGGGAGACTTCGAACACAAACGGACTAGACGCGCTCGCTCTATACTCTCAACTCACGTTGATCTCATACATCCAATACAACATCAACAAACCCCGTGGAGTAGGGTATTACGCTCAGGTGGCCCAAACCACATAAATCTTGGTGTCCCTTGTGTCACTCGACATCTCACCTTCTGGAATCTCCGCGCGCCCATACCGAACCTCAAACTCCTCTAACACTTTAGTAGTGTCGGGAGATCTGCCGGATCAAAACCACTTAGCCTTTATAATATATTGCTTTTCAAATGTTTTAATGTACTTTTCAGCACTTAGCCTTTATTATTGTTGTCATTTGTATCAGCTACATGTCATATTTTCCACACTTGCTGAGTACGACGTCTACTCACCCTTGCAATTCCCCCACCAACAGTTGAAGGTCAAGATTGGGAGTATCACAATGTTAATGAGGAGTCCTAGGCTGTGTGCTGTCGCCAGCTTTGCCTGTGGTGTTGATTGGAGCTGCGTGTGACACCCAGTTTCGAAAATGAACCAAGTGAACGCATATATGTGCCCAGAACATTCAACACACATACACGGGTGCAATCACAAATGATATACAAAAAACTACCATATAACAAGATTAATTAACCAAATTTTATTACACAATTCATAATATCCTCAAATACAAGCTCTAATGAAGATTAACGACAAGTTTGAACTAATGCAGCGGAAATAAACTAAACTGAGCAAAATAAGCAACTAAGCAACATAAGCAAAGGGTATAGCGCAGCTCCAACACTCCACAGGCAAAGCTGACGGCAGACACGGCCTAGAACTCCGCATTATCACCGTTAAACTCCCATCCTGACCCGCAACTGTTGGTGGGGGAACCGCAAGGGTGAGTACATGTCGTACTCAGCAAGTGTGGAAAATATGACATGTAGCTGATACAAATAACGTGTGTAATAAGGGCTAAGTGCTAAAAAGTACATCAAAACATTTGAAAAACAATATATTATATGTATGTGAAATAAACCCATCATAAACCATGTAGTTATCATAATACCAGTCCATGTTTCTATATCATCATCCATATTCCAGATTTATCATTACCATTAACCACATCCAATACCATAATTCAATCCATAACTATTACCAAACCATCCCAATACCAAATTTCCTCTAATCATGTAGGTCATCCAGGCTCATAACCGGGAGCACGACTATCATGATAGTTTTATTAGACTTTGCAGAGTTTGTACCATTTTACCCACGTGTTTGTGATTTCATCACCCGTCGGCGACTAAAGAACCTCCCTTATGCCAATTACACTTCCTTTGGTGTATGGCCAAGTTATCTTAAAATAGCCTTTACAAAGGGATTACTAGCCTATTTAGACCCAACTGAGGTTTCACCGGTGGCGATGCCTCCAACTGAGCACATCTTCAACCAAGGGCCCCCTCTTGATCCTTTCGGATCCCAGGGTAGTCCCACCAATCATCAACAAACCAAATCCGAATACCCCTTCCCCGATCATCCTTAGTGGTCCAAATAGCACTAGAAAAGCCCTAATTAATCAACTATGCCGCATCCATACTTGACCTCGTGGTGGCACTGTTGTCCTGACAGATTCTCGCATGAACTGGTCCTTAGATCTAAAGCAAGCAAACCACCATAACTTCCAACCCATCCACATACCAGGCTTGCTTAGATCACCCATTACCTCATCATATTAACATGTTCATGTTAATCTTAATCTCACAAATGCATAATTAAGTTAAGTGGTATAGTTGTCTTCCCATCCCAATTAATTAAACGTAGCAAAAAGGTAAAAATCCCTTCCCGACTCTCTACCATGAATTCCAGGTGACAAGGGTGGTTAAAAAAAGCTAGTAAACTTCCTATCATAGGATTCCCATCAAATTGACACAAGCATGCAGTTTTGCAAACAAAACATTTACTATAAAAACCGGATCAATATGCTTCAAGGACACTTGCCTTGCTCTTAGGATTGGTTCGGGTCAAAGCCTTCAAGCTCTTGGCGCCGGAGATCCTCCGCGGCACTCTCTAGCGCAAATCCATCTAATCCGCACAATAAACATACAAGACAAGAAACACAATCAAAGAGTGCACAAATATTACTCAATATGACATAACATGCATGATTAATGCAAATGCAAGGTGGAACTTGTTAATGAGTTGATAATAATGATCACTAACTAGTTCTAATAGCATTTAACAAGTTTATACAGGTGTGGAGTTGATTCAATCTAATTTTAGAAATAATTCAACAAAAATTAACTAGGAAAATCAGACTAGTGCGCTAGGGACCGGACAAGTCCGCACTTTGCAGAACAGGCGAACTAGGGTTTTCTAGATCGACGTGAATTTGGAGATTTGGAGTTGAATTCACATAAGGAAAAGGAAGTAGAAGGTATAGAAGGTGTTTAGAACTCCAATGAATCAAGGATCTTGGAGGCAACACTTGGATATTGACAATCTAGGGTTGATGAAGAACTTGATTGTGAATTGGTAATGAAGAACGCTAAGTTGATGGAGATCTTGATCCTCTTTCATTTTCTCCTCTTCTTCTTCTTGCTCTAGATCTCCTTCTCCCTCCTTGGTGGTGGCTATCCACAAGCTAGGATATGGGTGTGGTGGAAAAGTGGCAAATAGATGTCAAGCCAAGGGATGGGGTTGTTTATATAGAGGTGGAGGCTAGGGTTAGATGGATTTCGAATTTGAGATGAGTAGGGGCCGGTTTAGAGTCCGACATGGTCTCTATAAGAGTTAGGAACGACATCCCTAGGCCCACTTAACGTAAACCAAAGAAACAAGTCGTGAAACAAAAGATCAACTCAGAGTCGCAATTTATTGGACAAGCCCGAAAAGGGCCGGACTAGTCCGAAGTTGGACAGAGAGAAATCGGACAAGTCCGCACTGGACATCGGACAAGTCCGAAATTATCCATAGGTGAAAAATAGACAAGTATGGCCAAAATCGGACAAGTCCGACTTCAGTCAGAGGGAAAAACGGACAAGTCCGCTGGAATACTGGACTAGTCCGGACAAGTCCAGAGACTTAGCTAAATTTCCAAGGAATTGGAACAATGGACTAGTCCGCACTGGGCCGGACAAGTACGAAAGTGTCCATAGAGAAAAACGGACTAGCCCGCAGCAAAACGGACAAGCCCGATGGAAGTCAGAGAGAAGTCGGACTAGTCCGCACCAGAATCAGACTAGTCCACACTTCCCAGAATTCTTAAGTACAGTTTTGTTTCTAATTCATTTTAAACTTATTCCTTTTTATGTGGATTAATGTTATACATGTTTAATGATGAATGTAGGTCCTGATGCTTGAAAATGAGGGTGTTAGAAACCTACACCCCCTTAAAATGAATCTCGCCCTCGAGATTCGACGCGGAAGAGAAAAGATAGGGAAATTCCTTCTTGAGATCATCCTCCAACTCCCATGTTGCCTCTGATTCCATGTGATGCTTCCATTGAACTTTACACCATCTGATGACCTTGTTTCTTGTGACTCTTTCCTTTGTCTCCAAGATTTTGACCGGTTGCTCAACATAAGTCAAATCTACCTCTAATTCTAATTCTTTCATTGGCACTTGTTCTTCCGATACTCTCAAGCACTTCTTGAGATGGGAAACACGAAACACATCATGAATATCTGAAAGATGAGCTGGATCTCCAAATTATACACTACTTCTCCTCTTTTGTCCAAAATCTTGAATGGTCTCATGTATCGAGGTGCTAACTTGCCTCTTATGTTAAACCTCTTATGACCTCTCATTGGTGACACCTTGAGGTAAAAGAAGTCTCCCACTTCGAAGGTAGTATCCTTCTCCTATTGTCCGCATAGACTTTTTGCCTTGATGTCAAGTTCTCACAAATTACCTAAACTTGTTTTTCAGCTTCTAGCAACACATCCGAACAAAATACTTTAGTTTCTCCTATCTCATTCCAAAACAAGAGTGTCCTACACTTCCTTCCATATAGTGCTTCATAAGGTGACATCTTCAAACTTGTTTGGTAACTATTGTTGTATGAAAGTTCTGCATATGGCAAGCTCTTGTCCCAACTCTTCCCATGCTTCAAAGCACAAGCTCTTAACATATCCTCTAAAATCTGGCTGTTCCTCTCGGTCTGTCCATCCGTTTGAGGGTGATATGCTGAACTAAAATTTAACCTTGTTCCCAATGCTTCATGCAATTTCTGCCAAAACCCGTAGGTAAATTGAGAACCTCTATCCGAGACTATCTTCTTTGAAACACCATGTCGGCACACAATGTGCTCCCTATATAGCTCTGCTAGCTTCGCGGTGGTATAGGAGGTCTTGACAGGAACGAAGTGGGCAAACTTAGTTAAATGATCCACAATTACCCAAATCGAGTCATAACCGGACTGGGTACATGGCAATCCAACTATAAAGTCCATACCGATCTCTTCCCACTTCCATTTCGGGACCTTTAATGGTTGCAATAATCCAACTGGCCTTTGATGTTCTGACTTGACTCATTGGAACACATCACATAATGCTACATATTCAACTATGTCCTTTTTCGTGCTAGCCCACCAATAGCAAGTCTTCAAGTCCTTGTACATCTTCGTACAACCGAGGTGAATCGAGTATGGCGAGTCATGTGCCTCCTTTAGTATTGTCTCCCGAATATGCTTCACATTAGGCACGACAATTCTCTTTCCAAGCCATAAGGTACCATGTTCATCCTCATCAAACCTGAATTCTCTTCCTTCTTGGGTCCTTTCCTTGATTTCCTGAATCTCCTCATCCTTTGTTTGAGCTTCCCGAATTTCTTGCTCCAGGGTCAGATTTAATTCCATTGTCCCCATCTCATTTACAAATCCGAGGTTCAACCGTTCAAACTCCTTACATAAATTGGATGGCAATTCTCGAACTACGAGTTGATGACTTACTCTTTTTCTACTCAATGCATCGGCCACTACATTGGCTTTTCCTGGATGATAATTAATTCCCAAATCATAATGCTTGATGATCTCCAACCATCTTCGTTGCCTCAAATTCAGATCCGTTTGTGTGAAAATATATTTAAGGCTCTTATGGTCCATATAAATTTCACACCTATGTCCAAGGATATAATGTCTCCAAATCTTCAGTGCATGTACCACGGTTGTGAGTTCCAAATCATGCGTTGGGTAATTCTACTCATGTTTCTTCAATTGTCTCGATGCATATGCAACCACTTGACCTTCTTGCATGAGCACGCATCCAAGTCCTTGTCTCGATGCATCACAATATATGTTGAAACTCTTGCTTACATCCGACAAAACCAAAACTGGGGTTGTTGTTAACCTTTTCCACAACTCCTCAAAACTGTTTTGACAAGCTTCAGTCCATCGGAAAGCCTTTCCCTTCATTAGCAATTCCGTCGTTGGCTTGGCTATCTTGGAAAAGTCCTTGATGAATCGATGGTAATATCCAGCATTCCAAGAAAACTTCAGATCTCCTTTACATTCTGCGGGGGCTCCCATTTTAACACATCCCTCACTTTTTCGGGGTCGACCGATACTCCTCCTCCCGAGATGATATGACCTAAAAATGAAACCTCTTTCAACCAAAATTGGGACTTGCTGAATTTGGCGTACAATTGATGCTCCCTTAATTTCTGCAACGTAAGCCTCAAGTGTTCCTCATGTTCTTTCTCATCCTTCGAGTAGATCATAATGTCATCAATTAACATCACAATGAACTTATCCAAGTACTCCATGAAGACCTTATTCATGAGGTACATAAAGTAGGCATGCACATTTGTCAATCTAAAGGACATCAAAGTGTACTCATAGGATCCATATCGTGTCCTAAAAGCTGTCTTGGGTATGTCCAATGGTCTAATCTTCATTTGAAAGTATCCCGACCTCAAATCAATCTTGGAGAAAACACATGCACCCTTCATCTGATCAAACAAGTCTTCTATGTGTGGTAAAGTATACTTGTTCTTGATGGCCACCTCATTGAGAGCTCGGTAATCCACACACATCCTTTGTGATCCATCCTTCTTATCGACGAAAAGAACAGACACTCCCCAAGGTGAAGAGCTTGGGTGAATGAAACCTTTCTCTAGTTGCTCTTGAATATGCTTCTTGAGCTCTGCTAATTCCTTAGGAGGCATCCTATACGGCCTCTTAGCTATAGGTACAGTTCCAGGTATTAAATCAATAACAATCTCAATATCTCGATAAGGTGGCATACCTGGCAACTCATCCGGGAACACATCCAAAAATTCACACACCACCAGAATCTCCTCAATTGCGGCACCTTCCATATGATTCAGCAACAATTGCCTCAGTGCGTGTTGAGATGCTTTAAATTCTACGGTGATCCCTTCCTCATTAGTCAACTTCACCGTCTTCGTGGCACACTCAATAACTCCATTGTGCTTCCTCAACCAGTCCATACCAAGTATAATGTCCAATCCTTGAGAATCCAAGACAATGAGGTTGGCAAAGAAGTCTACCCCCCTTATTCTAAGGCTTACTTTTGGACATACTATATTTGTCCTCATCTCTCCTCCAGGAGACTTAACCAATAGAGTAAACTTCATATGAGAGATAGGCAAACTATACTTGGCAACATACGATGCAATGAATGAATGCGATGCTCCAGAATCAGATAACATAATCGTCGGGTTGGAGTTTGCGAGAAACATACCAATCACCACATCATCCGCTTGTTGAGCATCCTCCGTAGAGACATGGTTCACGTTTCCACGAGCAAAATTCTGCTGTCCACGGTTCCCTTGCGTCTGTCCTCCATCGAGTCTTGGGTTTTGCCTTGGCGCATTGCTTTCTTGACCAAGGCCTGACTTAGGACATTGATGTGCAAAGTGTCCAGCTTCTCCACAAGTATAGCACTTCTTTACTGCACCAGAATTATTGGGACGAGCTTGATTCTGCGCATTGGCACCAGGAAAGTTGGCACGAGGTGCAAAAGGCATTGGAGGCCTAGGTGCTTGAATGACAGGGCACTGCTGCACAAACTGATTTGGGCGCGGTGCATAACCAGGGCGCTATACAGGAGCAGAGGAGCTGTAATAAGGTGCATTGGGTGGTGCAAAGCGAGGGCACACATTACTTCCTTGTTGCTGTCCTTGATATGTCACTTTCCTCTTGTTGTCTTGTTGCATCTCGCGGACTTTGTTCTCCACAACAATTGCTTTGTCCACAAGCTTCTGGAAGTTAGCATAGTCACAATTCAACAATTGCACTTGGATCTCATTGTTCAAGCCTCTCATGAACAAAAATTGCTTCCGCCTGTCCCGGCTCACATCTTCAGGGGCATACCTTGAAAGTTGAGTGAATTTATTGAGATATTCACCCACGCTGGATCTTCCTTGCCTCAAGTTCTAAAATTCTTGTCTCTTCAAAATCATGACTCCTTCCGGCACATAATGAGAACATAAGCTTTCCTTGAATTCAGCCCAAGTAATTCTCTCCTGATTCTCATGAGCATTGCAATAAGCATCCGACCAATCCACAGCTGCTCCAACTAGTTGATAAGAAGCAAATAGAACTTTCTCCCGGTCGCTGCATTGGACAATAACTAGCTTCTTCTCCATAGACTTGATCTAATCATCAGCTTCCATAGGGTCAACAGCTTGAGAAAAGTCAGTGGCCTAGCCCTCATGAACTCTCCCAACCGGTTATGAGGTGATGGGGGTGGCGGTGGAGGCATGTTGGCCTGATTGTTGATGTTACCAGCCAACAGCTGTCCCATATTATGTATCATGGTCTGCATGAGCTGGTTTTGCATGGCCAAAAGCTGCTCAATGTTGATAGCTCCCTGGGCAGGTCCTTGTCCATTGTTGTTCTTAGGTGCTCCATTGTGTGGGGACCGTAGTCCTGACATCCGAGGATCTCATTGGGTGGTGCCGTGCGATGCGGCACCTAACATCACACACAAAAAGTATACCAAGACATATAAAATTTTCATTTCGTAATAAGAAGAGTTTACAAAAGAGTGCACAACAGGGGTACACACGCAGCGTAAAATCCATACTCATAATCTCACCTAACTAATTAGGAGATGTGACGCCCGGTTCCGAAAAATGAACCAAGCTAATGCATATGTGTGCCCAGGATATTCAACACACATACACAAGTGCATCACAAAAGAGTATACAAAAAATTACCACAGAACAAGATTAATTAACCAAATTTTATTACACAAAACATATTATCCTCAAATACAACCTCTAATGAATGTTAATGACAAGTTCAACTAATGCAGCGGAAATAAACTAATTAAGCAACTAAGCAAACTAAGCATAAGGGATATCGCAGCTCCAATCAACACCACAGGCAAAGCTGACGGTAGACACGGCCTAGAACTCCGTATTATCACCGTTAAACTCCCAATCCTGACCTGCAACTGTTGGGGGGGGGGGGAATTGCAAGAGTGAGTACATGTCGTACTCAACAAGTGTGGAAAGTATGACATGTGGCTTATTCAAATGATGACAGTAATAATGTATAAATACCAATCTGAATTCACTACCATCATAAATAATTCCAGATTTCACCATTGCTAATAACCATATTCAATACCAAAAATTAATCCATAACCAGCCATAACCATTACCAAACCATAACCATCCCAAAAACCATCCCAATACCGAGTTCCCTCTAATCATGGAAGTTGTCCAGGTGCTCATAACCGGGAGCACGGCTATCATGATAGTTTTAGACACACTCTACAGAGTTTGTACCGCTTTACCCACGTGTTTGTGATTTCATCACCTTTCGATGACTAGAACCTCTATTATGCCGTCTCACACTTCCATCGGTGTGTGGCCAAGAGATCACAAAATAGCCTTTACAAAGGGATTACTAGTCTATTTAGACCCCACTGAGGTTTCACCGGTGGTGATGTCTCCTACAGAGCACATGTTCAACCAAGGGCCCCCTCTTGAGCCATTCGGATCCCAGGGTAGTCCCACCAATCATCAACAAACCGAATCCAACTACCCCTTCCCCGAGCATCCACAATGGTCCAAACAGCACTAGCAAAGCCCTAATTAATCAGCTACGCTGCACCCATACTTGGCCTCGTGGTGGCACTGTAGTCTTGGCTTATTCTCGCATGAACCGGTCCTTAGATCTAAATAAAGCAAAACCACCATAACATCCAACCCATCCACATACTAGGCTTGCTTAGATCACCCATTACCATATCATATTTAACCAGTCCATGTTAACCATAATCTCATCCATGCATAATTAAAATTGAGTGGTATAGTTGTTTCCCATCCCAGTTGATTAAGCGAAGCAAAAGGTAAAAAGCCCTTCCCGACTCTCTACCATATATTCCAGGTGACAAGGGTGGTCAAACAAAGCTAGTAAACTTCCTATCATAGGATTCCCATGAATTGACACAAGCATGCAATTTTGCAAACAAAACATTTATTTTAAAAACAGGATCAATATGCTTCAAGGACACTTGCCTTGCCCTTGCGGTTGATTAGGGTCAAAGCCTTCAAACTCTTGGTGCTGGAGATCCTCCGCGGCACTCTCTAGCGCAAATCCGTCAAATCCGCACAATAAACATACAATACAAGAAACACAATCAAAGAGTGCACAAATATTACTCAATATGTCATGACATGCATGATTAATGCAAATGCAAGGTAGAACTTGTTAATGGATTGCTTTTAATGATCAATAACTAGTTCTAATAGCTTTTTACAAGTTTATACAGGTTTGGAGTTGATTAGATCAAATTTTAGAATTCATTCGACACAATTTAGGCAGGAAGACCAGACTAGTCCGCTAGGGACCGGATAAGTCCGTACCTTGCGAGATCAGCAGATTAGGGTTTTTTAGATCGACGTAAATTTGGAGATTAGGTGTTGAATTCTCGTAAGGAAAAGATAGTAGAAGGTATACCAGGTGTTTAGGACTCCAATGAATCAAGAAACTTGGAGGTAACACTTGGATCTTGGTGATCTAGGGTTGGGGATGAACTTGGAGATGAGTTGGTGATGAAGAACGAAAGCTTGATGGAGATATTGATCCTCCTTCGTTTCCTCCTCTTCTTCTTCTTGCTTGAGATCTTCTCCTCCCTCCTTGGTGGTGACTCTTCCACGAACTAGGGTTTGGGTGGGGTGGAAAAGTGGCAAATAGATGTCAAGCAAAGGGGTGGAGTTGCTTATATAGAGGTGGAGGCTAGGGTTAGATGGATTTCGAGTTTGGGATGAGTAGAGGCCGGTTTAGAGTCCCACATGGGCTCTAAAAGAGTTAGGCACGACATCCCTAGACCCACTTAACGTGAAACCCAAGATTCAAGTCGTAAAACAAAAGATCAACTCAGAGTCACGAAATATCGAACAAGTCCGGAAAGGACCGGACTAGTCCGAAGTCGTCCAGAGAGAAAATCGGACAAGTCTGGCCAAAAATCGGACAAGTCCGACTTTAAACAGAGAGGAAATCAGACAAGTCCGCTGGAACACCGGACTAGTCCGGAAAAGTACAGAAACTTAGCAAATTTTCAAGGATTCTTGGATATCGGACTAGTCCGCACAAAATCGGACAAGTCTGAAAGTTTCCAGAGGCAAAATTGGACTAGTCCGCAGCAAAAACGGACAAGTCCGTTTTTAGTCAGAGAGAAATTGGACTAGTCCTTAGTAAAATCGGACTAGTCTGCACTTTCCTGCATTTTAAGTGTGGTTTTGTTCCAAATCAATTTTAAATGCTCCAAATCAATTTTAAACTCGTTCCTCTTGATGTGGATTAATGTTAAACATGTATATGAGTGCATGCAAGGCATGATGCACGAAAATGAGGGTGTCACAAACCTACCCCCCTTAAAATGAATCTCGCCCTCGAGATTCGACACGGAAGAGAAGAGATAGGGAAATTCCTTCTTGAGATTATCCTCCAATTCCCACATCGCTTCTTTTTCTGTGTGGTGCTTCCACTGAACTTTATACCATCTAATAACCTTGTTCCTTGTGACCCTCTCCTTAGTTTCCAAGATTTTGATCGGTTGCTCGGCGTAAGTCAAATCTTCTTCTAGTTCCAATTCTTCCATTGGCACTTGTACTTCTGGTGCTCTCAAGCACTTCTTGAGTTGGGAAACATGAAAGACATCATGAACATCTGAAAGATGAGTTGGCATCTCCAACTTATACGCTACTTCTCCTCTTTTGTCCCAAATTTTCAATGGTCCAATGTAGCGAGGTGCGAGCTTGCCTCTTATGTTAAACCTCTTATGACCTCTCATTGGTGACACCTTGAGGTAAACAAAATCTCCTATTTCAAAGGCTAATTTCCTTCTTGTGACGCCCGGTTCCGAAAATGAACCAAGCTAACGCATATGTGTGCCCAGGATGTTCATCACACATATACGAGTGCAATCACAAACGAGTATACAGAAAATTACCACAGAACAAGATTAATTATCAGATTTATTACACAAACCATATCATCCTCGAATACAAGCTCTAATGAATATTAATGACAAGTTCAACTAATGCAGCGGAAATAAACTAATTAAGCAAACTAAGCAGCATAAGCGACAGGGTATGTATGCGCAGCTCCAATCAACACCACAGGCAAAGCTGACGGTAGACACGGCCTAGAACTCCGCATTATCGCCATTAAACTCCCAATCCTGACCTGCAACTGTTGGGGGGGGATTGCAAGAGTGAGTACATGTCGTACTCAGCAAGTGTGGAAAGTATGACATGTGGCTTATTCAAATGTCGACAATAATAATGGTAAAGTGCTGAAAAGTACATTAAAACATTTGAAAAGCAATATAGTATAAGTATGTGAAGTAAACCCATCATAATCATAAATAATATCATAATACCAAATATGAATTCATTACCATCATCAAAAATTCCAGATTTCACCATTGCCAATAACCATATTCATTACCAGAGATTAATCCATAACCATCCATAACCATTACCAAACCATAACCATAATATCAACCTTAACCATTACCCAACCATAACCATCCCAAATTCCAATTTGCCTCTAATCATGGAAGTTGTCCAGGTGCTCATAACCGGGAGCACGGCTATCATGATAGTTTTAGTTAACTCTGCAGAGTTTGTACCTCTTTACCCACGTGTTCGTGATTTCATCACCCTTCGGCAACTAAGAACCTCTCTTATGCCCATGACCCGTCGGTCACATTACACACTTCCGTTGGTGTGTGGCCAAGAGATCACAAAATAGCCTTTACAAAGGGATTACTAGCCTATTTAGACCCCACTGAGGTTTCACCGGTGGCGATGTCTCCCGCAGAGCACATCTTCAACCAAGGGCCCCCTCTTGAGCCATTCGGATCCCAGGGTAGTCCCACCAATCATCAACAAACCCAATCCGACTACCCCTTCCCCGAGCATCCACAATGGTCCAAACAGCACTAGCAAAGCCCTAATTAATCAGCTACGCCGCACCCATACTTGGCCTCGTGGTGGCACTGTAGTCCTGGCTTATTCTCGCATGAACCGGTCCTTAGATCTAAAGCAAGCAAACCACCATAACATCCAACCCATCCACATACCAGGCTTGCTTAGATCACCCATTACCATACCATATTTAACCAGTTCATGTTAACCATAATCTCATCCATGCATAAATAAATTGATTGGTATAATTGTTTTCCATCCTAGTTGATTAAGCGAAGCAAAAAGTAAAAAGCCTTCCTGACTCTCTCTACCATAAATTCCAGGTGACAAGGTTGGTTTAGCAAATCTAGTAAACTTCCTACCATAGGATTCCCATCAAATTTGACACAAGCATGCAGTTTTGCAAACAAAACATTTATTTTAAAACAGGATCAATATGCTTCAAGGACACTTGCCTTGCTCTTGCTGTTGATTAGGGTCAAAGCCTTCAAACTCTTGATACTGTAGATCCTCCGCGGCACTCTCTAGCGCAAATCCGTCTAATCCACACAATAAACATACAAGACAAGAAACACAATCAAAGAGTGCACAAATTTTACTCAATATGACATGACATGCATGATTAATGCAAATGCAAGGTAGAACTTGTTAATTGATTGCTTTTAATGATAACTAACTAGTTCTAATAGCTTTTAACAAGTTTATACAGGTTTGGATTCGATTAGATCAAATTTTAGAATCAATATAACACAATTTAACCAGAAAGATCGGACTAGTCCGCTAGGGACCGGACAAGTCCGCAATCTGCGAGATCAGCAGATTAGGGTTTTCTAGATCGACGTGAATTTGGAGATTAGGGGTTGAATTCGCATAAGGACAAGAGAATAGAAGGTATACCAGGTGTTTAGAACTCCAATGAACCAAGAAACTTGGAGGTAACACTTGGATCTTGATGATCTAGGGTTGGTGATGAACTTGGAGATGAATTGGTGGTGAAGAGCAAAACTTGGTGGAGATCTTGATCCTCCTTCGTTTCCTCCTCTTCTTCTTCTTGTTTGGGATCTTCTCCTCCCTCCTTGATGGTGGCTCCCCACGAACTAGGGTTTGGGTGGGTGGAAAAGTGGCAAATAGATGTCAAACCAAGGGGTGGGGTGGTTTATATAGGGGTGGAGGCTAGGGTTAGATGGATTTCGAGTTTAGGATGAGTAGAGGTCGGTTTAGAGTCCCACATGGGCTCTAAAAGAGTTGGGCACGACGTCCCTAGGCCCACTTGACGTGAAACCCAAGAAACAAGTCGTGAAACAAAAGGTCAATCTCGGAGTCATGAAATATCGGACAAGTCCGGACAGGACCGGACTAGTCCGAAGTCGTCTAGAGAGAAAATCGGACAAGTCTGGCAAAAAATCGGAGAAGTCCGAATTTGAACAGAGAGGAAAACAGACAAGTCTGCTGGAACACCGGACTAGTCCGGAAAAGTCCAGGGACTTAGCAAATTTTCAAGGGTTCATGGAATATCGGACTAGTCCGCACAAAATCGGACAAGTCCGAAGTTGTCCAGAGGCAAATATCGGACTAATCCGCAGCAAAAAGGGACAAGTCCGTTTTTAGACAGAGAGAAATCGGACTAGTCCTCAGCAAAACCGGACTAGTCCGCACTTTCCTACATTTTTAAGTGCGGTTTTGTTCCAAATCAATTTTAAACTTGTTCCTCTTGTTATGGGTTAATGTTAAACATGTATATGAGTGCATGTAGGGCATGATGCATGAAAATGAGGGTGTTACAAACCTACCCCCCATAAAATGAATCTCGCCCTCGAGATTCGACGCGGAAGAGAAGAGATAGGGAAATTCCTTCTTGAGATCATCTTCTAGCTCCCAAGTTGCTTCTTTTTCGGTATGGTGCTTCCATTGGACTTTACACCATCGAATCACCTTGTTCCTTGTGACTCTCTCCTTGGTTTCCAAGATTTTGACCGGTTGCTCGGCATACGTCAAATCTTCCTCTAGTTCCAATTCTTCCATTGGCACTTGATCTTCCGGTACCCTGAGACACTTCTTGAGTTGGGAAACATGAAACACATCATGTACGTCTGAAAGATGAGCTGGCATCTCCAACTTATATGCTACTTCTCCTCTTTTGTCCAAAATCTTGAATGGTCCAATATAGCGGGGTGCGAGCTTGCCCTTTATGTTAAACCTCTTATGACCCCTCATTGGTGACACTTTGAGGTAAACAAAATCTCCTATTTCAAAGGCTAATTTCCTTCTCCTATTATCCGCATAGCCTTTTTGCCTTGATTGGGCAACCCTCAAATTTTCACGAATTATTTGGACTTGCTTTTCGGCTTCTTGCAACACGTCTGGACCAAATACTTGAGTTTCTCCTGCCTCATTCCAAAATAAAGGTGTTCTACACTTCCTCCCATAAAGCGCTTCATATGATGACATTTTCAAGCTTGCTTGGTAACTATTGTTGTATGAAAATTCCGCGTATGGCAAGCTTTTGTCCCATCTTTTCGCATGCTTTAAAGCACAAGCTCTTAACATGTCCTCCAAAATCTGATTTGTCCTCTCGGTTTGTCCGTCCGTTTGAGGATGATATGCTGAACAAAAATTCAACCTCGTTCCCAAAGCTTCATGCAATTTTTGCCAAAATCTGGAGGTAAATTGAGAACCTCTATCTGAGACTATCTTCTTAGGGACTCCATGTCGACACACAATATGCTCCATGTATATTTCGGCCAATCGTGCAGCTGTATATTTGGTCTTCACAGGGACAAAATGAGCTGACTTGGTTAAGCGATCCACAATTACCCAAATTGAGTCATACCCGGACTGAGTACGTGGTAACCCAACTATGAAGTCCATACCAATTTCTTCCCACTTCCATTCCGGAATCTTCAATGGTTGCAATAATCCGGCTGGCCTTTGATGTTCCGCCTTGACTCGTTGGCACACATCACATAATGCTACATATTCAGCTATGTCCTTTTTCATGCTATCCCACCAATAGCAAGCCTTCAAGTCCCTGTACATCTTCGTACATCCGGGGTGAATCGAGTAAGGCGAGTCATGTGCCTCCTTTAATATTGTCTCCCGAATATGCCTTACATTAGGCACGACGATTCTCTTTCCAAGCCATAAGGTACCATGTTCGTCTTCATCAAATCTGAATTCTCTCCCTTCTTTGATTCTTTCCTTGATTTCCTTGATCTCCTCATCCGTGGTTTGTGCTTCTCGAATTTCTTGCTCCAAGGTTGGGTTTAACTCCATCATCTCCATCTCATTTACAAACCCGAGGTTCAACCGTTCAAACTCCTTACATAACTCGAATGGTAACTCTCGAACCGTGAGTTGATGACTTACTCCCTTTCTACTCAAAGCATCGGCCACTACATTGGCTTTTCCCGGATGATAGTTGATCCCCAAATCATAATCTTTGATGAGCTCTAACCATCTTCGTTGCCTCAAGTTCAGATCCGTTTGTGTGAAAATATACTTCAAGCTCTTATGATCCGTGTAAATTTCACACCTATGTCCAAGAATATAGTGTCTCCAAATCTTCAATGCATGTACCACGGCTGCTAGTTCAAGATCATGCGTGGGGTAATTCTGCTCATGTTTCTTCAATTGTCTCGACGCATAGGCGACCACTTGACCTTCTTGCATCAATACACATCCAAGCCCTTGTCTTGATGCATCACAATAGATGTCGAAACTCTTGCTTACATCCGGCAATACCAAAACTGGGGCCGTTGTCAACCTCTTCTTCAACTCCTCAAAACTGTTTTGACAAGCTTCAGTCCATTGGAACGCCTTTCCCTTCATTAGCAACTCCGTCATAGGCTTGGCTATCTTGGAAAAATCTTTAATAAACCGACGGTAATATCCAGCCATCCCAAGAAAACTTCTTATTTCCTTGACGTTTTGCGGTGGTTCCCACTTCAACACATCCTTCACTTTACCGGGGTCAACCGATACTCCTCCTCCGGAAATAATATGGCCTAAGAAGGAAACTTCCCGTAACCAGAATTGACATTTACTGAACTTGGCGTACAATTGATGCTCCCTCAATTTCTGCAGCGTAAGCCTCAAGTGTTCCTCATGTTCCTTCTCATCCTTCGAGTAGATCATAATATCATCAATAAACACTACAACGAACTTGTCCATGTACTCCATGAAGACTTTATTCATGAGGTACATAAAGTAGGCAAGTGCATTTGTCAATCCAAAAGACATCACAGTGTACTCATAAGATCCATACCGTGTCCTGAAAGCTGTCTTGGGTATGTCCGATGGTCTAATCTTCATTTGAAAGTAACCTGACCTCAAATAAATCTTGGAAAACACACAGGCACCTTTCATCTGATCGAACAAATCCTCTATACGGGGCAAGGTATACTTGTTCTTGATTGTTACTGTAAGACTTATGTGTGTTGAATACATTGGCTTGTAGTGAATACACTTGGCTTTGATGATAAAAGTTTTTAATATCACCAAAACACCTTTTTATCAAGGTCCGACTCTAGCTCCGAGCTACAGCAAGGTCCGACGGTAGGTCCGACTTGTTTTAGGTAGCTTCGGCTACGTTAGATGCTAGGTCCGGCTTCTTGGTAAGGTCTGACTAGCTTTGGTTAGCTCCAGTGAGCTTTATCTTTAGATCCGGTGTGTCTTTGTTAGCTCCGGCATGTCTTTGTTAGCTCCGGCATATATTTGATAGCTCCGGCATGCTTTTGCTAAGCTCCGACTTACTTTGTTCTAGCTCCGGTTTTGGGTTCACTAGTTCCGTACTAGTTTTGGTAAGCTCCGGTGCTAGGTTCTACTAGCCTTTGTTAGCACCGGCTCAAGCTCCAGGTTGCTCTGGCAAGGTCCGGAACTTGACTGCAGTGTTTCTTGTTAGCTCCGGCTCAAGCTCCGGGTTGCTCTGGCAAGGTCCGGAACTTGATCGAAGTGCTTCTGCTTTTCATTTGCAATGTTTCGTACTTGCTTTACAAGATTGGAAAGATTGCTTAGTATTCATTTGCTAAGTTTTTGGTGCGTTTTGGATGATACGTTGATATCGTTTCTACTGTGGTTTTGCAACATGCTTATGTGAGGTTCTCACGTAAGGTGTTGTGTTCGGAACTAACGTGAGTCAAGTCGAGGACTTGGGCTCGTATGGATTGGTTGTTTGTTCATGTGCAGGTGTTGCTTGAGTTCAAGTCATGGCTGGTGATAGGATCCATTGAACTAGTCTCAGGAGGAGATGAGGTTCCAACAACCAAGTTCGGGAGGAACTGTGGTTGAGCGGGTCAAGAGGTCACGCAGGATGATTGAATCAAGGGCAGTGCATATGAAGGTCGAAGGAAGGTGTTCGCACGTATGCATGCGGTGCATGACGTGGCAATATGCTTCTAGAGACGGATTATGGAAGGAAGATCTGATCGGAAGGATCGGGAGTTGGTTATATTAGGATTTCGTGTGTATCACGAAATTGAGTTGTTTAGGAATGTTGGATACGTTCCTAAGGTGTTTGGAAGTCTTAAGATTGCTTCTACTGCGTATAGAAGAATCTTGAGCAGTTATGGTAAGTTCCGATTGTGATCGGATTAGGATTGGAGTCCTAGTTGAGATTGGGATGGCCTAAGGGCTGGTTATATAAGCAAGGGAAGGCCAAAGCTCGTGGAAGATGACTTTGGGGCTGTTCCTCTTGTGTTCTATTGAATAAAATTTATAGTTTGAAGGAACTTTTGTGCCTTGTTCGTCCGACTTGTTCCAGACAAGTTTTACTCGTCGAGTTTCTGGACAGCACTACCTTTCGTCGGTGGTTTTATCATAACTCGAGTTTTACTGATCCAATTGACGTGATTCTTTTTGGGTTGTCTTCACAACTTGATTATCTATCATCTGTCAAAATTTCACGGTCATTGGATTTGTGGTTTTTGATCTACACGAGTTTCTTTGCAGCACTCCAGAAACTGTTTTTCTCGGGTAGGTCAGATTGACCAGTGTTTGATCTTTTGATCATAACTTGAGTTGTTCTCGACGGATTTGAGTAATTCTTTTTGTGTTGTCTTCGTGACTTGATTCTCTTTGATAACTATCACTTTTGTCATGGTGAAACACGTTTAGATTAGTCTCACACACGACTTCTTTAATAGATCGTTTTTCTACCGAAGGGATTAGAGTTTTATTGTTTCCGCTGCGTAAGATTTTTAAATCTACCATTCACCCCCCCTCTGGTAGCTTTTCACGTGCTCTTCGATCCTACAATTGGTATCAGAGCCACGGTGCTCTAATCTTTTTGATTTGCACGTGTTTTTGACTAATCATCATGGAGAAGTACTCCGCCAAACCTTGTGTGTTTTCTGGCATTGATTTCCAGGTTTGGAAGGCACGCATGGAGGCCTTCATCCAGGCGCAAGGCTTTGCAATATGGGAAAAGGTATACAAACCTTATGAAGTCCCGCCTAACGATCAAGTTACGGCTACGAACCTCCGGGACGTCGACAACAACAACAAAGCCCGAAACTTGATCATCCAAGGACTCACTCAGAGCGACTTTGATCGTGTCGCGCACCTCCGATCAGCATACGACGTTTGGAGAGCTCTCTGTGATTATCATGAAGGCTCCAAAATAATCAAGGAGGTAAAACAAGATATGTTCAAGAAAGAATATATGCGCTTTGATATGCAACCAGGTGAGTCAATCGATGACCTCTTTGCTCGGTTCAATAAAATTCTCAGCAACTTACGTAGTGTCAATGTTAATTTTTCTGATGCTGAGAATGCTAGACAACTTCTTAGTGCATTAGACATGTCAATTTGGGAGATGAAAGTAACATCTATTCGTGAATCAACTGTCATGAGTTCTCTTACATTAGATGTACTTTACTCTAAACTAAAAACTCATGAAATTGACATCCTAGCACGTAAGAACCCAAACAAGTCTATTGCATTTGTCTCACAACGTGATATGTCTAGCTCCGGCCAATCATCATCTTGCAATACTCTTGCTTTATTGTCCTCACTAACCCTGGAGCAGATCGAAGAAATTCCAGAAGAGGAGTTGGCACTCATCTCTACTAGATTCTCAAAAGCATTGCAAAATGTGAGAACTAGAAGGAGAGGAAGCTCCGGACCTCAACGCTGTTTTGAATGTGGTAAAACAGGACACTTTCGTACAGAATGCCCTAACCTTTCAGGTCCGACCACCCGGGAAGAAAAACAAAGCAAGATCCGGACCTCCTCTGGAAATTCCAACAAGAAAAAGAAGGGTACCATAGGACGCAAGATGATCAACAGCTTCATCACTGCGCTTCAAGAACTCAGTTCAAGTGACATTGATTTTGAAAGTGATGAAGAGAATGATGACTTGGCCAACTTATGCTTCATGGCGGGCAAAGCAAGATCAAGATCAAGTCAGGAGGAAGCAGAACACAACAGTGACGATGATGAGGTATGTTCTACCTGCAATGAAATGTGTGATGCTATTTCTCGTGCAACTATTATTGTCAAGAAAAAGGACAAAAAGCTTAGGGATAATGCTGCTAAAATTGAATCACTAGAATCTGAAATTAATCGTTTAAAAACCTTGATTCCTAGTGATGATGCATGTCCCTCATGTGACTTGATCTATGAACAATTGTCCTCTCTAAGAAGTGCACATTCCTCCACTCTAGACAGACTTGATGAAGAAATTGAAAAGAACAAAAAGCTTACTGCACTTAGTGATAAAAACTTAAAAGATGCTTCTTGTTCTACAGATGATTTGCATTGTTCTGCATGTGAAAATCTTGATAAGAAACTAAAAGATGCAATGAATGAAATTTCCATTCTGAACAATGCTTTACGATCTCATGAAGTTAAAAATTGTTCCAATTGCAAACTAAAAGGAAAAACTTCATGTGCAAACTGCCTAGACTTGTCTAAGAAACTTGATGACATGAATAGGACACTAGGTCGGTTTTGTAATGGGAATAAGAATCTGAACCTGCTGTTGAATTCTTCTAAGTCTTGCAATGATAAATCTGGTTTAGGTTTTGATTCTCATGTTCATGCTAAGGCACATCCACCTAAAATTGTAAGGTCCTTAGGAAGTGGTTTGATTCAAACAGTTCCTAAACAAAAAGAAGTGGTTTTCAAATCTGCAGGAGTGTTGCCTCATTCGGTTTTAAATAAAAATATTGCTTGCTCATCTAGACATGAACACAAAGTTAAGTTTCATTGTACCTACTGTGGTAGAGATGGCCACGTCATAGATTTTTGTTATAGACTAGCTAAACAACAGAAAAAGGAAAGAAAAATTGCTAGATCTTATAACTTTCATGCAATTAGAAAAACACAACCTGCTTTAGTGAGTCAGAAATTTGAAAAGGTAGCTTCCGGACCTTCTGGTAAGAAATCTGCAAAAGCAGCTCCGATAGTTCCGATAGCTCCGAGAGCTACCGGATCTTCTGTTGTTCCCTCCGGAGCTTCAGTTTTTGCCTCTGGACCTTCTGCTTTTACCTCCGGAGCTACTGGTTTTCAATCTAAACAAGTAACAACTTCCAAATCAACTGTTAAGAATAGAAAACCTCAATCTTTGACTCATAAACCTGCTGTTTTGTCTCAGCTTTCGCGTGTTTTTCCTGGTGCACGTCGCGTGACTCAGTACTGGATTCCTAAATGCCTTTTGACTAACCCCAGTATTGAGTCATCGGCGTATTGTGCTTCTATGTAGGTTACACGCTTGAGGAAGGAGAATATTTGGATTGTGGATTCAGGTTGCTCACGCCACATGACCGGTAACAAAGATTGGTTCTCCTCCCTCACCTTTGTGTCACGTGTAGAGAATGTTACTTTTGCCGATAATTCTTCAACTCCTATAATTGCTAAGGGTTCGGTTAGAGTAAATGATCACTACACTTTGAAGGATGTGGCACTTGTCAAAAATTTGAAATATAACTTGCTTTCTGTTTCACAATTGCTAGATGAAAATCTAGAAATTACTTTCAATAAAAACTGCTGCAAAGTTGTAGATTCAAATAGGGAGCTTATTTTTAACATGTCTCGGTTTGGAAGAGTTTTTAAAGCTGATTTTGATATGTTTTCTTCTAAGCATAGGTGTCTAGTTGCTAATGATTCAAAGGACTTATATTTTTGGCATCGTAGACTTGGTCACGTAGGCTTTGATCACCTAACGCGTGTTAGTGCTCTTGATCGCATACGTGGGCTGCCTAAGCTTAAAGGGGACAAAGAAATTGTGTGCTCTTCTTGTAGACATGCTAAGATGATTGCAGGTTCACATACTCCTCTCACAATGATCATGACAACTGAACCATGTCAACTTTTGCATCTTGACACCGTAGGACCTTCACGTGTTCAATCCTTCGGAGGTAAATGGTATGCTCTTGTTATTGTTGATGATTATTCTAGATATTCTTGGGTGTATTTTATGGCATCTAAGAATGAAGTTTTTAGTCACTTTAGAACTTTATTTCTTAGATTATCAATTGATCACCCAGGATCATTAAAAGCAATTAGAAGTGATAATGGAACTGAATTTAAAAATCAATTCTTTGATCACTTTTGTGCTGAAAATAGAATAGATCATCAATTTTCTTCACCATATGTACCTCAACAAAACGATGTTGTAGAAAGAAAGAAAAGAACCTTAGTTGAGATGGCTAGGACTATGCTTGATGAATATCAAACCCCTAGGAAATTTTGGGCTGATGCATTAGCAACCGCTCGTTATGTCTCAAATCGTGTTTTCTTGCGTGCTAAGCTATGTAAAACACCATATGAGCTCCGGTTTGGACATAGGCCTAGTGTTACACACTTTCGGGTCTTTGGTTGCAAATGCTTTGTTAAGAAACATGGTAGTCTTGATAAATTTGAACCTAGATCCAATGATGGCATGTTTCTTGGTTATCCATCTCATACTAGAGGCTACCGTGTGCTTTTACTTGACACTAACAAAATTGTGGAGACTTGTGAAGTGTCTTTTGATGAAGCTAGCCCAGGTACTAGCTCCGGTGTTGCAGGACCAGATTCATACTCTCAGGGGGAGGGTATTTTCGAAGATGAAGAAGAGCCGGTGATACTGCCTGGTAGTTCCGAAGTTGACACGTGTCCAGCTCCGGACATTGAACAAGCTCCGACTGTCACCTCTGCTGGTCCTGATCGTCCACAAATCACAAGCTCATCAATCTACAATGAACCTAATGAAGAAGAAGCTTGTGAGACATCTGTTCCCCTACGTTTTTACAAAGATCATCCCCCACAACAGATGATTGGAAGCTTGCATGAACGAGTCACACGGTCCAGGTTTTGCGATCCAAACTCTCATGCTCATTCTGCTTTTGTTGCTTCTTTTGAACCCAAAGATATATCACACGCACTCACTAATGAATCTTGGATTATTGCCATGCAAGAAGAGTTAGAAAATTTTGAAAGAAATAATGTTTGGAAACTTGTACCTCCACCTCAAGGCCACACTTTAATTGGAACTAAATGGGTATATAAAAATAAACAAAGTGAGGATGGGGTTGTAATTAGGAATAAGGCTAGGTTGGTTGCTCAAGGTTTCACTCAAGTTGAAGGTCTAGATTTTGATGAAACTTTTGCTCCTGTCGCTAGATTAGAAGCCATAAGAATTTTGTTAGCTTTCGCAGCATCTAAAGGTTTTAAGCTATATCAAATGGATGTTAAAAGTGCTTTTCTTAATGGCTACATAGATGAGGAGGTTTATGTCAAACAACCACCAGGTTTTGAAAATCCAGATTTTCCTAATCATGTTTACAAACTGTCCAAAGCATTATATGGTCTCAAACAAGCCCCTAGAGCATGGTATGATAGGTTAAAAACATTCTTACTTGAAAAGGGGTTTACAATGGGAAAGGCTGCTAAAACTCTTTTTGTGCTTAGACATGGCAATGACTCATTATTCGTTCAAGTGTATGTGGATGATATTATCTTTGGTTGTGCTTCTCATGATCTTGTGTCCAAGTTTTCAGCAATGATGAGTTCCGAATTTGAAATGAGTATGATGGGTGAACTCACTTACTTTTTGGGGCTGCAAATCAAGCAAACCAAGGAGGGTACCTTTGTGCATCAAACAAAGTATACCAAAGATCTCCTAAGGCGCTTCAACATGGACAAAAGCAAGCCTCTTCGGACACCAATGGGAACAGCAACAACACTTGAACTTGATGAAGATGGTGAATCCGTGGATCAAAAAGAATATAGAAGTATGATCGGATCACTTTTGTACCTTACAGCATCAAGACCGGACATACAATTCAGCGTATGTCTTTGTGCACGGTTTCAAGCTTCCCCACGTGTTTCACATCGTCAAGCCGTCAAAAGGATTCTCAGGTACTTACATGGAACTCAAGAATTTGGCATTTTTCTTCCTTCTTCCTCAATCGTTCCTTTGAAAGCTTTTTCGGATGCTGATTTTGGGGGTTGTAGGATTGATAGGAAAAGTACTTCCGGTGCTTGTCATTTTCTTGGTAATTCTCTTGTTGCTTGGTCCTCTAGAAAACAAAGTTCAGTTGCACAATCCACAGCCGAATCTGAGTATGTAGCTGCTGCTAGTGCTTGTTCACAAATTCTTTGGATTGTTCAAACACTTAAGGACTATGGGGTTGATCTAGATAGTGTTCCACTGTTCTGTGATAACACTAGTGCTATTTGCATTGCTAAAAACCCCGTGCAACATTCTAGAACTAAGCACATTGACATTAGGTATCACTTTCTCCGTGATAATGTTGAAAAAGGAAACATTGTGCTTCACCATGTAGATACCGAACAACAATTGGCTGACATTTTTACAAAACCTTTGGATTTCACTCGTTTTTGTTACATTCGTAGTGAAATAGGGGTTATGCATCCTCATGGCTTAAATTGAGGGGGAGTTTTTGAAACTTGGGAAGTCTATGTGTGAATCTGAAATTAAAATAATATGAGCATAGTATTTCATACATATATGACTTTGTGATTCCTTTTACATGCTGAAAGTTCTTACTACATTACTCGTGTTATACTTTTTGTAGTTTTTGCCATGTCTAGTAATTGGAATAATTACTTACACTAAATCTGGTCATGGTCGAACTTTCTTGCTTTTTTGAACTTGTTGCATGCTCACAAATGCTTTTAATTATTAAGAATACATCAAGTAATCAACTCACATGTTGAGTTTTTATGAACAAATATAAATTGAGAAAAGATCAAGAGAATATGCATGCATCGCACTTCTTCTTTCGAGATGGCTTGTCATTGCACTTAAATATGAACTTGGAAGAAGTTGTGTATGACTAAAACCATGTCCTTAAGCTTCTGATTGTCAAATGACATAGGCTTGGCTTGGTTGGTTAGAATAAGGCAGATGAGCATATAATCTCTTGCAAATATCATATTATCTAAATTTATGTTTTGAAAAATAATAAGATGCAGCAACAAATGTCATGCTTTCAGGTTTTGAAATAGTTGAGTTTGTGAGATCATGACCTGTTAAAATTGAAAATCACACTTGCTCTCTAGCATGGCTTATACTACATTATGTATCTCATTGATGTGATAGTGTAAGGTACTTGATAGTATGACTTGGATGAGCTTTGTTTATATGTATATGTTATAATATGCTCATAACAACTAAAGAAGGAGAGATAATTTGTTTATATCTCATAACAATTAAAATTTCTTTTTTACCTTGCTGAATACATTGTCAAAGGGGGAGAGATTAATCACACATTCAAAGAAAAAGGAGAGATAATAAAGGGGGAGACATTTTCATTTTCAAAAAAAAGGGGGAGAGTTTTTCATTTACGTTTGTTTTACAAAAGGGGAGAAATTGTTTTCAAAACTTTTATGTTAATAAGCCAATGTTCGGAATTTTAAATGGTGTTGCCAATGCATTCATCAAGGGGGAGATTGTAAGACTTATGTGTGCTGAATACATTGGCTTGTAGTGAATACACTTGGCTTTGATGATAAAAGTTTTTAATATCACCAAAACACCTTTTTATCAAGGTCCGACTCTAGCTCCGAGCTACAGCAAGGTCCGACAGTAGGTCCGACTTGTTTTAGGTAGCTCCGGCTACGTTAGATGCTAGGTCCGGCTTCTTGGTAAGGTCTGACTAGCTTTGGTTAGCTCCGGTGAGCTTTATCTTTAGATCCGGTGTGTCTTTGTTAGCTCCGGCATGTCTTTGTTAGCTCCGACATATATTTGATAGCTCCGGCATGCTTTTGCTAAGCTCCGACTTACTTTGTTCTAGCTCCGGTTTTGGGTTGACTAGTTCCGTACTAGTTTTGGTAAGCTCCGGTGCTAGGTTCTACTAGCCTTTGTTAGCACCGGCTCAAGCTCCGGGTTGCTCTGGCAAGGTCCGGAACTTGACTGCAGTGTTTCTTGTTAGCTCCGGCTCAAGCTCCGGGTTGCTCTGGCAAGGTCCGGAACTTGACCGAAGTGCTTCTGCTTTTCATTTGCAATGTTTCGTACTTGCTTTACAAGATTGGAAAGATTGCTTAGTATTCATTTGCTAAGTTTTTGGTGCGTTTTGGATGATACGGTTGATATCGTTTCTACTGTGGTTTTGCAACATGCTTATGTGAGGTTCTCACGTAAGGTGTTGTGTTCGGAACTAACGTGAGTCAAGTCGAGGACTTGGGCTCGTATGGATTGGTTGTTTGTTCATGTGCAGGTGTTGCTTGAGTTCAAGTCATGGCTGGTGACAGGATCCATTGAACTAGTCTCAGGAGGAGATGAGGTTCCAACAACCAAGTTCGGGAGGAACTGTGGTTGAGCGGGTCAAGAGGTCACGCAGGATGATTGAATCAAGGGCAGTGCATATGAAGGTCGAAGGAAGGTGTTCGCACGTATGCATGCGGTGCATGACGTGGCAATATGCTTCTAGAGACGGATTATGGAAGGAAGATCTGATCGGAAGGATCGGATCGGTTGAAGACTTTGGCTGCGGCAGAGTCGGTTATGGCTCGGTATGGGAAGTATCGAGTTGGTTATGTTAGGATTTCGTGTGTATCACGAAATTGAGTTGTTTAGGAATTTGGGATACGTTCCTAAGGTGTTTGGAAGTCTTAAGATTGCTTCTATCTGCGTATAGAAGAATCTTGAGCAGTTATGGTAAGTTCTGATTGTGATCGGATTAGGATTGGAGTCCTAGTTGAGATTGGGATGGCCTAAGGGCTGGTTATATAAGCAAGGGAAGGCCAAAGCTCGTGGAAGATGACTTTGGGGCTGTTCCTCTTGTGTTCTATTGAATAAAATTTATAGTTTGAAGGAACTTTTGTGCCTTGTTCGTCCGACTTGTTCCAGACAAGTTTTACTCGTCGAGTTTCTGGACAGCACTACCTTTCGTCGGTGGTTTTATCATAACTCGAGTTTTACTGATCCAATTGACGTGATTCTTTTTGGGTTGTCTTCACAACTTGATTATCTATCATCTGTCAAAATTTCACGGTCATTGGATTTGTGGTTTTTGATCTACACGAGTTTCTTTGCAGCACTCCAGAAACTGTTTTTCTCGGGTAGGTCAGATTGACCAGTGTTTGATCTTTTGATCATAACTTGAGTTGTTCTCGACGGATTTAAGTAATTCTTTTTGTGTTGTCTTCGTGACTTGATTCTCTTTGATAACTATCACTTTTGTCACGGTGAAACACGTTTAGATTAGTCTCACACACGACTTCTTTAATAGATCGTTTTTCTACCGAAGGGATTAGGGTTTTATTGTTTCCGCTGCGTAAGATTTTTAAATCTACCATTCACCCCCCTCTGGTAGCTTTTCACGTGCTCTTCGATCCTACAGTTACCTCGTTGAGAGCTCGGTAATCCACACACATCCTTTGGGATCCATCCTTCTTGTCCACGAATAGAACGGGCGCTCCCCAAGGTGAAGAGCTAGGGCGAATGAAACCCTTCTCTAATTGCTCTTGAATCTGCTTCTTGAGCTCCGCTAATTCCATAGGAGGCATCCTATACGGCCTCTTAGCTATAGGTGCAGTTCCAGGTATTAAATCAATAACAAACTGAATGTCTCGATCGGGTGGCATACCTGGCAACTCGTCCGGAAAAACATCCAAAAATTCACACACCACCGGAATCTCCTCAATTGCGACACCGTCCATATGATTCAGCTCTAATTGCTTCGGTGCATGTTGGGTTGCTTCAAATTCTACGGTGATCCCTTCTTCATTAGTCAACTTCACCGTCTTTGTGGCACATTCGATAACTCCATTGTGCTTCCTCAACCAGTCCATACCAAGTATAATATCCAACCCTTGAGAATCTAAAACAATGAGGTTGGCGGAGAAGTCTACCCCCCTTATTCTAAGGCTTACTTTTGGACATACTATATTTGTCCTCATCTCTCCTCCAGGAGACTTAACCAATAGAGTAAACTTCATATGAGAGATAGGCAAACTATACTTGGCAACATACTTCGATGCAATGAATGAATGCGATGCTCCGGAAGCAAATAACATAGTCGCGGGGTTGGAGTTGGCGAGAAACATACCAATGACCACATCATCATCTTGTTGAGCATCCTCCGTTGAGACATGGTTCACGTTGCCACGAGCGAAATTCTGCTGTCCACGGTTCCCTTGTGGCTGTCCTCCATTGGGTCTTGGGTTTTGCCTCGGTGCATTGCTTCCTTGGCCATGACCTGACTTAGGACATTGATGCGCAAAGTGTCCAGCTTCTCCACAAGTATAGCACTTCTTAACTCCACCAAAATTATTGGGACGAGCTTGGTTTTGAACATTGGCTCCAGGAAAATCAGCACGAGGTTCATAAGGCATCGGAGGCCTAGGTGCTTGCATGACAGGGCGCTGCTGCACAAACTGAGTTGGGCGTGGTGCATAACCAGGGCGTTGAGCAGGAATAGAGGAGCTGTAATGAGACGCATTGGGCGGCGCAAAGCGAGGGCGCACATTACTTCCTTGTTGATGTCCTTGATATGGCGCCTTCCTCTTGATTTCTTGCTCCATCTCACGGATCTTGTTCTCAACCACAATTGCTTTGTCCACAAGCTTCTGAAAATTGACATAATCACAGTTGAGCAATTGCACTTGGATCGTATTGTTCAATCCCCTCATGAACAAGTATTGCTTCCGGCTGTCCCGGCTAACATCCTCAGGCGCGTACCTTGAGAGTTGAGTGAATTTATTGAGATATTCACTCACGCTTGATCTTCCTTGCCTTAAATTCTCAAATTCTTGCCTCTTCAAGATCATAACACCCTCGGGCACATAATGAGAACGAAAATTCTCCTTGAATTCGGCCCACGTGATTCTTTCTTGGTTCTCATGAGCACTGCAATAAGAATCCCACCAATTTGCAGCTGCTCCAACGAGTTGATGAGAAGCAAATAGCACCTTCTCCCGGTCACTGCATTGAACAATGGCTAGCTTCTTCTCCACGGACTTGAGCCAATCATCCGCATCCATAGGGTCTGCGGCTTGAGCAAAGGTTGGTGGCCTAATCCTCATAAACTCTCCCAATCGGTTATGAGGAGGTGGGGGTGGCGGTGGAGGCATGTGGGGCTGATTGTTGATATTGCCAGCCTGCAGCTGTCCCATAGTCTGTATCATGGTCTGCATGAGCTGGTTTTGCATGGCCAATAGCTGCTCAATGTTGATAGCTCCCTGAGTAGATCCTTGCCCATTGTTGTTCTGAGGCACTCCATTGTTCTCCTCTTCATCATTGCCATCCCTCTGGTTGCGAGTCCTCACCATCTGAAGAAAAGCAGTAGGTAAGAATTAGAAAACGCCCCAACTATATGCATCAAGGGATATGAAACTAAACAACTAGCTACACTAGCCTAGGTGGACATGGCAATGCTAAAGCATCCCAAAATCCTCTATTAAGCACACAAGCAAACAATATATATAGCAAGCAACACTCCAAACAAAAACACATCGATTCCTGAGTGCTCCTATGTGCTCTAAAGTGTCCATTCTATCTAGGCTGCATCCTACGGTCAACCTGTGGCTCTGATACCAATCTGTGACGCCCGGTTCCGAAAATGAACCAAGCTAACACATATGTGTGCCCAGGATGTTCATCACACATATACGAGTGCAATCACAAACGAGTATACAGAAAATTACCACAGAACAAGATTAATTATCAGATTTATTACACAAACCATATCATCCTCGAATACAAGCTCTAATGAATATTAATGACAAGTTCAACTAATGCAGCGGAAATAAACTAATTAAGCAAACTAAGCAGCATAAGCGACAGGGTATGTATGCGCAGCTCCAATCAACACCACAGGCAAAGCTGACGGTAGACACGGCCTAGAACTCCGCATTATCGCCATTAAACTCCCAATCCTGACCTGCAACTGTTGGGGGGGGATTGCAAGAGTGAGTACATGTCGTACTCAGCAAGTGTGGAAAGTATGACATGTGGCTTATTCAAATGTCGACAATAATAATGGTAAAGTGCTGAAAAGTACATTAAAACATTTGAAAAGCAATATAGTATAAGTATGTGAAGTAAACCCATCATAATCATAAATAATATCATAATACCAAATCTGAATTCATTACCATCATCAAAAATTCCAGATTTCACCATTGCCAATAACCATATTCATTACCAGAGATTAATCCATAACCATCCATAACCATTACCAAACCATAACCATAACCAAACCATAACCATAATATCAACCTTAACCATTACCCAACCATAACCATCCCAAATTCCAATTTGCCTCTAATCATGGAAGTTGTCCAGGTGCTCATAACCGGGAGCACAGCTATCATGATAGTTTTAGTTAACTCTGCAGAGTTTGTACCTCTTTACCCACGTGTTCGTGATTTCATCACCCTTCGGCGACTAAGAACCTCCCTTATGCCCATGACCCGTCGGTCACATTACACACTTCCGTTGGTGTGTGGCCAAGAGATCACAAAATAGCCTTTACAAAGGGATTACTAGCCTATTTAGACCCCACTGAGGTTTCACCGGTGGCGATGTCTCCCGCAGAGCACATCTTCAACCAAGGGCCCCCTCTTGAGCCATTCGGATCCCAGGGTAGTCCCACCAATCATCAACAAACCCAATCCGACTACCCCTTCCCCGAGCATCCACAATGGTCCAAACAGCACTAGCAAAGCCCTAATTAATCAGCTACGCCGCACCCATACTTGGCCTCGTGGTGGCACTGTAGTCCTGGCTTATTCTCGCATGAACCGGTCCTTAGATCTAAAGCAAGCAAACCACCATAACATCCAACCCATCCACATACCAGGCTTGCTTAGATCACCCATTACAATACCATATTTAACCAGTTCATGTTAATCATAATCTCATCCATGCATAAATAAATTGATTGGTATAGTTGTTTTCCATCCCAGTTGATTAAGCGAAGCAAAAAGTAAAAAGCCTTCCCGACTCTCTCTACCATAAATTCCAGGTGACAAGGTTGGTTTAGCAAATCTAGTAAACTTCCTACCATAGGATTCCCATCAAATTTGACACAAGCATGCAGTTTTGCAAACAAAACATTTATTTTAAAACAGGATCAACATGCTTCAAGGACACTTGCCTTGCTCTTGCTGTTGATTAGGGTCAAAGCCTTCAAACTCTTGATACTGTAGATCCTCCGCGGCACTCTCTAGCGCAAATCCGTCTAATCCACACAATAAACATACAAGACAAGAAACACAATCAAAGAGTGCACAAATTTTACTCAATATGACATGACATGCATGATTAATGCAAATGCAAGGTAGAACTTGTTAATTGATTGCTTTTAATGATAACTAACTAGTTCTAATAGCTTTTAACAAGTTTATACAGGTTTGGATTCGATTAGATTAAATTTTAGAATCAATATAACACAATTTAACCAGAAAGATCGGACTAGTCCGCTAGGGACCGGACAAGTCCGCAATCTGCGAGATCAGCAAATTAGGGTTTTCTAGATCGACGTGAATTTGGAGATTAGGGGTTGAATTCGCATAAGGACAAGAGAATAGAAGGTATACCAGGTGTTTAGAACTCCAATGAACCAAGAAACTTGGAGGTAACACTTGGATCTTGATGATCTAGGGTTGGTGATGAACTTGGAGATGAATTGGTGGTGAAGAGCGAAACTTGGTGGAGATCTTGATCCTCCTTCGTTTCCTCCTCTTCTTCTTCTTGTTTGGGATCTTCTCCTCCCTCCTTGATTGTGGCTCCCCACGAACTAGGGTTTGGGTAGGTGGAAAAGTGGCAAATAGATGTCAAACCAAGGTGTGGGGTGGTTTATATAGGGGTGGAGGCTAGGGTTAGATGGATTTCGAGTTTAGGATTAGTAGAGGTCGGTTTAGAGTCCCACATGGGCTCTAAAAGAGTTGGGCACGACGTCCCTAGGCCCACTTGACGTGAAACCCAAGAAACAAGTCGTGAAACAAAAGGTCAATCTCGGAGTCACGAAATATCGGACAAGTCCGGACAGGACCGGACTAGTTCGAAGTCGTCCAGAGAGAAAATCGGACAAGTCTGGCCAAAAATCGGACAAGTCCGAATTTGAACAGAGAGGAAAACGGACAAGTCCGCTGGAACACCGGACCAGTCCGGAAAAGTCCAGGGACTTAGCAAATTTTCAAGGATTCATGGAATATCGGACTAGTCCACACAAAATCAGACAAGTCCGAAGTTGTCCAGAGGCAAATATCGGACTAATCCGCAGCAAAAACAGACAAGTCCGTTTTTAGACAGAGAGAAATCGGACTAGTCCTCAGCAAAACTGGACTAGTCCGCACTTTCCTACATTTTTAAGTAAGGTTTTGTTCCAAATCAATTTTAAACTTGTTCCTCTTGTTATGGGTTAATGTTAAACATGTATATGAGTGCATGTAGGGCATGATGCATGAAAATGAGGGTGTTACACTTCTCCTATTGTCCGCATAGCCTTTTTGCCTTGATTGGGCATCCCTCAAGTTTTCACGAATTATTTGGACTTGCTTTTCGGCTTCTTGCAACACATCCGGACCAAATACTTGAGTTTCTCCTGCCTCATTCCAGAATAAAGGTGTCCTACACTTCCTCCCATAAAGCGCTTCATACGGTGACATTTTCAAGCTTGCTTGGTAGCTATTATTGTATGAAAATTCTGCGTATGGCAAGCTTTTGTCCTAACTCTTCTCATGCTTTAAAGCACAAGCTCTTAACATGTCCTCCAAAATTTGATTGGTCCTCTCGGTTTGTCCATCCATTTGAGGATGATATGCTGAACTAAAATTCAACCTCGTTCCCAAAGATTCATGTAATTTTTGCCAAAATCTGGAGGTAAATTGAGAACCTCTATCCGAGACTATCTTCTTAGGTACTCCGTGTCGACACACAATATGCTCCATGTATATTTCGGCCAATTGTGCAGCTGTATATTTGGTCTTCACAGGGACAAAATGAGCTGACTTGGTTAAGCGATCTACAATTACCCAAATTGAGTCATACCCGGACTGAGTACACGGTAACCCAACTATGAAGAAGTCCATACCAATTTATTCCCACTTCCATTCCGGGATCTTCAATGGTTGCAATAATCCAGCTAGCCTTTGATGTTCCACCTTGAATCATTGACACACATCACACAATGCCACATATTCATCTATGTCCTTCTTCATGCTATCCCACCAATAGCTAGTCTTCAAGTCTTTGTACATTTTTGTACAACCAGGGTGAATTGAGTACGGCGAGTCATGTGCCTCCTTTAATGTCGTCTCCCGAATATGCTTTATATTAGGCACAACGATTCTCTTTCCAAGCCATAAGGTACCATGTTCATCTTCATCAAATCTGAATTCTCTCCCTTCTTCGGTCCTTTCCTTGATTTCCTTGATCTCTTCATCTGCGGTTTGTGCTTCTCGAATTTCTTGCTCCAAGGTTGGATTGAACTCCATCATCTCCATCTCATTTACAAATCCAAGGTTCAACCTTACCTTTCAAACTCCTTACATAACTCGGATGGTAACTCTCGAACTGTGAGTTGATGCCTTACTCCCTTTCTACTCAAAGCATCGGCCACTACATTGGCCTTTCCGGGATGATAGTTGATCCCCAGATCATAATCTTTGATGAGCTCCAACCATCTTCGTTGCCTCAAGTTCAGATCCGTTTGTGTGAAAATATACTTCAAACTCTTATGATCTGTATAAATTTCACACCTATGTCCAAGGATGTAGTGTCTCCAAATTTTTAGTGCATGTACCACGACTGCAAGTTCTAAATCATGTGTTGGGTAATTCTGCTCATGTTTCTTCAGTTGTCTCGAAGCATATGCAACCACTTGACCTTCTTGCATCAATACACATCCAAGTCCTTGTCTCGATGCATCGCAATAAATATCAAAACTCTTGCTCACATCCAGCAGTACCAAAACTAGGGCTGTTGTTAACCTCTTTGTCAACTCCTCGAAACTATTTTGACAAGCTTGAGTCCATTGGAAAGCCTTTCCCTTCATTAGCAACTCCGTCATAGGCTTGGATATCTTGGAAAAGTCCTTGATGAATCGACGGTAATATTCAGCGATCCCAAGAAAACTTCTTATTTCCTTGACAGTTTGTGGTGGTTCCCACTTCAACACGTCTCTCACTTTTCCGGGGTCAACCGATACTCCTCCTCCTGAGATGATATGATCCAAAAATGGCACCTCTTTCAACCAAAACTGACACTTATTGAACTTGGCATACAATCGATGCTCCCTTAATTTCTGCAACGTAAGCCTCAAGTGTTGCTCATGTTCCTTCTCATCCTTCGAGTAGATCATAATATCATCAATAAACACAACAACAAACTTATCCAAGTACTCCATGAAGACCTTATTCATGAGGTACATAAAGTAGGCAGGCGCATTTGTCAATCCAAAAGACATCACGGTGTACTCATAAGATCCATACCATGTCCTAAAAGTTGTCTTGGGTATGTCCGATGGTCTAATCTTCATTTGAAAGTATCCCGACCTCAAATCAATCTTAGAGAAGACACAAGCACCCTTCATCTGGTCAAACAAATCTTCTGTGCGTGGCATGGTGTACTTATTCTTGATTGTTACCTCGTTGAGAGCTTGGTAATCTATGCACATCCTTTGGGATCCATCCTTCTTGTCCACAAGTAGAACGGGCACTCCCCAAGGTGAAGAACTAGGACAAATAAAACCTTCCTCTAGTTACTCTTGAATTTGTTTCTTGAGCTCTACTAATTCCAAAGGAGGCATCCTATATGGCCTCTTAGCTATAGGTGCAGTTCCAGGTATTAAATCAATAACAAACTCAATGTCTCGATCAGGTGGCATACCTGGCAACTCTTCCGGAAAAACATCCAAAAATTCACACACCACCGGAATCTCCTCAATTGCGGCACCGTCCATATGATTTAGCTCCAATTGCTTCGGTGCAGTTTGAGATGCTTCAAATTCTACGCTGATCCCTTCTTCATTGGTCAACTTCACCGTCTTCGTGGCATACTCAATAACTCCATTGTGCTTCCTCAACCAGTCCATACGAAGTATAATGTCCAATCCTTGAGAATCCAAAACAATGAGGTTGGCTGAGAAGTCTACCCCCCTTATTCTAAGGCTTACTTTTGGACATACTATATTTGTCCTCATCTCTCCTCCAGGAGACATAACCAATAGAGTAAACTTCATATGAGAGATAGGCAAACTATACTTGGCAACATACTTTGATGCAATGAATGAATGCGATGCTCCAGAATCAAATAACATAGTAGCGGGGTTGGAGTTGGCGAGAAACATACCAATGACCACGTCATCCGCTTGTTGAGCATCCTCCATAGAGACATGGTTCACATTGCCACGAGCAAAATTCTGCTGTCCACGGTTCCCTTGTGGCGCTCCTCCATTAGGTCTTGGGTTTTGCCTCGGTGCATTACTTCCTTGACCAAGGCCTGACTTAGGATATTGATGCGCAAAGTGTCCAGCTTCTCCACAAGTATAGCACTTCTTAACTCCACCAGAATTATTGGGACGAGCTTGGTTTTGAGCATTGCCGACCTGACCTGTGGGGACCACTTGTGGGACCCACCTCCCTCAGTCCTCTTTCCAAATTCAATTAGGGCTAGCAAACATGCTTCAAAAATATTCAACTTTGGCACAATGACTAAATAAAATGTGAAGAATTTTATGGTGCAATCAGATTTCAGAACTGTGCAAGTTGAATTTCGAACTCAGGTTTGAATTTGAATTCAAGCGGTGATACTTGATTCAATGAAATAAATGGTAGATTAGGTTCAAAAATCCTGAAACTTTGAAGTTAACGTTTTTGAACCATAAGGGACCTCGGAAAAAATTTGGAGTTGATTTGTACAAGGTTAAGTACAAAGTTTAAATTTGAAGTCGACTCTGATTAAACCCTCAGTACGTGTCCAATAAATGGAAAACGTGCTTCAAAAATTTTTGAAACTTTATGGAGAGTCAATTTGGAATATTAGAAGGTCATGGAAAATTTTACAGTCTTAGATTTAAATATTTTTGAATGTCCCGTTTTAGGGTTGGAATAATTCATTTTTCTTTCTCTTTATTTTGTTTTCTTTTCTCCTTTAATTTTTCATTGAAAATGTGAATACTTGGAAATTAAAGATTTTACACCTTAAGTTCCAATACATTAGCAAACATGTTCTATATGTGAAATTTTAACAAGTCCCTATTTTTAGTGAACATTGGTTAACTCATATGGTTCATGTGAGTTTGGATTTCCATGTCCATTTTCAAAATTTTTAAGTTCGCATTTTTGCGTTTTTGTTCTTTCGAAAAGCGGGCTTTTACACATTGTTTTCCTCCTCATCATTGCCAACCCTCTGGTTGCGAGTCCTCAGCATCTGAAAAAAAGCAAGAGATAAGAATTTAGAAGACGTCCCCAACTATATGCATCAAGGGATATGAAACTAAACAACTAACTATACTAGCCTAGGTGGACATGGCAATGCTAAAGCATCCCAAAATCCTCTATTAAGCACACAAGCAACCAATATATAGCAAACAACACACCAAGCAAAAATACATCGATTCCTGAGTGCTCCTATTTGCTCTAAAGTGTCCATTCTATCTAGGCTGTGTATTACGGTCAACCTGTGGCTCTGATACCAATTTGGGACACTCGGTTTTAAAAATGAATCAAGTGAACGCATATGTGTGCCCAGTATGTTCAACACACATACACGGGTGCAATCACAAATGATATACCAAAAATTACCACAAAACAAGATTAATTAACCAAATTTATCACACAATTCATAATATCCTCGAATACAAGCTTTAATGAAGATTAACGACAAGTTTGAACTAATACAGCAAAAATAAACTAAACTGAGCAAAATAAGAACCTAAGCAGCATAATCAAAGAGTATATCGCAGCTCCAACACTCCACAGGCAAAGATGATGGCAGACACGACCTAGAACTCCACATTATCACCGTTAAACTCCTAATCCTGACCTGCAACTGTTGATGGGGGAATTGCAAGGGTGAGTACATGTCGTACTCAGCAAGTGTGGAAAGTATGATATGTAGCTGATACAAATGACGAATGTAATAAGGGCTAAGTACTAAAAAGTACATCAAAACATTTGAAAAGCAATATATTATATGTATGTGAAATAAACCCATCATAAACCATGTAGTTATCATAATACTAGTCCATATTTCATTACCATCATCCATATTCCAGATTTCTCATTACCATTAACCACATCCAATACCATAATTCAATCCATAACCATTACCAAACCATCCCAATACCAAGTTTCCTCTTATCATGTAGGTCATCCAGGCGCTCATAACCGGGAGCACGACTATCATGATAGTTTTATTAGACTCTGCAGAGTTTGTACCACTTTACCCACATGTTTGTGATTTCATCACCCGTCAGCGACTAAAGAACCTCCCTTACAATTCCTTTGGTGTATGGCCAAGAGATCACAAAATAGCCTTTACAAAGAGATTACTAGCATATTTAGACCCCACTGAGGTTTCACCGGTGACGATGCCTCCAACTGAGCACATCTTCAACCAAGGGCCCCCTATTGAGCCATTCGGATCCCAGGGTAGTCCCACCAATCGTCAACAAACCCAATCCGACTACCCCTTCTCTGAGCATCCTTAATGGTCCAAATAGCACTAGCAAATCCATAATTAATTAGCTACGCCGCAACCATACTTGGCCTCATGGTGGCACTGTTGTCCTGACATAGTCTTGCATGAACCGGTCCTTAGATCCAAAGCAAGCAAACCACCATAACTTCCAACCCATCCACATAACAGGCTTGCTTAGATCACCCATTACCGCATCATATTAACCAGTTCATGTTAATCTTAATCTCATATATGCATAATCATGTTAAGTGGTTTAGTTTTCTTCCCATCCCAATTAATTAAGCGTAGCAAAAAGGTAAAAAGCACTTCCCGACTCTACCATGAATTCCAGATGACAAGGGTGGTTAAACAAAGCTAGTAAACTTCCTATCATAGGAGTCCCATTAAATTGACACAAGCATGCAGTTTTGCAAACAAAACATTTACTTTAAAAACAAGATCAATATGCTTCATGGACACTTTCCTTGCTCTTGGGATTTGTTCGGGTCAAAGCCTTCAAACTCTTGGCGCTGGAGATCCTCCGCGGCACTCTCTAGTGCAAATCCGTCTAATCCGCACAATAAACATACAAGACAAGAAACACAATCAAAGAGTGCACAAATATTACTCAATATGACATGACATGCATGATTAATGCAAATGCAAGGTGGAACTTGTTAATGAGTTGTTAATTATGATCACTAACTAGTTCTAATAGTTTTTAACAAGTTTATGCAGGTGTGGAGTTGATTCGATCTAATTTTAGAATTAATTCAACAGAAATTAACTAGGAAAATCGGACTAGTTCGCTAGGGACCGGACAAGTCCGCACTTCGTAGAATTGGCAAACTAGGGTTTTCTAGATCGACGTGAATTTGGAGATTTGGGGTTGAATTCACGTAAGGAAAAGGAATATAAGGTATACCAGGTGTTTAGAACTCCAATGAATCAAGGACCTTGGAGGCAACACTTGGATCTTGACAATCTAGGGTTGATAAAGAACTTGATGGTTAATTGGCGATGAAGAACGCGAAGTTGATGGAGATCTTGATCCTCTTTCATTACCTCTTCTTCTTCTTGCTCTAGATCTCCTTCTCCCTCCTTGGTGGCGGCTATCCACGAGCTAGGGTTTGGGTGTGGTGGAAAAGTGGCAAATAGATGTCAAGCCAAGGGGTGAGATTGTTTATATAGAGGTGGAGGCTAGGGTTAGATGGATTTCGAGTTTGAGATGAGTAGGGGCCGGTTTAGAGTCCCACATGGGCTCTAAAAGAGTTAGCCACGATGTCCCTAGGCCCACTTAACGTAAACCCAAGAAACAAGTCGTGAAACAAAAGATCAACTTGGAGTCGCGATTTATTGGACAAGTCCGAAAAGGGTCGGACTAGTTTGAAGTGGGACAAAGAGAAATCGAACAAGTCCGGACTGGACATAGAACAAGATCAAACTTATCCAGTGGGGAAAAACAGACAAGTGTGGCCAAAATCGGACAAGTCCGACTTTAGTCAGAGGGAAAAACGGACAAGTCCGCTAGAATACCGGACTAGTCCAGGGACTTAGCAAAATTTCCAAGGAATTGGAACACCGGTCTAGTCCGCACTGGGCCGGACAAGTACAAAAGTGTCCAGAGAGAAAAACAGACTAGTCCGCAGCAAAACGGACAAGTCTGATGGAAGTTAGAGAGAATCGGACTAGTCCGCACCAAAATCGGACTAGTCTGGACTTACCAGAATTCTTAAGTGCAGTTTTGTTTCTAAAACATATTAAACTTATTACTTTTTATGTGGATTAATATTAGACATATTTAATGATGAATGCAGGGCATGATGCATGAAAATGAGGGTGTTACACTGCGCTACCCTATTGCTTAGCTGCATAGTCACTTTATTAGATGATTTCCGCTGCATTACTTCAAACTTGTCATTAATATTCATTAGAACTTGTATTCGAGGATATTATGAATTCTTTATTAAAAGTGGTTAATTAATCTTGTTCTGTGGTAATTTTCTATATATCCTTTTCTGAATTCTTTCGTGTATGTTTGTTGAACATCCTGGGCACACATATGCGTTCACTTGGTTCATTTTCAGAACCGAGTGTCACAATATGGCTCCTCCAAGACAAAGAAATAGAAGTTTTTCAGAAGAGAAATTCAATGGAAAGGGCAGCGATGTCGCTTGGAAGCTCAGGAAGGTTGATGCTTACAGCTGTGGGAAGGTAGCTGCTGATCTGAGGTTTCAGAGTGATTTCCACTGGGACCACTACAGCAGCGTCTACCTCATGATGAAGACTCTAGTAGTTCGCAACCAGTGGATAGATTGGAACTACATTTAGAGGAAGAGCTGTGATGCTTTTGATGAGCTAGTGGTTGCAGCAGAGAGGCATGGTCTAACGGGTCTGTTATCCTTTAGATACAACTGAAATGATGAAGTAATTGCTCAATTCTTTGCCACTTGCCACTTTGCCAGTACGGGTGAAGAAAGAGTAACCTGGATGACCCCTGGATTAATCTATTCCATCACTGATGTTGACTTTGCAAAGTTGTTACATCTTGAGGATACCGGGAAACCATGAGATCGTGATCCACAATGACAGCCCTTTGGAGGAGGACAAGATGAAGTTCCTCTATGACACTCGTCTTCCTTACTACCCTCCATCAACCAAGAACATGAAGCCGTTCTTTGTTGTCCTGAATTGAGTGCTTTGGAAGACAATCGCTCTTAAGGATGGGGATGCAGGCATCGACCAAGGTTACATGAGAACATTGATGAAGGTTGATGAGGACATCACTTCTATGGATACAAACAACACTCCATTGAACATACATGACGCAATCAATAGAGTTCATACACAACAATTAATTTCAGAGGTGAGCTCGTTCTTATATATTTCCTTATATGTTTTTGACATAGATTGCTACCTAATAATTTAATTGTGATTAGGATCCATGGAGAGGTTCAAAGAGTACTTGGAGGAAGTATTAGGGACGTGGAGGACTAAAGAATTCGTTCAAAGAAGATGGAAACCGAGCCAAACTCAAAATTGTGTCCAACTCGGAGTCTAGGAGCAGTACGCACTAAAACAGATGTCTAGGACGCATACGAACTCCGTTTTGGACGTTATACATATGCACGGAAAGGGGAGAGGATAACCTTTCCAATGGCGCTGGTCACATGTCAAAATTTTTTCGGGGTTGAAGGGAATCGTCGAAACAAAATCAAGTACAGATTCTGTCAGGGTGCTACGCCACCGTATTGGGCCATTGGGCCATGTATTAAGTCTAAGTCCATTATTTTCGTATCTTAGGGTTAGGTCACGACTCCAACACCCCCTTGGACGTCCTCCCACCTATATATACTCTATAGTAGCCGATATAAACAATTGGATTTTGCTTAGATCAATAATATTGCCGTTCTGCGGTTTGTGAGACCCCAACTTAGCGATTTAGATTGCTTCTATATTGTTCTTGCTTGTGTTCTCGGTTGCACTTGCAGAGATTAGCCTTCTTGCCGAGGTCAAACGTGTGAAGCACGGTTGATAACCAATAGAGCGGTGGTGTAGTGATTGCAGGGGTTGTTCGCATTCTACTCGAGAGTCTCGGATCATCAACGTCAAGATCTCCACATCAATCGACTTATCCATTACCTTTCGGAAGATCGGGCCTAAACCTTTTCCTATCAATTGGTATTAGATTTCCAGGTTGCCCGTTAGGTAATTCATCTATCCATTATATTAGTTTTGTTTTTCATACCTAGAGTCCACAAAAAAGCCACAAAAAAACTTGCAGTTTAGTAGATCTGTTCATTACTTTGTCCAAACCACCATTGAGCCTTTGCAACTTTCATTTTAAGTTTGGTTTTATTGAGTTTGTGTCCTTTGTTGAGTCATATTGCTGGTTTATAAAGTGTTTTTGGTCTTAGTTTGAGTTTCACATTGTGTTGATTCATCCTTTTCAATCACGTCATCACATTAAGATTAGATTCATCTCTGTCCAGTTCGGTATTTTCATCATATTTCACAAATACAAACTCGGATTTTAGAGTTCTTGTACTTTATGGAAAGATTAAGAAGTTACCTACAACTTTTGTATTCATAGGTTTCCCATTAAAAAGAGTTATCGAGGTCAAAATTGCATTATATCTGAATCTGTTATTGACCTAGAATTTCTGAACAGTCTGTGTTTCGGGGGCAATATCTCCTATTGTTCTTATCCAAAATAGTTCTTACATATATTGAAATTAAATAGGAGATATGTATCTACAATCTTGCTGTTGTAAGTTTTTCCATTTGGAGTCTCTAAGTATCCCTATTTGTCCTTGGACGATTGAGCAGAAAATCTGTGACAGACCCACAATATATCTTTGATTGCTTTTCATTATGTTCTTCTTTTGCAGCACATTCTGAAAAAAAAAAGAAGAAAAAAGAAAAAGCCAAGTGCAAAACAAGATAGAAAAGCCGCACAAAAAAGGAGAAAAAAAACAGAAGTGCTTGCATTCAATTGTGTCATCTAGTTTTGTCTCTTGTCTTGCTAGCTTGAACTACTAGGAACACATTTAAGCCAGCAAATTTGTCAAGTACTTTGGACACTTATTCAACTTTACTATCTGATTTCATTGTTGCTAATCCTTGCTACATATAAAGTGCCATCCAAGCTACACCTTACTCTTGAGCAGAATCGATACACCTTTGCAATCATATCACGCTTCATTGGTTTCTTCATACCGTCCACCGTTTGCCACCTGCAGTGTCGGTAAGAACACTTGTAAGAGCGTGGTAAGATGCTTGAGAGTGTGTGATTCCACTTCCACTTTACCATTATACTTTATAGTTGATAGGGATAACATATTTTTTGTTGTCTTTTGTTTGCTATTAACAATGTCAGGTAAAAGCAATAATCATGCATTATATGCTGAGATGATTGACATGATGAAGACGGCGATGGAGTTGCTCACTACGAATAAAACATCAACCAAGGATTCACATGACAGTCATACCACCTTTACAACACCTTCTACAAGAAGTAATTACATTCTCCCATCTCTTCCTTCTTATGATGGTTTTGGTTACGATGAATATATTGCTTGGGAAATAGAGTCGGATAAAAATTTTGGACAATGTCATATGCATGAGAGGAGAAAGATTAGAAATGTTGCAAGTGCATTAGTAGGTTGTGCATTAACTTGGTGGAACAATTTAAATGATTTAGAAAAACCTCGAACATGGAAGGATATGAAAATTTGTATGTGAGAAACTTTTACGAATGTATCTAATTGCAAAGGTGAAGTGCATCAATTTGAGGAGAAATTTCTTGTTGTACCTCCTTTTGTGTCTAATGTTTTGCAGGAAAATATAGAAAATAATGTAGATGATGCAAAAGAGAACGAGGCTTTCGACAACACTTGTGAAATTTTAGATGGATCAACTCATAATGCACTCGAAATCACTGCTGAAAATGGTAAGGCAAAACATTCTACAAATACAGAAGGAGAGAAGTTTTTTGATGTTCTAAATTTTTCCACCAATCATGCTGTTTTCGAGGAGCAACTATTAGAATTGTTTATTTATACACCATTATCACATGTTGATTTTCCTGCTGATCGTTGCGCTAAGAAAGATTTGTGTGTTGATAATTATAGTGTACCTGTGCTAGGACAATCAAACGAATTTGATACTTTATTACCCACTTGTGCTGAAATTAAGAATTTGATTCCAGTTACTTGTGAAAATGAGGAACTGAAATTGTTGCCTTCTCTAAATACCTTGGGATATATTGAATTTGACACTCTTTGTGATCTAGATATTGTAGAGAGGAAAATATTTTCCCAATCCGAATTGCCTTTGTTAAGTAGAAATAGTTTTCATACTATAGGCAACTATGAAGATAGTGGTGAATTTATGGTGCATAAAGTTTACATATGTTGCAGCGTGCGAGCTCCTTTTGTGCTACAACAACATGGTAAAGTAAATAAATGCACTAATGCTAATAATGCCTTGTCAAAATTTTCTAGTATTTTTTCCTTGCAGCGGAGACAACAAATAAAAGAGAAGCATTGTTCGCTGCGATTGTGCAATATGGACATCACTCATATTATCCCCAAAAACCTCTTTCCTTGACATACGAGCAAGCTGAGGACGACTTGTCATAAATAAGGAGAGAATGATGAGATCACGCACGTTATCATTGCACCTACAAACATGATACAATATTTATTTGTTTGGGATCTTGTCTCAAGTGAATGTGCACTCTTATTTGATGGACAAGATCAAGATGGCGCACTATGTCGTCCACCACCTTGGCCTCCTCCATTTATGCATACAAAAAGATTTGATGGTGTTACATATTTGGACCAACACATGAGAGAAGATGAACATGAGTCGAGGACGACTCCAATTCAAGAAGGGGAGGATGATGAGGACATCACTTTTATGGATGCAAACAACACTCCATTGAACATACAAGTTGCAATCAATAGAGTTCATACACAACAATTAATTTCAGAGGTGAGCTCGTTCTTATATGTTTCCTTATATGTTTTTGAGCATAGATTGCTACCTAATTATTTAATTGTGATTAGGATCCATGGAGAGGTTCAGAGAGTACTTGGAGGATGTATTAGGGACGTGGAGGACCAATGAATTCGTTCAAAGAAGATGGAAACCGAGCCAAACTCAAAATCGTGTCCAACTCGGAGTCAAGGAGTAGTACGCACTAAAACGGACGCCCAGGACGCATACAAACTCCGTTTTGGACGTTGTACATATGCATGGAAAGGGGAGAGGATAAAATTTCCAATGGATCTGGTCCCATGTCCAAATTTCTTTGGAGTCGACCGGAATCGTCGAAACAAAGTCAAGTACACAATCTGTCAGGGTGCTGCGCCACCATATTGGGCCATTGGGCCATGTATCAAGTCTAAGTCCATTATTTTCGTATATTAGGGTTAGGTCACGACCCCAACACCCCTTTGAACGTTCTCCCACCTATATATACTCCATAGTAGCCGCCATAAACAATTGGGTTTTGCTTATATCAATAATATCGCCATTCTACGGTTTGTGAGACCCCAACTTAGCGATTCAGATTGCTTCTACCTTGTTCTTGCTTGTGTTATCGGTTGCACTTGCAGGGATTAGCCTTCTTGGCGAGGTCAAACATGTGAAGCACGGTTGATAACCAACAGAGCGGTGGTGTAGTGATTGCAGGGGTTGTTCGCGTTCTACTCGAGAGCCTCAGATCATCAACGTCGAGATCTCCACATCAATTGACTTATCCATTACCTTTCGAAAGATTGGGCCTAAACCTTTTCCTATCAAAGGTGATAAGCAAGAGGAGAATATTTGATGTGTTCTACTACATTTGGAATGATACGGTGAACATCTCTTGCACTCTAAACCGTTCTTGTGGCTATGCGCTATACATTATGTTCATGATTGAGAAGGTCACAGGAATTGACTTTGTGGAGGATGTGGAGCATACTGCTGTAAGGCCTCATAGCTCACTCCCCTGCATCAAGTGAAGAGCCCCCAAGGAGAGCCCAAGAAGAAGCAAGGGCTTTCTCTAGCTCTAGGGCCCCTTCATCTCACAAGGGGTCCGCTAGTGGGATAATGAATATTTGGCTGCTATTTAGTTCTTGCCGCAAATCAGAGGTGAAGATACACAAGATGAACAAGGCGAGAAAGGAGCAAATGCGGTACATGAAAGAAAATTTCAAAGCCATTTGCCAAAAACTAGAGATTGAGCCTGTTGTATCTCTTGTTATTTCCGAGGACTTAGGATATGATTTCTTAGAGCTTCCATCTCCCACCAACTCTGAACATGCTTACTTTGGCCTTAGGGGCGCGACGAGTGGTTCCTCTCCTCCTCCTCCTCAGTCTGATGAAGAAGATGAAGAAAGGACCAGCGGATGGATCCAGCGACGACGAGTAGATCCCTCCTTCTCATCCTTTTTCGTGCCTTGATGTCAAAGGGGGAGAGATTGAGGGGGGCCCTAGGTCGTAGCTCAGGTTGAGAGAGAGAGACAGTCTTAGATCTCTTTTGTATCTTGTTGCTCTTATTTTTCTCTGAGACTCTGTCATGCATTTGGTCTTGTAAAACTTATATTATGTTCTCATTATGCTTTTGGACATGTATTATGAAGTTATGATTATGCTTTAATATGATCAATGTTTTATGCTTTAAAGTTGCTATGTGTACTTGATAATCTTGATGATGTTACAAATATGCTTTTTACCTCATTCACATCAATATTATTGCTCACACACACTTAGTTTTGCACCCCACCATAAAGAGTGGACATATGAGTATTACTTCTACATTTACTATTTTTCTCAAAATTCATATGTGCACACTTTATGAAAATCTGAATTTTTCATCATATTTGTGTAATCTCAATTGGTTGTCATCAATCACCAAAAAGGGGGAGATTGAAAGTGCATCTAGGCATCCATTGTGGGTTTTGGTTGATTAATGACAAACAAATGAGATCCTAAGAAAATTGTTGAGATGAACGCATGTTTTAAAGAGATTAGAAGAACTCACAAAAAGAAAGGAGAATGAGGATCCAAAAAGGAAAAGAGCTCAAGACTTGAAAAAATAGATTTATTTTGTAAGGAGTGTGTTGGAGAAACACACCGCAAGAGCTCAAGTGAAAAAGATTGCACTCACTGCACAAATATCAGGAAGAGCGGACTAGTCCGATATACACTAGACTAGTCTGAAAACTCTGTGAGTAAAATCGGACAAGTCCTCCAGGTGTGTTCTTGTTCGCAGCTCTTCACATTTGCACCACACCGGACAAGTACGATATCCACCAGACTAGTCCGAAAACTCTCTGAGTAAAAATCAGACAAGTCCTCCAAGTGCGGACTTGTCCTCAGTTCTACACTTTTTCACCACACGAGACAAGTCCGATATCCACCGGACTAGTCCGAAAACTCTCTGAGTAAAAATCAGACTAGTCCGCACATTAACGGACTAGTCCGGTACCCATAATCACTTAGGGTTTGTCACACGCACACCGGACTAGTCCGGTGTCCACCATGGACTAGTCTGGACCTTGCAAACCCTAACGGTAACTTTTAGAAACCGTAGTATAAAAAGAAGTGCACGACCACACAACAAATTCTCTTGACTCCCTGCGCCGTCACACCAACCAAGAGCCCAAAAACACCTCCCAAGAGTTTTGATATTTATTGTGACGCATCGAGACAAGGACTTGGATGTGTATTGATGCAAGAGGGACAAGTGGTCGCCTATGCGTCAAGACAATTGAAGAAACATGAGCAGAATTACCCAGTGCACGATTTGGAACTTGCAGCCGTGGTACATGCGTTGAAGATTTGGAGACATTATATCCTTGGACATAGGTGTGAAATTTATACGGATCACAAGAGTCTTAAGTATATTTTCACACAAACGGATCTGAATTTGAGGCAATGGAGATGGTTGGAGCTCATCAAAGATTATGATTTAGGAATCAAGTATCATCCGGAAAAAGCCGATGTAGTGGCCGATGCTTTGAGTAGAAAAGGAGTAGGTCATCAACTCATAGTTCGAGAGTTACCATCCGAGTTATGTAAGGAGTTTGAACAGTTCAACCCTGGATTTGTAAATGAGATGGAGATGATGGAGTTAAACCCAACATTGGAGCAAGAAATTCGGGAAGGTCAAACTAAGGATGAGGAAATTCAAGAAATCAAGAAAAGGACCCAAGAGGGGAGAGAATTCAGATTCGATGAGGATGAACATGGTACCTTATGGCTGGGAAAAAGGATTGTCGTGCCTAATGTGAAGCATATTCAGGAGACAATAAGAAAAGAGGCACATGACTCACCATATTCAATTCATCCTGGTTGTACAAAGATGTTCAAAGACTTGAAGACGTGTTATTGGTGGGCTAGCATGAAGAATGACATAGATGAATATGTAGCATTGTGTGATATGTGCCAGCGAGTCTAGGCGGAACATCAAAGGCCAGCGGGACTATTGCAACCTTTAAAGATTCTAGAGTGGAAGTGGAAAGAGATCGGTATGGACTTTATAGTTGGTTTACCACATACTTAGTCCGGTTACTACTCAATTTGGGTAATTGTGTATCGGTTAACTAAGTTAGCCTACTTTATTCCCGTCAAGACCACCTATAATGGAGAGAAATTGGCGTAAATGTACATGGGAAGAATAGTATGTTTGCATGGAGTTCTGAAGAACATAGTCTCGGATAGAGGTTCACAATTCACTTTCAGGTTTTGGCAAAAATTGCATGAAGCTTTGGGAACGAGGTTGAATTTTAGTTCAGCATATCACCCTCAAACGGATGGACAAACCGAGAGGACCAATCAGATTTTAGAGGACATGTTAAGAGCTTGTGCTTTAAAGCATGGGAAAGGTTGGGACAAGAGCTTGCCATATGCAAAATTTTCATACAACAATAGTTACCAAGCAAGCTTGAAAATGTTACCATATGAAGCGCTTTATGGAAGGAAGTGAAGGACACCTTTATTCTGGAATGAGGCAGGATAAACTCAAGTATTTGGTCTGAATGTGTTGCAAGAAGCCTAAAAGCAAGTCCAAATAATTCGTGAAAACTTGAGGGCTGCCCAATCAAGACAAAAAGGCTATGCGGACAATAGGAGGAGGAAATTATCCTTTGAAGTTGGAGATTTTGTTTATCTCAAGGTGTCACCGATGAGGGGTCATAAGAGGTTTAACATAAGAGGCAAGCTAGCACCTCGCTACATTGGACCATTCAAGATTTTGGACAAAAAGAGGAGAAGTAGCGTATAAGTTGGAGATGCCAGCTCATCTTTTGGATGTCCATGATGTATTTCATGTTTCCCAGCTCAAGAAGTGTTTGAGAGTACTGGAAGAGCAAGTGCCAATGGAAGAATTGGAACTAGAGGAAGATTTGACTTATGCTGAGCAACCGATCAAAATTTTGGAAAACAAGGAGAGAGTCACAAGGAAAAAGGTGATTCGATGGTGTAAAGTTCAATGGAAGCACCACACAGAAAAGGAAGCAACGTGGGAACTGGAGGATGATCTCAAGAAGGAATTTCTCTATCTCTTCTCTTCCGCGTCGAATCTCGAGGGCGAGATTCATTTTAAGGGGGGTAGGTTTGTAATACCCTCATTTTCATGCATCATGTCCTACATACATTCATAAAAATGTTTAACATTAACCCACATAAAGAGGAATGAGTTTAAAATTGATTTGGAACAAAACCGCACTTAAAATGCTGAAAAGTGCGGACTAGTCCAATTTTTGTGAGGACTAGTCCGATTTTTGTGAGGACTAGTCCGATTTCTCCCTGACTAAAATTAGACTTGTCCATTTTTGTTGCGGACTAGTCCGATTTTGCGGACACTTTCGAACTTGTCCAATTTTATGCGGACTAGTCCGATATTCGAAGAATCCTTGAAAATTTGCTAAGTCCCTGGACTTGTCCGGACTAGTCCGGTGTTCCAGCAGACTTGTACGATTTCCTCTCTGACTAAAGTCGGACTTGTCCGATTTTTATCCAGACTTGTCTGATTTCTTTCTGACTAACTTCGGACTAGTCCGGTCCTTTTCGAACTTGTCCGATATTTCGTGACTCCGAGTTGATCTTTTGTTCCACGACTTGTTTCTTGGGTTTCACGTTAAGTGGGCCTAGGGAAGTCATGCCAAACTCTTTTAGAGCCCATGTGGGACTCTAAACCGGCCTCTACTCCTCTCAAACTCGAAATCCATCTAACCCTAGCCTCCACCTCTATATAAAGAACCCTACCCCTTGGCTTGACCTCTATTTGCCACTTTTCCACCCCACCCAAACCCTAGTTTGTGAGGAGCCACCATCAAGGAGGGAGGAGGAGATCCCAAGCAAGAAGAAGAAGAGGAGGAAACGAAAGAGGATCATGATCTCCATCAAGTTTCATTCTTCATCACCAATTCATCTCCATGTTCTTCATCAACCCTAGATCATCAAGATCCAAGTGCTACCTCCAAGTTTCTTGATTCTTTGGAGTCCTAAACACCTGGTATACCTTCTATTCTCTTTTTCTTACGTGAATTCAACCCCCAATTCCCAAATTTACGTCGATCTAGAAAACCCTAGTTAGCTAGTTCTGCGAAGTGCGGACTAGTCCGGCCTTCTGCAGACTAGTCCGATTTTGCTGACTAAATTGTGTTGAATTGATTCTAAAATTAGATCTAATCGCATCCAAACCTGTATAAACTTGTTTAAATCTATTAGAACTAGATAGTGATCATTAAAAGCAATCTATTAACAAGTTCTACCTTGCATTTGCATTAATCATGCATGTCATGCCATATTGAGTAACATTTGTGCACTCTTTGATTGTGTTTCTTGTCTTGTATGTTTATTGTGCAGATTAGACGAATTTGCACTAGAGAGTGCCGCGGAGGATCTGCAGCACCAAGAGTTTGAAGTCTTTGATCCTAATCAATCCCAAGAGCAAGACAAGTGTCCTTGAAGCATATTGATCCTATTTTGAAATAAATGTTTTGTTGCAAAACTGCATGCTTGTGTCAATTTGATGGGAATCCTATGATAGGAAGTTTACTAGCTTTGTTTAACCACCCTTGTCACCTGGGATATATGGTAGAGAGTCAGGATGAGATATTTTTTACCTTTTTGCTTCACTTAATTAATTGGGATGGAAGAACAACTACACTACTTAATTTAATTATGCATTAATGAGATTGTGGTTGACATGAACTGGTTAAATCTGATATGGTAATGGGTGATCTAAGCAAGCCTGGTATGTGGATGAGTTGTATGTATGGTGGACTACTTGCTTTAGATCTAAGGACCAATTCGTGGAGCGACCATCAAGGATTTACAGTGCCACCATGAGGCCAAGTATGGGTGCGGCATAGCTGATTAATTAGGGCATTGCCAGTGCTATTTGGACCATTAAGGATGCTCGGGGAAGGGGTAGTCAGATTGGGTTTGTTGATGGTTGGTGGGACTACCCTGGGATCCGAATGGCTCAAGAGGGGACCCTTGGTTGAAGATGTGCTCAGTTGAGACATCGCCACCGATGAAACCTCAGTGGGGTCTAACTAGGCTAGTAATCCCTTTGTAAAGGCTATTTTGTGATCTCTTGGCGACACACCTAAGAAAGTGTGAGACAGCGTAATTGAGATTCTATAGTCATCGAAAGGTGATGAAACCACAAACACGTGGGTAAAGCAGTACAACCTCTGCAGAGTATGTCCAAAACTATCATGATAGCCGTGCTCCCGGTTATGAGCAACCTGGACCCTCACATGATTAGAGGAAAATTGGGATTTGGGATGGTTATGGTTGGTATTATGGTTATGAATTGAATTCTGGTATTGAATATGAATATTGGTATATGATGAGGGATATGGAATATGGACTGATATTACGATGTTTTAATGTACTTTTCAGCACTCAGCCATTATTATTGTCGTCATTTGAATCAGCCACATGTCATACTTTCCACACATGCTGAGTACGACACGTACTCACCCTTGCAATCCACCCCCAATAGTTGCAGGTCAGGATTGGGAGTTTAATGGCGATAATGCAGAGTTCTAGGCCGTGTCTACCGTCAGCTTTGCCTGTGGTGTTGATTGGAGTTGCGCTATACCCAATTACTTAAGCTGCCTAGCTGTTTAGTTTGCTTATTTAGTTTATTTCCGCTGCATTAGTTAAACTTGTCATTAATATTCATTAGAACTTGTATTCGAGGCTGATATAAAATGTGTAATAAAATTTGGTTAATTAATCTTGTTCCATGGTAATTTTTTGTATACTCTTTTGTGAATGCAATTGTTTATGTGTGTTGAACATCCTGGGCACACATATGCGTTCACTTGGTTCATTTTCAGAACCGGTGTCACAACAATCAACTGAAGTCTCTCATCAACAAATTCCGAGCTAACAGTAGCAAGAAGTGGACAGATTATAAAGTGGTGAAAATGATTCTTAGGGCATTCATGCCCCAGAACTTGACGCTCTGCTATATGATTAGAGAAAGTCTAGAGTATCGAAAAATGACCCTAGACGAAATTCTTGGCAAGATCATCAACTTTGAAGCAGATGACTGTCTGAAGTCCGTTGAGAAGTATCTTGCTATTGTCCAGTGCAGTGACAGAGAGAAGGTTCTTTTTGCCTCACACCAGTTGATGGGAGCTGCCGCACACTGGTGAGAACCTTTATGCAATGCCCATGAAAATCAAGAGAGAATCACCTGGGTCGAATTCAAGGAGAAGTTCCATTCTCACTATGTGCCAGAGGGAGTTATGATACTAAGAAGACAAGAATTTGAAAACCTCAGGCAAGAAAGGATGAGTGTGAGTGAATACCTCAATAAATTCACTCAACTGTCAAGATATGCTCGAGAGGACATCAGCACTGATAGCAGGAATCAATATCTATTCATGAGAGGACTCAACAATGAAATTCAAGTTCAGTTGCTTAATGCTGACTATGCAAACTTCCAAAAGCTGGTTGACAAGGCCATTGTGGTTGACAACAAGATTCGGGAGATGGAGCTAGACCATATGAGGAAGATGCCATATCAGGGACAACCACAAGAATGCAATGTACGTCCTCGCTATGCACCGCCTGCTGCACCCTATTACAAACCGTCTATTGCCGCATACTGCCCTGCTTATCCACCGCTATCGCAATAGCCTATGCAACAACGCCCACCCATGCAAGCAACTCGGTTACCTATGCAACCTGCACCACACCCAAATATGCCAGCCTAAGCTCTAAATCAGCCTCGCCCTAATTTTGCTGGCTCCACAGGTGGAAAGACTTGCTATGCTTGTGGTCAAATAGGACATTTTGCAAATCAATTCCCATGGTCAGGATAGGGTCAGATGAAAAATGTTCCAAGGCAGAAGCTAAGGCCCAATGGAGGAGCAGCTCAAGGCAACTGAGGACCACATAATTTCGCTTGTGGCAAAGTGAACCATGTATCTGCAGAAGAGGTTCAGCAAGCTGAAGATGTCATGATTGGTATGTTTCTCGCAAACTCCAACCCCGGGACTATATTATTTGATTCTGGAGCATTCCATTCATTCATATCATCAAAGTATGTTGTAAAGCATAGCATGCCTATATCATACATGAAGTATACTTTGTTGGTTAAATCTCCTGGAGGGGAGATGCAGACAACTATATTATGTCCAAAAGTAAGTATTTCCATAAGGGGGGTATATTTCGTTGCCTGGACATCATACTTGGAATGGATTGGCTAAGGAAGCATAACAGAGTGATTCAGTGTGCTACTCGAATAATACAATTGTCAAATGAAGAAGGGGTTAGTATAGAATTCAAGGCAGTTCAGCCGACCACCGAGAGGGCTATGGTCAATCATGCAGAAGGAGTAACCTTGGAGGAAATTCTGATTGTTCGGGAGTACCCAAATGTGTTTCTCGAGGAATTGCCAGGTATGCCACCTGATAGTGACACCGAGTTCATCATTGATTTAATACCTGGGAATGCACCTAGAGCAAAGAGGCCATATTGGATGCCTCCTAAGGAATTAGCAGAGCTCAAAAAGTAGATTCAAGAGCAGTTAGAGAAGGGTTTTATATGCCCAAGTTCGTTGCCATGGGGAGCCCCAATGCTGTTTGTAGATAAGAAGGATGGATCCTAGAGAATGTGTGTTGATTATCGGTCTCTCAATGACGTGACAATTAAGAATAAGTACACTCTTCCACGTATAGAGGATCTGTTCAACCAGATGAAGGGAGCTAGAATCTTCTCTAAGATTGATCTTAGGTCAGGATATTTCGAAATGAAGATTAGGCTATCAGACATACCCAAAACACCTTTCAGGACACGGTATGGGTCATATGAGTACACAATCATGTCATTTGGATTGACCAATGCGCCTGCATACTTCATGTATCTCATGAATAAGGTCTTCATGGAGTATTTGGATAAATTTGTGGTAGTTTTCATTAATGACATCATGATCTACTCAAAAAGTGAAGAGGAGCACGAAGAGCATCTAAGGTTGACTTTGCAGAAATTGAGAGAGCATCAGTTGTATTTGAAATTCAACAAGTGCCAATTCTGGTTGAGGGAGATATCGTTCCTAGGTCATCTAATCTCTGGAGGAGTGTCTGTCGACCCGGGAAAGGTTAGAGATGTCCTTAAGTGGGAACCGCCACAGAATGTGAAGGAAATAAGGAGTTTTCTTGGAATGGCTGGATTTTACTGTTAATTCATCAAGGACTTTTCCAAGATAGCGAAGCCCATGACTGAACTGTTAATTAAGCAAAAGTCTTTCAAGTGGACTCGAGCTTGTCAAGATAGCTTTGAGGAGCTAAAGAAGAGATTAACTACCGCACTTGTGTTGGTATTGCCAGATGTGAGCAAGGACTTTGATATCTATTGTGATGCTTTGAGGCAGGGACTTGGTTGTGTATTGATGCAAGAAGGCCGAGTAGTAGCTTATGCATCCATGCATTTGAAGAAACATGAGCAGAACTATCCTATGCATGATCTCGAACTTACAGTCGTAGTGCATGCGTTGAAGATTTGGAGACACTATGTCCTTGGTCATAGATGCGAGATCTATATAGATCATAATAGTCTTAAGTACATATTCACACAGACAGATCTAAATTTGAGGCAACGAAGATGGTTGGAACTCATTAAGGACTATGATGTGAGAATCAACTATCATCTAGGGGAAGCCAACGTAGTGGCTGATGCCTTAAGCCGAAAAGGAGCAAGCCACCAGCTCACAGTTCAGGAATTGCCACCCAAGCTATGCAAGGAGTTTGAACAACTGAATATTGTATTTGTGAATGAGATAGGAGTAATGGAAGTGAATCCAACCCTGGAACAAGAGATACGAGAAGGCCAAACAAAGGATAGGAAATCCAGTAAATCAAGGAAAGGACCCACGAAGGGAGATAATTCAAATTTGATGAGGATGACCAAGGTAATCTATGGCTTGGAAAATGGATTGTTGTGCCTAATGACAAGGGTCTCCGATAGTTGATATTGAAGGAGGCACATGACCCGCCTTACTCCATTCATCCTGGTTGTACTAAGATGTACAAGGATTTGAAGACGTGTTACTGGTGGGATGGTATGAAAAGGGATATAGCATAATACGTTGCATTGTGTGATGTACGTCAACGAGTCAAGGCTGAACATCAAAGGCCAGCTAGATTATTGCAACCATTGAAGATTCCAGAATGGAAGTGGGAAGAGGTTGGTATGGATTTCATAGTTGGTTTGCCTCGCTCTTCAGCTGGATATGATTCGATATGGTTTATTGTGGATCGGTTGACGAAATCAGCGCATTTCATTCCCGTCAAGACAACTTACAATGGAGCAAAGCTAGCAGAACTGTATATGGGAAGGATAGTGTGTTTACACGGAGTGCCCAAAAAGATAGTGTCCGATAGAGGTTCTCAATTTACCTCAAGGTTCTGGCAGAAGCTACACGAATCGATGGGAACTCAATTGAATTTCAGTTCTGCATATCACCCTCAAACGGATGGACAGACCGAAAGGACAAATCAGATTTTGGAGGACATGTTAAGAGCTTGTGCGCTAAAGTATGGAGGAAGTTGGGACAAAAGTCTGCCATATGCTGAATTCTCCTACAACAACATTTATCAAGCAAGTTTGAAGATGTCACCATATGAAGCCTTGTATGGGAGAAGGTGTAGAACACCCTTTTTTTGGAATGAGACATGGGAAACCCATGTATTTGGACCTGATGTGATCCAAGAGGCCGAAAAGCAAGTGCAGACCATCCGCGAGAACTTAAGGGCTGCTCAATCAAGACAGAAGGGCTACTCGGATAATAGACGAAGAAGCCTGTCTTTTGAAGTGGGAGACTTCATATACCTCAAAGTGTCACCCATGTGAGGTCACAAGCGATTTAGTATCAAGGGCAAGCTAGCACCTCGCTATATTGGACCATTCAAGATGTTGGACAAACGGGGAGAAGTAGCATATAAATTGGAGATGCCAACACATCTTCTCGATGTCCATGATGTGTTTCATGTTTCTCAGCTGAAGAAGTGCTTAAGGGTACCGAAAGAGCAAGTACCTATGGAAGAATTGGAGCTTGAGAAGGATTTGACCTATGTGGAGCAACCTGTCAAAATTTTGGACACCAAGGAGAGGGTCACAAGGAACAAGGTGATTTGATGGTGCAAAGTGCAATGGAAGCATCACGCAGAATCGGAAGCAACTTGGGAGTGAGAAGATGATCTCAAAAAGGAATTTCCCTATCTCTTACCTTTCGCGTTGAATCTCGAGGGCGAGATTCATTTTAAGGGGGGTAGGTTTATAACACCCTCATTTTCATGCATAATGCATTGCATACATCCTTACACATGTTTAACATTTAGCCATGTCTAAAGGAACAAGATTAAAATGAATTTAGGGCTAAACTGGAAATTTTAGTCTGTGAGGGTGCAGACTTGTCTGGCCTCTGAAACCGGACTAGTCCGATATCCCTATTCTCTATTCAGAAAATTCAGCATGCTCTATTCAGAAAAATTCAGTCTCTTCAGAAGTGTAGACTTGTCCGTCCATAACCCCGGACTAGTTTGGTGTTCCTATTTTCATTCAGAAGTTCATTTTCTTTCAAAGTTAGAAAAATCCAATTCTTCAGAGTCCGTACTTGTCTGACACAATGTGCGGACTAGTCCGGTTAAGCCTCTGATGTTCCCCAGACTTGTCCGATCGGACTTGTTCGATTTCTCTCTATTGCCAAACGGACTAGTCCGACCTACAGAAACCAACTCGGTTTCTGTTATTTCTCCATGAATTGTGTTTAGGTAATTGCCTGATTTGGGACCAAGAACTTCGTGCCCAACCTCAGAGGAGCCAAAGTGGACTCACGTCGGCCCCTACACGCCCCCACTAAATTCTACTTGGAATTCACCCAAAACCCTACCTCTGCAACCCTTATATAAGCAACCCAATACCCTCACCTCCCCACCTTTGAAAAAAAACCTCGCTGCTGCCCTTAGCCTTGTGCCGACGTCAAGAGGAAGCCCAGGAGCAAGGAGAGAAAGGAGAAGAGGGAGAAGGGCCAATCAAGATCGATCTTCATCGAATTTTCGATGAGTTGACGTTCTTCATCCAAGTTCTTCATCAACTCATCTCCATCAAGCCCTAATCACCAAGAATTAAAGTCTCATGCCCAAATCTTGATCTTTGGATCTCTAAACACGTGGTATACCCTCTACATTCAAGTTTTCATGCAAATTCAACCCCAATTCTCGAAAATCATAAAAACCCTAATTTTGCAGTCTGCATAGTGCGGACTAGTCCGGTCCCTGACATCGGACTAGCCCGGTGTCTCAATCTGCAAAATTCCTGAATTGTACTGAATTAATTCCAAATCAACTCAAATCAATTCCAAACTTGTTTAAACTTGTTAGAAACTATTGTAACTAGTTAGTAAACATTATTAGCAACTCATTAACAAGTTTTACCTCACAATTGCATTAATCATGCATATCATGGCACATTGAGTACTATATGAGCATTATTTGATTGAATTGTGTGTTTTGCATGTTTGTCGCTCAAAATAGAAGAAATTGCCGTAGAGAGTGCTTTCGAGGACCCGCTGAACCAGAGTTTTGAAGCCATTGATCCAAATCAAGCTCAGGAGCACGACAAGTGTCCTTAGCCATATTGATCCTGTTTTAAAGGTTTTGTTTGCAAATTGCATGCTTGTGTCGAAACTGATGGGAAAACCCAATTGTAGGAGTTTACTAGTTTTGTATGACCACCCTTGTCGCTTGAACACTATGTAGAGTGTCGGGAAGGGTATTTTTCACTTTTTGCTCTGCGATGCTCAATTGGGTTTGGGAAACATTCATACTACCTGATTATGAACTATTGATCATGTGAATGATGAGAATTAGTAATAATGACCCTTTAGCAACATGGTGCCTAGGGATCTAAGCAAGTTGGTAATGTGGAATGGGTTGGACTATTTTTGGTGGTTTTTCTTGCTTTAGATCTAAGGACCTGTTCATGGAGCAACCATACATTATTTACAGTGCCACCACAAGGCCAATTATGGGTGCGGCTTAGATGACTAATTAGTGAATTGCCAGTGGTATTTGGACCACTAAGAATGCTCGGGGAAGGGGTAGTCAGATTGGGTTTGTAGAGATTGGTGGGACTACCCTTGGATTTGAATGGCTCAAGAGGGGGCCCTTGGTTGGATTTGCTCAGTTGGAGACATCACCACCGATGAAACCTCAGTGGGATCTGAATAGGCTAGTAGTCACTTTGTAAAGTCTATTTTGTGATCTCTTGACCACACACCTAAGCAATTGTGAGATGGCACAATTGAGATTCCTTAGTCATCGAAAGGTGATGAAATCACGAACTTGTGGGTAAAGTGCTACAACCTCTGTAGAGTGTGTCTAAAACTATCATGATAGTCGTGCCTCCTGGTCATGACACTACAGGAAAAACGATCATTTGCGACGGCTGGTATTATTTGCAATGGCCAGCCGTCGCAAATAGAGTGAATTGCGACGGCCAGCCTCTGGCCGTCGCAAATAACTCGGCCGTCGCAAATAAGGCCTTGTTTGCGACGGCCCACCATAGAGCCGTCGCAAATAACAACTTACTGTGTTTAATGGACCCTTAACTGTGTTTAATGGCTGGAAATTGAATTGGGAGTTGGTATTGATTAATTAATTGGCTTTGGTATATGGTATTGATGAATTTGAGATAGATGAGAAGTTATGAGTTTATTATGGTTTATTATTGCTAGAATTGGTTATTTAAGGTGTAATTGATGTTATTTGGGTTATGTTGGGAAGGACCACACTTAATGAACATATAATTGCATTTTCAACTGTTTTGAATGTACTTTTATGCAATTAGCCCATTTTATTATCGTTCCTTGTTCAAGCTACATGTCATACTTTCCCCCACTTGCTGAGTACGACATGTGCTCACTCTTGCTATTCCCCCTATCAAATCCAGACGCAGGCGACCAGGTGGAGTACCAGAAGGTCTTTGAGGAGTTATAGGCGTGTGTTTTGCCGTCAAACTTGTCTATGGATTTGGAGTCATTAGAGTTTAGTGTTTTTCTGCTATAGTTATTTAGAACATGTATTCAAGACTATTTGGTTTGTAATAAGGTACTATTATTAGTATTATTAATCGAGACATGGTTATATCTGCTTATCGTTTGCGAATCACTTGTGTATGTGTGTAAAACATCCTGGGCACACATATGCATTACACTTGGTTCACTTTCAGAACCGGGTGTCATATCTACCCTCAGGTGCTAATCGTACCCATACGGCATTGAGGCTACCAACTTAAGACCTCCGATCGGAGCTCGACCGCCAGTACATGAGGCAGGATGGCCGTGTCAACATCGAGCGTCGTTGCGAGAGGCGATTTGCTCGTGAAAACCCTTCTCCTCTAGGAGTTGGAGGCGGGTGTTTGGCCCTCGCCTTACATCTATGCATGGTGGAGTGGCCACCAAAGTTCTGGCCTCATTTGCTAGAGAAGTATGACGGGACAGTCAATCCTGTTGAATTTCTTCAAATCTACTCTACTGCCATCCTCGCGGCAGAAGGGAATCAAGCCGTCATGGCCAATTACTTCCCACTAGCTTTGACCAGGACTGCTAGGTACTGGTTTATGAGCCTAACCCCTGACTCCATCCACAGTTGGGGAGAATTATGTCATCAGTTCATTACCAACTTCGGGAGCTCGTACACCCGACCCGGCACCAAGCTGGACCTTTTTGCCGTACAACAGAAGTCGAGAGGGTCACTTTGATCTTTAATGCAGAGATTCTCTCAGGTACGGAACACCATAACTTCTATCTCCAATGCTTCTGTCGATGTTGCATTCCAATAGGGAGTTTGAGAGAAGAAGATGTTGGAGAAGCTGACAACTAAGGATGTCATCAGTGTCACAAATTTCTTCAGCATGGCTGACAAATGTGCCAGGGCTGCGGAGGGCCGTGAGATGCACTCCAAACCAGCTGCAGAGGCTGGTCAGTCTACTTCCAAAGCTGGAGCAACTACCAATGACAGTGGAAAAAAAATAAGTCAAGTGGCAAGAAAAAGTCACTTGCCGGCACACCTACAGCTGCTGCTGCCGCAACACCAGGTGGTCGGGGGCCACACCCTGACAAGCAACCTCGACCATCGTCGGAAGATGGTGACAAGAGGTGGCGTCCGATCCATAAGTCTATAGAACACAAGCTTGAATACTGTCGCGAGGTCAAGAGGCTTGCTAAACGCAACAACAAGCATCAAGATGACACACCTTTCTGCCAGCGGGAAGGAAAACAAAAAAGTCAACGAAGCTCTGACCGATGAAGAGCTAGGCTTCCAATATGCCAAGAAGGCGTTAAAGAAGGTGTACAACACCGTCGATGACTCTGACACCAACTACGACAATGAAAGTCGGAAGACTCTCCATATGATGTATGGAGGGTCTCTGGACATCACCTCTTGACGCATTGTGGAAACTTTGCGATAGGAGATGGCTGCTGCTACTCCCACCACCAAGGTGGAGCCTCATCGGAAGTGGATGGACACTCCCATCACCTTCGGTGCTTCAAACTGACGAAGAACATGGCAGGAGCTGGAAAATTTCCCCTGATGGTCTCCCCGACTATCAACAATATCTAGTTGTTCCATGTCTTGGTAGATGGTGGCACAACCCTCAATATGATCGACTTCACATCTTTTGTGAAGCTCCAGCTCATCCTCTCGGACCTCAGGTTCTCATGCCCATTCTCTGGAGTGGGTCTGGGAGCTATCACACCTCTCGGCTCTGTTACTCTCTCAGTAACCTTCGGGACAGCGGAGAACTACCAAACCGAGAAGCTAGTGTTTGATGTGGCACACGTCAACACTTACCCTTCAACGCCATCCTCGTCAAGCCAGTCATGTATAGGTTCATGGCGCTGGCCCACTATGGCTACCTTGTATTGAATATGCCAACTATGTCAGGTGTCCTTCGGATCCGAGGGGATCGCACTGCTAGAGTTGTTGCGTTGGAAAAATTTCATGCGCTTACAGCAGTCCAAGAAGCTGAACCCCGCAAGGAGCAATCTGCTCAACAACCTCCGAGCTCACGCCAGCATGGCTCAACCTCTGCACCTTGTGTGCAGTCAAGGGACAACACTGATATTCCTGTCAAAGTTGTCCAAATTGGTTCTGATGCCACTCAAACCACTCGTATATTGGGAGGGCTAAGTGACAAATAGGAACTCACGCTCGCCACTTTCCTCTGGGCAAATGTTGAAGTGTTTGCATGGCAACCATCACAAATGCCTAGGATCCTCAGGGAGGTGATCGAGCATCACCTGAAGATCTACCCTGATGCACGACCTATACAACAGAAGCCTCAGAAGGAATCCGTTGAGTGGCAGAACTTCATCCGAGAAGAAGTGAAAAAGTTGCTTGACACTTGACTCATTTGGGATGTACATCATCCACGATCGCTGGCAAACCCGATCGTTGTGCCAAAGGCCGGCGGGAATCTTTGGATGTGCATCGACTACACCACTTTGAATAAGGCATGTCCAAACGACCTCTTTCCACTACCAAGAATAGATCATATATTGGATTCTATCTTTGGCTGTGAGCTTTTATGTTTCTTAGACGCATTTTCTGGTTTTCATCAAATTACAATGTCTAAGGAAGATGAGGAGCACACTGCTTTCATTATGGTAGGTGGTCTCTATTGTTACACAGCAATGCCTTATGGTCTAAAAAATGCACTCTCCACCTTTGTGCGAGCTATGCACAAAACCTTTGGGAGATCATTCGGGACCTAGTGGAAGTCTACATCGAAGACATCGGTTTCAAAGTGAAGAACAAAGATTCACTGCTCGACAACGTTTAATCTGTCTTTGACAAGCTGCACCTGATGCGCACGAAGCTCAACCTTGCCAAGTGTGTCTTTGGGGTTAACTCCGGAAAGCTTCTTGGTTTCTTAGTGACTTATTGAGGAATTGAAGCAACCGACCAAGATAAAAGCCATCAAAGTGATGCAACCTCTAGCCCGCATCAAGGACGTCGAGAAGCTTATTGGATGTCTAGCTTTGCTCAGCCGGTTCATCTTAAGGCTGACAGAGCAGGCGCTTCCATTCTGTAGGCTATTGAGGAAGTCTGAACCATTCCATTGGTCCTAAGAAGCAGCGAAGACGTTCCAAGAGCTCAAGCAGCTCCTCACTGCACTGCCAATCATGGTAGCTCCAGAACCTGGTTTGCCTCTTCTGCTCTACATCGCTGCAACTATAGAGGTTGTCAGCATGGTCCTGGTTGGGAAAGGACGAGAGGCATCTTCAACTCAGGAGAACAGACCCCCCCCCCCCCCCCCCGGGAGGGTCTGGAGCTACCTGAAGGTGAGTCTGGGTCCCATCCTCCAGGCACAGATCCTAAAGGCAAGATGCCTGTGGATCAACCTCTCTCATACGAGAGAGTATCTACTGCTCAAGAAGAAGGTCCGGACCCCTCCGAAGGGTCCGGGTTGATGAAGAAGAAAATTTGGACCCCTCCGGGAGGGTTCGAACTGTCCAGCGGCTAGTATACTTTACCAGTGAAGTACTTCATGACACCAATACTCGATACATTGAGGTGCATAAGCTGTTGTACGTAGTTCTTATTGCCTCAAGGAAGCTACACCATTACTTCTAATCCCACAAGATATCAGTGGTAACATCTTATCCACTGGGTACTATATTGCATAATCCCAATTCAACAGGAACTATCGCCAAGTGGGTTTCAGATCTGGCAGAGTTCGACCTAGAATTCCTGGCTCGACATACAATTAAGAGTCATGTAACACCCTCATTGTCATACATAATTCATTGCATACATTCCAATACATGTTTAACTTTAATCCATGTAAAAAGGAACAAGATTAAAATGAATTTAGGGCTAAATAGGAAATTTCAGTCTGTTAGGGTGCGGACTTGTCTGGCCTCTGAACTGGACTAGTCCGGTTTCCCTGTTCTCTGTTCATAAAATTCAATTTTCTTTAGAATTGCAAACTTGTCCGGTTATAGCCCTAGACTAGTCTGGTGTCCCCAATTTCAATTAGAAAAATTCAGTCATCTTCAGAGTACGGACTTGTCCGGCACAAGGTGTTGACTAGTCCGGTTGAACCTCTGAAGTTTTCCCCGGACTTGTCCGATTGGACTTGTCCGATTTTTCCCTGTTGCCAAATGGACTTGTCCGGTCTGTACTGCGGACTAGTACGGTTTTCGGGAATCAACTCGGATTCCATCATTTATCCATGATTTGTTTTTGGGTAATTACCTAATTTGGGCCCAAGAACTTCGTGCCCAACCTCAGAGGAGCCCAAGTGGACCTCACCATGGCCCCTACACGCCCCCCACTGAATCCTACTTGGAATTCACCCCAAAACCCTAACTCTCCACCCCTATATAAACAAACCAAAGCCCCACATCTCTCCACCCCAATTGAAAACCCCTTGCTGCCACTTTTGCATTGTGCCGTTGTCAAGATCAAGTCCAGAAGCAAGGAGGAGAGAAACACGAGGTAGGACCAATCAAGATCAATCTTCATCGATTCTTCGACAATTGACATTCTTCATCCAAAATCTTCATCAACTCATCTCCACCAACCCTATATCGTCAAGATCCAAGTCTCACGTCCAATTCTTGATCTTTGGAGCTTTAAACACGTGGTATACCATCTACATTCAAGTTTTCATGCAAATTCAACCCCAATTTTCGCAGATCAAGAAAACCCTAAATTTCAGTTCTGCCTAGGGCGGACTAGTCCGACCCTTGAAACCGGACTAGTCCAGTGTCTGAATCTGAATTGTGCTGAATTAATTCCAAATTGATTCAAATCCATTCCAAACTTGTTAAAAACTATTAGAACTAGTTAGTAAACATTAGTAGCGACTCATTAACAAGTTTTACCTCACAATTGCATTAATCATGCATATCATGGCATATTAGCATTATTTGATTGAATTGTGTGTTTTGCATGTTTGTCGCTGGGAATAGAAGATGTTTCCATAGAGAGTGCTTTCGAGGACCTGCAGAACCAGAGTTTCGAAGCCTTCGATCCAAATCAAGATCAGGAGCAAGGCAAGCGTCCTTGACCATATTGATACTGTTTAAAACATTTTGTTTGCAAAATTGCATGCTTGTGTCAAAACTGATGGGAAAACCCAATTGTAGGAGTTTACTAGTTTTGTATGACCACCCTTGTCGCTTGAATACTATGTAGATACTCAGGAAGGGTATTTTGCACTTTTTGTTTCGCAATGCTGAATTGGGTTTGGAAAACAATCATATGGCTTAATTATGAACTATTGAACACATGAATGATGAGAATTGGTAATAATGACCCTTTAGCAATATGGTGCCTAGGGATCTAAGCAAATTGACTATGTGGAATGGGTTGGACTGTTTTAGTGGTTTTTGCTTGCTTTAGATCTAAGGACCGGTTTGTGGAGCGACCATCCAGGATTTACAGTGCCACCACAAGGCCAAGTATGGGTGCGGCTTAGCTGACTAATTAGTGAATTACCAATACTGTTTGGACCATTAAGAAGGCTCATGGAAGGGGTAGTCGGATGGGTTTATAGTTGATTGTGGGACTACCTTGGGATCCTAAAGGCTCAAGAGGGGGCCTTTGGTTAGATGTGCTCAGTTTGAGACATCACCACCGGTGAAAAATCAGTGGGGTCTAAATAGGCTAGTAATCACTTGGTAAAGGCTATTTTGTGATCTCTCGGCCACACACCTAAGGAAGTGTGAGACGACACAATTGAGATTCCTTAGTCACCGAAAGGTGACGAAATCATGAACTTGTGGGTAAAGTGGTACAACCTCTGTAGAGTGTGTCTAAAACTATCATGATAGTCGTGCTCCCGGACATGAGCAACCTGGACCCTCACATAATTAGAATTTGGACTTTAATATGGTTTAATGGCTAGATTTGAATCGAGAATTGGTATTGGTTAATTAATTGCCTTTGGTATATGGTATTGATGAAATTGAGATAAATGAACAGTTATGAGTTGATTATAGATTATTATTGCTGGTATTGGTTATTTGAGTTGAAATCGATGATATATGTGTTATTTGGGAAGGACCACATTTAATGATCATATTATTGCATTTTCAACTATTTTGAATGTACTTTTATGTAATTAGCCATTGTTCATTACTATTCCTTGTTTAAGCTACATGTCATACTTTCCCACACTTGCTGAGTACGACGTGTGCTCACCCTTGCTATTCCCCCACCAAATCCAAACACAAGCGACCAGGTGGAGTACCAGGAGGTCTTTGAGGAGTTCTAGGCGTGCGTTTTGCCGTCAAGCTTGTCTGTGGAGTTTGGAGTCTTAGTGTTTTTCTGTTGCATTCTTTCAGAACTTGTATTCGAGACTATTTGATTTGTAATAAGGTACTATTATTAGTATTATTATTCGAGACATAGTTATAATATGTTCATCGTTTGTGAATCAGTTGTGTATGTGTGTTAAACATCCTGGACACACATATGCATTTCGCTTGGTTAATTTTTGGAACCGAGTGTCACGAATTGGTATCAGAGCCATGTTTGACTGTATGTGACACCTGGTTCCAAAAAAATAACCAAGTGTAGTGTATGTGTGTTGAACGTCATGGGCACACATACACTGCACTTGAACGTCATGTGTGCCCATGATGTTCAACACACATAGACGAGTGCATTCACAAAAGGATATAAAGAAAATTACCACAGAACAAGATTAATTAAGCACTTTTATTACAGAATTTAGAATATTCTCAAATTACAGCTCTAATGATTATTAATGACAAGTTCGAACTAATGCAGCGGAAATAAACTAAATATGAGCTAAACAAAATAAGCAAGCTAAGAAAAGGGTAGCGCGGCCCCAAGCAACACCACCGACAAAGCTAATGACAGCGCACATCCTAGAACTCCTCATTAACGTCGTGATACTCCCAATCCTGACTTGCAACCGTTGGTGGGGGAATTGCAAGGGTGAGTACATGTCGTACTCAGCAAGTGTGGAAAGTATGACATGTAGCTTAAACAAGGCATGGTAATAAACAATGGATAATTGCTGAAAAGTACATTTAAAACAATTAAAAATCATCTTACTATGTCTATGTGAAGTAGTCTCATCATCTCCCACATAATTAACATAATATGAAACCATTATCAATTACCCATCCATATACCAGATTATTACCATCATCATATTCCATGTACAATTATCATAATTCAATTCATAATCATATCATAACCAACCATAACCTTCCCAAAAACTATCCTAATACCAAGTTCCCTGTAATTATGTGAGGGTCCAGGTTACTCATAATCAGGAGCACGTCTATCATGATAATTTTTAAAACTCTGCAGAGTTTGTATCGATTTACCCACGGGTTAGTGATTTCATCACCTTTCGGTGGCTAAGAACCTCTATTATGCCGTATCACACTTCCGTTGGTGTGTGGCCAAGAGATCACAAAATAGCCTGTACAAAGGGATTACTAGTATGTACATACCCATTGAGGTTTCACTGGTGGTGATGCCTCCAACTGAGTGCATCTTCAACCAAGGGCCCCCTCTTATGCCCTTCGGATCCCTGGGAGTCCCGCCATAAATCCAAACCCAATTCGGCTCCCCTTCCCTGGTGCGCCAAATTATCCGCGCAATACTAGCAAGACCCTAATTAATCAGTTACGCTGCACCATACTTGGCCCCGTGGTGGCACCGTAAATCCTAGATGGTCACCCCACAAACCGGTCCTTAGATCTAAAGCAAGCAAAACCACCATAACATCCAACCCAATCCACAAACCATGCTTGCTTAGATCCCTTATTACCATGTTACCATTAACCATGTTCATCAATGTACATTATCCATAATATCAACAATTTATAATCAAGTAACTTCGTTGTTTTCCCATCCCAATTAATTAGAGTGAAGCAAAAAAGTAAAAAGCCGTTCCCGGCTCTCTACTATGTGTTCCAAGCGACAAAGATGGTTAAATAAGCAAGTAAACTTCCTATCATAGGAATCCCATCAAATTGAGACAAACATGCAGTTTTGAAAACAAAACATTTATATTAAAAATAGGATCAATATGTTCAAGGACACTTGCCTTGCTCCTTAGTTTGGTTAGAATCAAAGACTTCAAAGTGCTGGTACTGGAGGTCCTCAACAACACCCTATAGTGCAACACCTTCTATTCCAAGCGACAATCATACAAAACACACACTTCAATCAATAAATGCTCATATGTTACTCAATATGACATGAAATGAATGATCAATGCAAATGCGAAGTAAAACTAGTTAATGAGTTACTATTAATGTTTACTAACCATTTACAATAGTTTTTTATCAAGTTTTAATAGGTTCAAATTGATTCAATTAAATTTAGAATTAATTCAGTAGGAGACAGACAGCAAGACCAGACTAGTCCGCTTGGGACCGGAATAGTCCGCCCTTCGCATAACCAGCGAATTAAGGTTTTCTAGATCGACGTGAATTTTGAGAAATGGGGTTGAATTCGCATGAGAAAGAGGAATTAGATGGTATACTAGGTGTTTAGAACTCCAATGAATCAAGGCTTTTGGAGGCAATACTTGGATCTTGACGATCTAGGTTTGATGAAGAAACTTGAGGGTGACTTGTTGATGAAGAACGAAAACTTGATGGAGATCTTGATCACTTGATCCTCTTTCGTTTCCTCCTCTTCTTCTTCTTCTTCTGGCTCTGGATCTCCTTCTCCTCCTTGGTGGCAGCTCCCACGAACTAGGGTTTGGGTGTGTTTCGAAGTGGCAAAGAGATGTAAAGCTAAGGGGTGGGGTTGTTTATATAGAGGTGGATGATTAGGGTTTGATGGAGGTTGGTTTTAGAGAGGGTGGAGGCCGGTGTGGGATCCCACATGGGCTCCGAAAGGGTTATACCTGGCGTCCTTAGGCCCACTTAAGGTAAAACCCAAAAACACGTCATGGAACAAAAGATCAACTCGGAATTGCGATCATCGGACAAGTCCGCACCGGGCCGGACTAGTCCAATGTTAGACAGAGATGAAAACGGATAAGTCTGGAGTATATCGGACAAGTCCAAACTTAGTGAGAGGAAAAATGGATGAGTCTGACCAAAATCGAACAAGTTAAATTTTAGTCAGAGAGGAACACGGACAAGTCTGCTAGATATCGGACAACTCCGGACAAGTCGAGGGACTTGGCAAAATTTCAAGGAATCGGAATATCAGACTAGTCCGCAATAGACCGGACAAGTCCGAAAATTTTACAGAGACGAAACAAGACTAGTCTGCACCAAAACGGACAAGTCCGCACTTCCCAGAATTCTTAAGTGCGGTTTTGCTTCTAATTTATTTTAAACTTTCTCATTTTTATATGACCTCATGTTGACCGTATTTAATGATGGATGCAGGGCATGATGCATGAAAATGAGCGTGTTACAAAACCTACCCCCCTTAAAATGAACCTCGCCCCTGAGATTCAACGTGGAAGAGAAGAGATAGGGATATTCCTTCTTGAGATCATCTTCCAGTTCCCAAGTTGCCTCTGATTCTGTGTGATTCTTTCATTAAACTTTACACCATCTAATAATCTTGTTTCTTATGACCCTCTCCTTGGTTTCCAAGATCTTGACCGGTTGCTCGGCATACGTCAAATCTACCTCTAGTTCCAACTCTTCCATTGGCACTTGTTCTTCCGGTACCCTTAAACACTTCTTGAGCTGTGAAACATGATACATATCATGAACATGTGAAAGATGAGCTGGCATCTCCAACTTATATGCTACTTCTCCTCTTTTATCCAAAATCTTGAATGACCCAATGTATCGAGGTGCTAGCTTGCCTCTGGTATTAAACCTCTTATGACCTCTCATGGGTGACACTTTGAGGTAAACAAAGTCTCCCACTTCAAAGGCTAGTTTTCTTCTCCTATTGCCCGAATATCCTTTTTGCCTTGATTGAGTAGCCCTCAAATTTTCATGAATAATCTGAACTTGTTTCTCAGCTTCTTGCAGCATGTCAGGTCCAAACACTTGATTCTCTCCTGGTTCACTCCAAAACAAGGGTGTCCTACACTTCGTTCCGTATAGTGCTTGGAAAGGTGACATCTTCAAGCTTGTTTGGTAACTATTGTTACATGAAAATTCTGCATATGACAAGCTTTTGTCCCAACTTCTTCCATGCTTCAAAGCACAAGTTCTTAACATATCCTCTAAAATCTGATTGGTCCTCTCAGTTTGTCCATTCGTTTGAGGGTGATATGCTGAGCTAAAATTCAACCTTATTCCCAATGCTTCATGCAATTTCTGCCAAAACCTGGAGGTAAGTTGAGAATCTCTATCTGACATTATCTTCTTTGGAACCCCATGCAAACATACTATTCTTCCCATATACAGTTCAACCAAATTTTCTCCATCAAATGTGGTCTTGACAGGAATAAAGTGAGCTGACTTAGTTAACCGATCCAGAATTACCCATATGGAGTCATAATTGGACTGGGTACGTGGTAAACCAACTATAGAGTCCATCCCGATTTCTTCCCACTTCCACTCCGGAATCTTCAATGGATGCAATAATTCGGCTGGCCTTTGATGTTCCGCTTTGACTCGTTGGCACACATCACACAAAGCTACGTATTCGCGTACGTCCTTTTTCATGCTAGCCCACCAATAACATGTCTTCAAGTCCTTGTACATCTTTGTACAACCAGGATGAATTGAGTAAGGTGAATCATGTGCCTCCTTTAATATTGTCTCCCGAATATGCTTCACATTGGGCACGACAATCCTTTTTCCAAGCCATAAGGTACCACAGTCATCCTCATCAAACCTGAATTCTCTTCCCTCTTGGGTCCTTTCCTTGATTTCTTGGATTTCCTCATCCCTTGTTTGTGCTTCTTGAATTTCTTGCTCCAAGGTCGGATTTAACTCCATTATTCCCGTCTCATTGACAAATCCAAGGCTCAACCATTCAAACTCCTTGTATAACTCGGATGGCAACTCTCGAATCGTGAGCTGGTGACTTACTCCTTTCCGGCTAAAAGAATCAGCCACTACATTAGCCTTCCCTGGATGGTAATTGATCCCCACATCATAGTCCTTGATGGGCTCCAACCATCCTGTTGCCTCAAATTCAGATCCGTTTGTGTGAAAATATACTTTAAACTCTTGTGATCCGTATAAATTTCACACCTATGTCTAAGGATGTAGTGTCTCCAAATATTCAATGCATGTACCACGGATGCTAGTGTAAGTGCATCTAGGACATCCCTTGTGGGTTTTGGCTAATTGATGACAAACATATGAGATCCTAATGAAACTATTGAGATGATTGCAGGACAAACAAGTGAAACAACTCGGTGCACACAAAAAGGTGAAAAATGAAGTGGTGTCCAAAGAGGGATACTTTAATGGAGCTTGGAAGACCAAATTAGATTTTGAATGTATAGGGAGTGTATGAAAGACACACTCCAAGAGCTCACAACTTTGCGCTAGGGTAAGGGATTAAAATTAACCTAACTTTCACAATGCACCGGACTAGTCCGATCATGGACCGGACTAGTCCGTTTAACTTTCTAGAATCTCTCTTATTGGGAGACCGGACTAGTCCGTGTGTCCACCGGACTAGTCCGTTGACCTTTCTGGAGTCTCCCATATGTGGAGAACAGACTAGTCCGCGGACTAGTCCGTTGAACTTTCTGGAGTTCACCTTCACACAGAACCGGACTAGTTCGGGCTTGGACCGGACTAGTCCGGCAGACTTTCTGGACTTCAAAATGCACGGTGACTGGACAAGTCCGGACTTGCACCGGACTAGTCCGGTATTAGGGTTTTTCAACGGTTACTTTTTGGAAACCCTATAAATAAAGAATCCACGGCCTTCCAAATGAAACACACGTCGAATATTACTGAAAACAAAAACCCTAGTGCTGCCACTTCGTCCCAAGAGCCCAAAACACATCTCCACACACATCTAAAGTGCAAAAAGAGTGAAATCAATTGAACACTTGGATTCGGGATTGGGAGATCGTCGTTCTTTCATTGCGAGCTCCTGGGGTTTGATCTTTCTACACTCATACTCTGCATTGTAATACTTTCGAGTGTATTTGATCACTTCTTTCGTTGTAGTTTTTGTGGGAGCCCTCAACGTGTGAGGTTGCCCCACAAACTTGGTGATTACCCGTGATAGTGGAATCAAGTCGGCCTTCATGGTGAGTTGAAGAGGGAAAGGGTTGGAGACCCGACTCTGTGTGAGCTTCCTCAACGAGGACGTAGATCTCGTGGTGAGATCGAACCTCGGGAAAAATTCGTGTGTCTTGTGCCTTATTTCCTTTACATTTTGTTCAGTAGATCACTTGATTGCTAAAACATCAATCTAAGGCACTTATAGGTTTTTACTTGCATTCTTACATTAATCTCAAATAAAAATATCAGTTGTTCTCATTTACGCTTATAAAAGAATTTGGTTTCCCAAATAACGCTTAATCAACACACATATTTCTAGCACACTGGACTAGTCCGCCCACGCAACCGGACTAGTTCGGTCAACCAAGTTTTAACAATTCTATTAAGTGTGCAGGAAACATTAAAGGCCTATTCACCCCCCTCTAGGCCACATTCAATTGGTATCAGAGCCAGGTTCTTCGCCAACGAGACTCACATCTTGGAGATATCAATGGCCTCTGAGAAGAACAACGATATCTCGAAGATAAACATCAATGAGGAGGAACAAGAATCTAAAGCCTTCGATGTGCTGAAAGAAAGTCCACATGATGATGAAGAAGTGCGACAACTAAAGGCACTCCTGAGGAAGAAACTGCTAGGACAAAAAGGAAAAGAAGATGAGAATACGATGGGGAGTGGTCATCACAACTACTCCCGACATCCTTACAACTACAACTGTCTCAATTCAAACAATCACTATCTCTCCATTCCTATGGGAAAACCTCCACAGTTTGACGGAAGCGACTATACCATGTGGAAGTACAACATGAAGATGCATCTAATATCCCTAAATCCTAGTCTGTGGCACATTGTTTGCACTGGCATAGATATCACGAACACAGATGAGGAACTCACCCCAGAACAAGAATAAGAGATTCACAGAAATGCACAAGCCGTCACCGTGATCATGTCATCACTAAGCAGAGAGGAATTCACCAAGATCAATGGCTTAGAAAGTGCAAAAGAAATCTGGGATACACTCAAGACAGCTCACGAATGAAATAGGTCGGTTTGTGAAGCTAAAATCGAGATGCTTGTAGGAGAGTTGGGGAGATTTGCTATTGAAGAAGGCGAATCACCTCAAGACATGTACAACCGGATGAAGGAACTCATCAACAAAATTTGTGCCTATGGAAGTAAGAAATGGACGGATCACGAGGTGGTCAAGAGAATGATTAGAGCCTTCATGCCAAGAAATGTCACACTTTGCTCAATGATTAGAGAAAGCCCCAGGTTTCACAAAATGACTCTCGATGAATTGTTGGGGAAGATCATAAATCATGAAATGATGGAGAAAGAGGCACAATACGTCAAAGACTTGGCCGAACTCACTTCTTCCAAAAAGAAAGAGGTTGCTCTCAAAGCAACATGCCGACCCAAACTCAAAGAAACTCATGAAGATCAAGACGAGTGGCATACAAGCGATGAGAGCACCGATCTTGATGATGAAGAAATGGTACTCTTTATCATGAAGTTCAAGCGAATGATGAAAAGAAGACACGGCAACAACTCAAATGAAGGCAAAAGCAAGGATAAAGGAAAATCCAAGGCTCGACGCACTTGCTACAATTGCGGAGAGTATGCTCACTTCATGATGGACTGCCCTTATGAAGAAAACAAAAAGAAGAAGGAAACAAGACCTCAAGAAAAGAAAAATTTCAGAAAAATAAGACAAGCCCATCAAGCTCACATTGGCAAGGAGTGGGACTCAAACGACGAGTCCTCCTCCGATGAAGAAGAAGAGATGGCCACTATCGCAATCAAGAAACCTACTATGAAGGACACACTCTTCCCAAACATGGGAGGATGGGATATGAACAACCACACTTGCCTTATGGCTAAGGAAGGCAAGAAAAAGGTATGAATCACCCCTCCTACGCTAAATTCCTCTATTGATGACTTTGATAGCTCTAGTGATAATGAAGAAATGTTTAGAGGACTAAGTAAAATTGCTCTAAAGAAAATGGAAATGTTGTCGAATGAAATTTTTGAAAAGGAGGAACTTCTTAACCGACAAGAAGATATGCTCATCCGTGAAAGGAAGAGATATCAAGAAGTTGAAAAGCTTCTCGAGCTTGAAAGAGAGAAGAAAGAGTCACTTAAGGTTGAGCTAGCCTTGAGTAAGGAAACTTACTCAAAGCTAGAAGACTCGCATATTGTAATCAAGGAAGAACTTGCTAACTTGTCAAAAGTTAACAAGATCCTTGAGGTGCAAGTTGAGTCGCTCAAGCAAAGTGACTCCTCTTCCTCCAAGATCTCTTCCTCCAAAGATATGAGTTCGACAACAATCGGAACTTGCACTTGCTCTAGTAAGAAGAATGTTATTTCTAATAATTCAACTTCTAATCATGCCTCTCCAAGCGGCATCTTTGATAAGGAGAAGATCAAATATGCACGCAGTGCATATATGGTCACTAGACCTCCTAATAGCAAAGATGGCCTTGGTTTTGACAGGAACAAACACATGTCTACTCCTAATCATGCTAAGAATGGATCTTTCTTAAGGAAAAATCCCATGAATCTGATTTACAAATATTGTTTCGTACATTTGATGCTTCCTATATTCTTATGAAAGCAAAACATGGAAAAGTCATTGCTAAATATACAGGGCCACGCCACAAGAACTTAAAAACTTGTGTGTGGGTGCCCAAGACTCTTGTGACTAACCTGAGAGGACCCAAGCAAGCTTGGGTACCTAAAACCAAAGAATAATTCTTTTTTGCAGGCTTACTCCTCTGGTGGATCTAAATGGGTGCTTGATAGTGGATGCACAAATCACATGACCGGAGAGAGAGGTATGTTTGTGGAGTACGAGTACAACAAGGATCCAGGTGAAGGCATATACTTCGAAGACAACAACCAAGGAAATGTCCTTGGTAGCGGTAACATTGAAATATCCTCTCAACATACCTTATCCAATGTTTTACATGTAGAATCTCTAGATTATAACCTTTGTCAATATCTCAGCTATGCGATGAAGGCTACAACTGTTTGTTCACTAATGATGGTGTGACCGTTTTTAGAAGAAGCGATGGCTCGATTGCATTCAAAGGAATGTTGAAGGGCAAGATTTATCTTGTTGACTTCAACAAAGATAAAGCTGAACTCAACACTTGCTCTGGGTTCTAAGACCAACATGGGATGGTTGTGGCGTAGACGGCTAGCCCATGTTGGGAAGAGAAATCTGCAGAAACTTCTAAAAGGTGGTCACATCCGTGGTCTTAAGGATGTGGTGTTTGAAAAATACACGCCTTGCAGCGCTTTTCAAGTGGGAAAACAAGTTGGAGCACCACACCCCGCCAAGAATGTGATGACTACCACAAGACCGCTGGAACTCCTCCACATGGATCTCTTTGGTCCAATTTCGTACATCAGCATCGGCGGTAACAAATATGGTTTAGTAATTGTTGATGATTTTTCAAGATTTACCTGGGTATTTTTCTTGTATGATAAATCAGAAACTCAGAGAATCCTCAAGAAGTTCTTGAAAAGAGCTCAGAACGAATTCTCATCAACTATAAGGAACATCAGAAGTGACAACGGGACATAATTTAAGAACCTCCAAGTTGAAGAGTATCTTGATGAAGAAGGGATAAAACATAAGTTCTCGGCACCCTACCCCCCTCAACAAAACGGGGTGGCCGAAAGGAAGAACAAAACATTGATCGAAATGGCAAGAACTATGTTGGATGAATACAAGACATCAGATCGATTTTGGGCAGAAGTAGTGAACACCGCTTGTCATGCCACAAATCAGCTGTACCTCCATCGACTACTGAAGAAAACTCTATATGAGCTCCTTACCGGTAAAAAGCCTAATGTTTCTTATTTCAAAGTATTTGGTTGTAAATGTTTTATTCTGAACAAGAAACCGATGACCTCAAAGTTCGCTTCAAAGTCCAATGAAGGGTTCTTGCTCGGTTATGAATCGAATGCCTACGCCTATCGTGTCTTCAACAAGGTGTCTGGCCTTGTTGAAGTTGCACGTGACATAGTGTTCGATTAATCTAACGGCTCACAAGTGGAGCAAGTTGATAAGTGTGTGCTAGATAAAGAGGAAGCTCCATATGAAGCACTGAAGAAAATGGGACTTGGTGATATCTTACCACAAGAGCAAACATTCGACTCAAATGCACAAGATGAACCTCAACACGGAGGCAATGATCAAGGGGGAGCTCTTGCACAAGATCAAGAGGAGGAAGATCAAGAAAATCAGGACATTCATGGAAGCAATGATCTAGGGGGAGACAATGCACATGAAGATAATGAAGAACAAGCAACTACACAAGTTCCACACCCGAGAGTACACCAGAGCATGCAAAGAGACCACCCTGTCAACAATATCATTGGAGATATTGCTAAGGGAGTAATTACTAGATCTCGAATTGCAAATTTCTGTGAATACTATTCTTTTGTGTCTTTTCTGGAACCATACAAGGTAGAAGAAGACTTAAGGGATCCATACTGGGTTTTCAATACAAGAAGAGTTGAACAACTTCAAGAGAAATGAAGTGTGGGAGCTGGTGGAGAGACCAAAGGCGAACATAGTTGGAACCAAATGGGTCTTTCAGAACAAGCAAGATGAACATGGAGTAGTAACAAGAAATAAAGCAAGATTGGTGGCCAAAGGTTATTCTCAGGTTGAAGGTTTGGACTTCGATGAAACTTTCACTCCTGTAGCTAGACTTGAGTCCATTCGTATTTTATTGGCATATGCTACTCACCATAATTTTAAGCTGTATCAAATGGATGTCAAAAGCGCTTTCTTAAATGGTCCAATCAAGGAGGAAGTTTATGTGGAGCAGCCACCAAGATTCGAAGACCAAAAGTATCACAACCATGTCTACAAACTGCGTAAGGCTCTCTATGGCCTCAAACAAGCTCCTCGAGCTTGGTATGAGTGTCTTAGAGATTTTCTGACTCTAAATGGATTCAAGATTGGTAAAGCTGACTATACACTCTTCACTAAACATTGTGATGATCATCTATTCGTATGTCAAATTTATGTTGATGACATTATCTTTGGATCCACTAACAAGTCTTTCTGTGAAGAATTTAGCAAAATTATGACAGATAGGTTCGAGATGTCAATGATGGGCGAATTGAAGTTCTTCTTGGGATTCCAAGTGAAGCAATTAAGAGAAGGTACATTTATAAGCCAAACCAAATATACACAGGACATTCTCAAAAAATTCAACATGGACAAAGCCAAGCCCATCAAGACACCCATGGTCACTAACGGACATCTCGACCTCAATGAAGACGATCCCAATGTGGAACAAAAGGTATATCGGCCCATGATTGGCTCCTTACTTTATTTATGTGCATCTAGACCAGATATTATGCTTAGTGTTTGCTTGTGTGCAAGGTTTCAAGCCGCACCCAAAGAGTGTCACTTAATTGCTGTAAAAAGAATCCTAAGGTACCTTGTGCACACACCCAACTTGGGCCTCTGGTATCCCAAAGGATCCAAATTTAACTCGATTGGGTATTCCGATGCCGACTATGCAGGATGAAAAGTCGATAGAAAGAGCACGTCAGGGACTTGTCAGTTTCTTGGTAGGTTCCTAGTTTCTTGGTCATCTAAAAAGCAAAACTTCATTGCTCTTTCCACAGCGGAAGCAGTGTATGTTGCAGCCGGTAGTTGTTGCGCACAACTACTTTGGATGCGACAGACTCTTAGTGACTATGGCTACAATCTAAGCCATATCCCGCTTCTATGTGATAATGAAAGTGCTATAAAAATTGCACACAACCCTGTAGAGCACTCAAGAACTAAGCACGTAGATATCCGTCATCATTTTCTTAGAGATCATTCATTAAAAGGTGACATTGCCATTTCACATGTTAGAACTGAAAAACAACTTGCAGATATTTTTACCAAACCATTGGATGAGAAAAGGTTTTGTGAGCTTAGGAATGAACTTAATATTCTTGACTCTCGAAATGTGGCTTGAAACATTGCACACCTGGTTGAAACTTCAAATGTTACATTTTAATGCTAAAACTGCCCCTCACCTCTTTTTCTTCTAAGAAAACTAACTTTAATGAAAAAATCATGGAGTTTATGACCATTTTTCATTGTTGATTGCCTTCTGGTCATAAGTACCAAGATTATTTGCAAAACTTGTCCTTGGATCACTATTAGTTATCTCTATATACTTAGTTTTTCCAGGGACACCGGACTAGTCAGGTTTGCCACCGGACTAGTCCGGACAGCCCCTCTTTCCTAGGTTTTCCAGGGGCATCGGACTAGTCCATCCTCTAACCGGACTAGACCGATCGGCCGCGTATATAAGCAGCTGGCCGGCCAAAATCAATTTCAAACCTCCCTCCACTTTGAGTTGAGCCCTCACCTCTCAAACTCTAGCCCCCAAAAGTGATTTTCGAGTTGATCCCTCAAAATCCAAGTTTTCTCCATGGGAAATCCTCCCCTCGACGAGTTGATACTCCACTTCGAACTCATGCGGACAGATTTGTGCTCCTTCAACGCGAATCTTCAAATCTCAGTAAATTTCTTCCTAAAATCAAACTCAACTCTTCTAGTTCTAGCTTGTTTCCCTTGATTCCAGGGCAGTACATTAGCTTCAGAGATGTATTACTTTCACTTCCATGCCCCCTTGCATCCTTAGATAGAAGCTGTGATTCATAGGTTTTGTTAGGGTTCTTATGCCAGGCCGGACTAGTCCAGTTCCCAAATACGGACTACTCTGGTACACCAGACAAGTCCGCACTCTGAAACCGGACAAGTCCGGTATCTGAAATTTGAATCCTCACATCTCCTTCAATTCTTGGTTCTTTCTCATCTAATCCATGAACTCCTTATTAGGCACAATGTCTTCAAGCTCATATGACAGCTCTTTCCACGTTGATGAAGAAGTTGAACGTGAAAAAGTGAAGAGAGACAAGGATAGGTACATGAAGAAAAGACATGATGTCAATGTGCACTCTCCACCCTCCAACGACAATTTGCCCAAGAAAAGGAAGGTGATTGTTAAGAAGGCCCAAGGAAAAGCTCGAGAGAGCTCCTCAGGGCCAAAGAGGACTCTCAACAAAGGAAAGGGGCTTGCTAGTGGTCCCATTGGGCCCCTGAAGATGAAGAACCCAAGTCACCACAACAGGCAGCGCTCGAGTAAGGATTTCACCGGAAAAGGGGGTGAGCTTGCCGATAGCTTCAGGAAGGTTAATGTGTATGATCAACCTCGGCAATGCTCAGACCCAATATTTTGGAGCAACTTCCATGCCGACTACTACGAGCATGTGTACATGAAGATGAAGAATCTCGTAGTAGAGAGTCAATGGGTGAAGGTTGGATACTTACAATCGAAAAGATATCCTGCCTTTCGTGAGGTGGTTGAGGCCCTGGAGAGGCACATCTTGAAGGATCTGCTTTCCTTTGAGTATGACTGGAACAATGAGGTCATCACCCAATTTTACTCTACCCTCTACTTTGCTCGTGGTGATGGAGACAGTCTTACTTGGATGACTCATGGTTCCAAGTACAGTGTCACTTATGATGAATTTGCAAGGATCCTCCACCTTGAGCACACTTTGGATCATGATCTTGTCATCCACAATCTGCAACCCTTGGAGAAGGATGAGCTCAAATTTCTCTAAGACACAAGGATGCCTTATGTCCCTCCCACTATCAAATATTTGAAGCCCTTCTATGTGGTCCTCAACATAATTTTGAGGAAGATAATAGCCCCGAAAGATGGAGATACGGGGACTATTCAAGGAACTTTGAGGACCCTAATGAAGGTCATTGGTGGGAGGAGACCGTTCAATGTCTTTGAATACATCTACAATGACATTGTGAACATCTCAATCACTCCAAACAGATCTTGCGGGTATGCCCCGTACATCATGTACATGATTGAGAAAGTGACTGGACTTGAGTTTTTCAAGGATGTTCACCATACGAGGTTGAAGCCGCAAAAGCCCACCGAGTACACTCTACCCTCAGCTTCTGGTGCACCTCCCTCCCCTGAAGCTGAGAGGAGGTCAAAACAAGCTCGGGATGTGAATGCCACAAGATCTGCAGCTGCTCCTCCTAGCTCTGCACCTGCTCATGAACCCTCTGGTGGTGTGCTCAAACTGCTCACCTCTATCTTTGCCGGCTGCCGCAAGATTGAAGTCAGGCAGAAGAAGCATCAACAATATGTGAATGCCAACATCAAAGCTATTTGTGACAAGCTTGAGATTGAGTCAGTTGGATCCTTGACCGCCTTCGAGGACTCCGAGGAAGAGCCTGCTCCAGCGGATGATGATGGTGGTGAAGATGAAGACCGGACCGAAACTGAAGAAGAGAGCGGCGATGAGTGATTCCCCTCAATTTTTCCCTTTTTGGTGCCTTGATGCCAACGGGGGAGAGATTGAGACTAGTAGTTTCTCTAGTTGGTGTCTTTCTATTTTTGTGATCGAGGACATGTACGTATTTTTAAAACCTTGTAATGCACTATTTGTTCTCTTATGTGTGATGCTTATTATTACTTGAATGATTATCTCTATGCTCATTATTGATTACCTTTATTTCATCACACCTTTTTGATCACACACCTGTTAGGCACCCCACCATAAGGTGTGTGCATAGGTGAGAAGCTTTTTGTGGATTTATCGTTATTCTCATATGTGCACACCTTATGAAAATCAAGATTTTATTCTCAATTGTGATATCTCAAATGCTTGTCATAAATCACCAAAAAGGGGGAGAATGTAAGTGCATCTAGGATATCCCTTGTGGGTTTTGGCTAATTGATGACAAACATATGAGATCCTAATGAAACTGTTGAGATGATTGCAGGACAAACAAGTGAAACAGCTCGGTGCACACAAAAAGGTGAAAAATGAAGTGGTGTCCAAAGAGGGATACTTCGATGGAGCTTGGAAGACCAAATTAGATTTTGAATGTATAGGGAGTGTATGAAAGACACACTCCAAGAGCTCACAACTTTGCGCTAGGGTAAGGGATTAAAATTAACCTAACTTTCACAATGCACTGGACTAGTCCGATCATGGACTGGACTAGTCCGTTTAACTTTTTGGAATCTCTCTTATTGGGAGACCGGACTAGTCCGTGTGTCCACCGGACTAGTCCGTTGACCTTTCTGGAGTCTCCCATATGTGGAGATCGGACTAGTCCGTGGACTAGTCCGTTGAACTTTCTGGAGTTCACCTACACACAGAACCGGACTAGTCCGAGCTTGGACACGACTAGTCCGGCAGACTTTCTGGACTTCAAAATGCACAGTGACCAGACAAGTCCGGACTTGCACCGGACTAGTCTGGTATTAGGGTTTTTCAACGGTTACTTTTTGGAAACCCTATAAATAGAGAATCCACGGCCTTCCAAATGAAACACACATCAAATATTGCTGAAAACAAAAACCCTAGTCTCGCCACTTCGTCCCAAGAGCCCAAAACACATCTCCACACACAGCTAAAGTGCAAAAAGAGTGAAATCAATTGAACACTTGGATTCGAGATTCGGAGATCGTTGTTCTTTCATTGCGAGCTCCTGGGGTTTGATCTTTCTACACTCATACTCTGCATTGTAATACTTTCGAGTGTATTTGATCACTTCTTTCGTTGTAGTTTTCGTGGGAGCCCTCAACGTGTGAGGTTGCCCCACAAACTTGGTGATTACCCGTGATAGTGGAATCAAGTCGGCCTTCGTAGTGACATGAAGAGGGAAAGGGTTAGAGACCCGACTTTGTGTGAGCTTCCTCAACGAGGACGTAGATCTCGTGGTGGGATCGAACCTCGGGAAAAATTCGTGTGTCTTGTACCTTATTTCCTTTACATTTTGTTCAGTAGATCACTTGATTGCTAAAACATCAATCTAAGGCACTTATAGGTTTTTACTTGCATTCTTACATTAATCTCAAATAAAAATATCAGTTGTTTTCATTTCCGCTGCTAAAAGAATTTGGTTTCCCAAATAACACTTAATCAACACACATATTTCTAGCACACCGGACTAGTCCGCCCACGCAACCGGACTAGTCCGGCCAACCAAGTTTTAACAATTCTATTAAGTGTGCAGGAAACTTTAAAGGCCTATTCACCCCCTCTAGGCCACATTCAGCTAGTTCAAGAGCATGTGTTGGATAATTCTGCTCACGTTTCTTCAATTATCTCGATGCATATGCAACCACTTGACCTTCTTGCATAAGCACACATCCAAGTCCTTGTCTTGATGCATCACAATATATATCAAAACTTTTGCTTACATTTGGCAAAACCAAAACCGGCGCCGTGTTTAACCTTTTCTTCAACTCCTCAAAACTTTCTCAACAAGCTTGAGTCCATTGGAAAGCTTTCCCCTTCATTAGCAACTCTGTCATGGGCTTGGCTATCTTGGAAAAGTCCTTGATAAATCAACGGTAATATCCATCCATTCAAAGAAAACTCCGGATCTCCTTTACATTCTGTGGGGGTTCCCATTTCAGCACGTCCCTCACTTTTCCTGGGTCGACCGATACTCCTCCTCCAAAGATGATATGGCCTAAAAATGACACCTCCCCTAACCAAAACTGGCACTTTCTGAATTTGGCGTATAATTGGTGTTCCCTTAGTTTCTGCAATGTGAGCCTCAGGTGTTCCTCATGTTCCTTCTCATCCCTTGAGTAGATCATTATATCATCAATGAACACCACAACAAACTTGTCTAGGTACTACATGAAGACCTTATTCATGAGGTACATAAAATATGCAGGTGCATTTGTCAATCCAAAGGACATCACAGTGTACTCATAAGATCCATACCGTGTCCTAAAAGCTGTCTTAGGTATGTCTGACGGTCTTATCTTCATTTGGAAGTAACCTGACCTCAAATCGATCTTGGAAAACACACAGGCACCCTTCATTTGATCAAAAAAATCCTCTATATGGGGCAAGGTGTACTTGTTCTTGATTTTCACCTCGTTGAGAGCTCGGTAGTCCACACACATCCTTTGGGATCCATCGTTCTCATCCACGAAAAGTATGGGCGCTCCCCAAGGTGAAGAGCTTGGGCGAATAAAACCTTTCTCTAGTTGCTCTTGTATTTGCTTCTTGAGCTCCGATAACTCCTTAGGAGGCATCCTATATGACCTCTTAGCTATGGGTGCAGTTCCAGGTATTAAATCAATAACAGATTATATGTCGCGATCAGGTGGCATATCTGGCAACTCATCCGAAAACACATCAAAAAATTCACACACCACTGGAATCTCCTCAATTGCGGCACCGTCCATGTGATTCAACTCCAATTGCTTCGGTGCATGTTGAGATGCTTCAAATTCTATGGTGATCCCTTCCTCATTGGTCAACTTCACAGTCTTCATGGCATATTCAATAACTCCATTGTGCTTCCTTAACCAGTACATTCCAAGTATAATGTCCAATCCTTGGGAATCCAGAACAATGAGGTTGGCAAAGAAGTCTACCCCCTTTATTCTAAGTCTTACTTTTGGACATAATATATTTGTCCTCATCTCTCCTCCAGGAGACTTAACCAGTAGAGTATACTTCATATGAGAGATAGGCAAACTATACTTGGAAACATACTTCGATGCAATGAATGAATGCGATGCTCCAGAATCAAATAACATAGTCACCGGGTTGGAGTTTGCGAGAAACATACCAATCACCACGTCATCCACTTGTTGTGCTTCCTCCATAGAGACATAGTTCACATTGCCACAAGCGAAATTCTGTTGTCCACGGTTGCCTTGTGGCGCTCCTCCATTGGGTCTTGGGTTCTGTCTTGGAGCATTGCTTCCTTGACCAAGGCCTGACTTAGGACATTGAAATGCAAAGTGTCCTGCTTCACCACAGGTATAGCACTTCTTTGCTACACCGGAATTTTGACGAACTTGATTCTGCACATTTTCACCAGGAAAATTGACATGAGGTGCATAAGGCATTGGAGTCCTAGGTGCTTGCATGACGGGGTGCTGCTGCACAAACTGAGGCTAAGCTGGACGAGGCTGATAACTAGGGCATTGAGCAGGCGCAGGGGTGCTGTAATATGGCGCATTGGGCGGTCCAAAGCGGGGGTGCACATTGCTTCCTTGTTGTTGTCCTTGATACGCTGCCTTCCTCTTAGTTTCTAGCTCCATCTCATGGACCTTGTTCTCAACTACAATTGTATTGTCCACTAGCTTCTGGAAGTTTGCATAATCACAGTTGAGCAATTGTACCTAGATCTCATTGTTCAAGCCTCTCATGAACAAGTATTGCTTCTGGCTGTCCCAGCTACCATCTTCAGGGGCGTACCTTGAAAGCTGAGTGAATTTACCAAGATATTCACTCACGCATGATGTTCCTTGCCTAAAGTTCTTAAATTTTTGCCTCTTTAGGATCATAACACCATTCGGCACATAATGAGAATGGAAACTCTCCTTGAATTCAACCCAAGTGATCCTCTCCTGATTCTCATGGGCGCTGCATAAAGAATCCCACCAATCCGCGGCTGCTCCAACTAGTTGATTAGAAGCAAATAGGACCTTCTCCCAGTCGCTGCATTGGACAATAGCTAGCTTCTTTTCCACAGACTTGAGCCAATCATCAGCGTCCATAGGGTCGGTGGCTTGAGCAAAGGTGGGTGGCCTAGTCCTCATAAACTCTCCCAACCTGTTATGAGGTGGTGGGGGTGGTGATGGAGGCATTGGGGCTGATTGTTGTTGTTACCAGCATGCAGCTGTCCCATAGTCTATATCATGGTCTGCATGAGCTAGTTTTGCATAGCCAAAAGCTGCTCCAAGTTGATAGCTCCTTGGGTAGGTCCTTGTCCATTGTTGTTCTGAGGTGCTCCATTGTTCTCCTCCTCATCATTGCCATCCCTCTGGTTGTGAGTCCTCACCATCTGAAGAAAAGTAAGGGATAAGAATTTAGAAAACGTCCCCAACTATATGCATCAAGGGATATAAAACTAAACAACTACCTATACTACCCTATATGGATATGGCAATGCTAAAGCATCGCAAAATCCTCTACTAAGCACACAAGCAACAATACATAGCAAACAACACACCAAACAAACCACAATGTTTTCTTTAGTGCTTCTATGTGCTTTCTATCTAAGCTGCATCATATGGTCAACTTGTGGCTCTGATACCAATTTGTGACACCCAGTTCCAAAAAAAGAATCAAGTGAAATATATGTGTGCCTAGGACGTTCAACACACATACACAAGTGCATTCACAAAAGGATATACAGAAAATTACCACATAACACATAACAAGATTAATTAAGCACTTTTATTATAGAATTCAGAATATTCACAAATTATAGCTCTAATGATTATTAAAGACAAGTTTGAACTAATGCAGCGGAAATAAACTAAATTTGAGCTAAACGAAATAAGAGGGCTAAGCAAAGGGTAGCGCGGCTCCAAGCAACACCACAGGCAAAGCTGACGGCAGCGCACAGCCTAGAACTCATCATTAACATCGTGATACTCCCAATCCTAACCTGCAACTATTGGTGGGGGAATTGCAAGGGTGAGTACATGTCGTACTCAGCAAGTGTGAAAAGTATGACATGTAGCTTAAACAAGGCATGGTAATAAACAATGGCTAATTGCTGAAAAGTACATTTAAAACAATTAAAAGGCATCTTACTATGTCTATGTGAAGTACTCCCATCATCTCCCACATAATTAACATAATGCCAAACCATAATCAATTACCCATCCATATACCATATTATTACTATCATCATCATACATGTCCAATTATCATAATTCAATTCATAACCATAACCATAACCAACCATAACCTTCCCAAAAACCATCCGAATACCAAGTACTCTCTAATCATGTGAGGGTCCAGGTTGCTCATGACCGGGAGCATAGCTATCATGATAGTTTTTAAGAATCTGCAGAGTTTGTACCGATTTACACACGGGTTGGTGATTTCATCACCTTTCGGTGACTAAGAACCTCCATTATGTCGTATCACACTTCCATTGGTGTGTGGCCAAGAGATCACAAAATAGCCTGTACAAAGGGATTACTAGTATGTACAGACCCATTGAGGTTTCACTGGTGGTGATGCCTCTAACTGAGTGCATCTTCAACCAAGGGCCCCCTCTTGTGCCATTCGGATCCCAGGGAGTCCCACCATAAATCCAAACCCAATCCGACTCCCCTTCCCTGGTGTGCCAAATAATCCGCGCAATACTAGCAATACCCTAATTAATCAATTACGCCACACCCATACTTGGCCCTGTGGTGGCACTATAAATCCTAGATGGTCGCTCCACGAACCGATCCTTAGATCTAAAGCAAACAAAACCACCATAACATCCAACCCAATCCACAAACCATACTTGCTTATATCCCCCATTACCATGTTACCATTAACCATGTTCATCAATGTACATTATCCATAATCTCAATAATTTATAATCAAGTAACTTGGTTGTTTTCTCATCCCAATTAATTAGAGCGAAGCAAAAAGTAAAAAGCCCTTCCCGACTCTCTATTATGTGTTCCAAGCGACAAGGATGGTTAAACAAGCTTGTAAACTTCCTATCATAGGAATCCCATCAAATTGACACAAGCATGCAATTTTGAAAACAAAACATTTATCTTCAAAACTGGATCAATATGTTCAAGGACACCTGCCTTGCTCCTAAACTTGGTTAGCATCAAAGACTTCAAAGTGCTGGTTCTAGAGGTCCTCGACAGCACCCTCTAGTGCACCTTCTATTCCGAGCGACAATCATACAAAACAAACAATTCAATCAATAAATGCTCATATGTTACTCAATATCACATGATATGAATGATCAATTCAAATGCAAAGTAAAACTAGTTAATGAGTTACTATTAATGTTTACTAATCATTTACAATGGTATTAGCAAGTTTTAACATGTTCAAATTGATTGAATTAAATTCAGAATTAATTCTGCAGCAGACAGACAACAAGACCAGACTAGTTCGCTTGGGACCGGACTAGTCCGCCCTTCGCAGAACCAGCGAATTAGGATTTTATAGATCAACATGAATTTGGAGAAACGGTGTTGAATTCATTTGAGAAAGAGGAATTAGAAGGTATACCGGGTATTTAGAACTCCAATGAATCAAGGTTTTGGAGGCAACACTTGGATCTTGATGATCTAGGGTTGATGATGAAACTTGAGGGTGACTTGATGAAGAACAAAAACTTGATGGAGATCTTGATCACTTGATCCTCTTTTGTTTCCTCCTCTTCTTCTTCTCGCTCTGGATCTCCTTGGTTGTGGCTCCCTCGAACTAGGGTTTGGGTGTGTTTCAAAGTGGCAAAGAGATGTAAAGCTAAGGGGTGGGGTTGTTTATATAGAGGTGGAGGATTAGGGTTTGATGGAGGTCAGTTTTAGAGAGGGTGGAGGCCGGTGTGGGGTACCACATGGGATCCAAAAGGTTAGACACGACATCCTTAGGCTCACTTAAGGTAAAACCCAAAAACACGTCATGGAACAAAAGATCAATTCAGAATCGCGATCACCGGACAAGTCTGCATCAGGCCGGACTAGTCCAACGTTAGACTGAGACAAAAACGGATAAGTCTGGACTATATCGAACAAGTTCAAACTTAGTTAGAGGAAAAATGGACGAGTCTGGCCAAAATCGGACAAGTCCGTTTTTAGTCAGAGAGGAACACTCACAAGTCCGCTAGATATCAGACAAGTCCGGACAAGTACAGGGACTTGGCGAAATTTCAAGGAATCAGAATACCAGACTAGTTCGCAATAGACCGGACAAGTCCGAAAATTGTACAGAGATGAAACCGGACTAGTCCACACCAAAACGGACAAGTTCGCACTTCCCAGAATTCTTAAGTGCGGTTTTGCTTCTAATTCATTTTAAACTTGCTCATTTTTATATGACTTAATGTTAACCATATTTAATGATGAACGCAGGGCATGATGCAAGAAAATGAGGGTGTTACATCGTAGGACGCATGCCTTAGTAGAATGGACACCACAAATCACTTAGGACTTCTTTCTGATTCAATGTTAGCCTGTTTTGCACTATTTTGCCTCCCACTAGCTATATAATGTGGGAAAAACTGTGTTTTTGCTGCTGCTGCAATTTTTGCTATTTCTCCATCTTTTTGAGCAAATGCACATCTTCTCATCTTGATTTATGGCTGCTGCAAATTTTAGAACTGATATTTGTGTTTTCCTCTATTTTTCTCATGTTTTTCTTATAGATGGCTCACACCAAAATGACAGCCTGCAAGAGAGCTCGTTTGCCACCCCTTGGAAGCAAGCTTATGCCTTATGAGGAGCCGAGGATGGAACCAGCCCAAGAGGAGGAATAAGTGAGTTCTCCCACTAAGGAAGTTGAACATGAACAATCCAACACGACAAAGGAGGGTCCTAAGATGGTGAAGTCCTATGATGATGATGATGAAGAGGAAGATCCGGAGATGGTGGAAATCTATGATAGTGACGAAGAGGAAGGTGAAGCTCATGAAGAGAAAGAAGGTAAAGCCCAAGATGAGGAGGGACCACAGGAGGATGATCCTGCTACACAAGAAGAAGAACCTGAAGCTCAAAGGAATGCGTCACATCCTAGTGAAGTCAGGAAGGAGGACAAATGCATAGTTTACCATGATGCCTAAGGATTCCGTTCCAATGACACTAATGGAGGATTTGCAGCCAAGCAATTGAAGGAGTTTCTGGATTTATGCAAGATGCACCCAGAATACTATTTTAAGAGGATTCCTCGCCATGGACACGAAGAATGGGGATCTCAAGTTACTATTCTTGCCAGAGATGAGGTGGTCACTTGACACTTTGCATTCACATGGAGAGCCACCAGGGATCAAGCTATTGATGATGTCGCTTGCGACGCACTTAATAGATTGTGCCGCACTTATCAGGAGCAAGTTGGAGGTACTAGCTTTGCACTGAACCCGCAACGTAAGAAGGGGACAAGGGAAATCTTAAGACCCCAGGATGGAGCTCAAGTAAGTTCTCGTGCCATTGACAGATCTCAGGAAGTATTGGTGAATTGGAAAAATCGCTATGCTGATGCTATGGAAGAGATCAGTTACCTTGGCGTGCACCCATTTATGCCTCGCCACCGCCGTCTTCTTCGTCGCCTCATGGCAAGAACAGTCATGGTTCACACAATTAAGTCTAGGTCTCCTGTTTAGAAGTTAGAAAAGCGTTTAGATTGTCTTAGTCATGTTTAGTGTGTGCTTGTGCTTGTGTGCTTGGTGCGAGTTGTGGAACGCTTTGCATTTTGTCTACATCCGCACGTAGTAGAGAGTTGTGGGATCATTCTCCACATCCTCTAATAGGGTTATAGTATTAATAAAGGAGTTGTATAGTTACAAATACCTTGATACATATAGTTGGGGCGTCTCTTTTCAAATTCTAAATTCTTTCGTATCTTCTATTCTTTCACTAACAGATGCCGTGGACTCGTAACGAGAGGAATGCCAATGGTGAGGAAGAGGAGAACAATGAAGCACCTTAGAACAACCAAAGACCTGCCCAGGGAGCTATCAACCTTGAGCAGCTATTGTAGGATCGAAGAGCACGTGCAAAGCTACCAGAGGGGGGGGGGGGTAATGGTAGATTAAAACTTTTCAGTGGAAGCAACGAAAACACCCCTCGGCAGAAAACCGATCTGTTAAAGAAACAATGTGTGCGACTAATGTAAACGTGTTCAACCATGACAAAACTAGTATAGATTGTATAGAATCAAGTCATGAAGACGTCACAACAAGAATCATGAAAATCCGTCGAGATAAACTCAAGTTACGATCAAAAGATCGAACAAAGGTCAATCTGTCCTACCCAAGAAAAAAAAGTTATGGAACACTGCAAAGAAACTCGTGTTGATTAGAAACCTCAAATCCAATGACCGTGAGATTTTCACAGATGATAGAAAATTAAGTTGTTAAGACAACCCAATAAGAATCATGTCAATCAGATCTGTAAACTCGATTTATGATAAAACCACCAAAGCAAGGTAGTGTTCTGCAGAAACTCGACGAGAAAAATTTGTCTGAAACAAGTCTGACGAATAAGGCATAAAAGTTCCTTTCAACTACGAATTTTATTCAATAGAACACAAGAGGAATATCTCAAAAGTTGTCTACCACGAGCTCTGTCTCCCTTACTTATATAATCAGCCCTTAGGCCAACCCAAAACTAACTAGGACTTTAATCCTACTCAATTCACGAATCGAAACTTTCAATAACGTATCAAGACTCTTCTATACGCAGACAGAAGCAATCTTAAGACTTCCAGACACCTTAGGAACGTATCCCACATTCCTAAAACAACTCAAATTCGTGACCCACATGAAATCCTATCATAACCAACTCAAATCTTTCCATATTTGAGTCAAACCCGACTCAGCCGCAACCTGAGTCCATAACCTAGTCGGTTGGACCTTTCCGACCAATTTTTTACGACCACATCCCTTCATCACGCCTCGGAACCATGTAGCTATGTCCATGCACTCATTGCACATGTGCAAACATCTTCCATTGATGTCCATGATACCTTCATATGCATTGTTCTTGATTGAAACATGTTGCCCGACCTCCTGATCAACTCAATCACAATTCCTCCCGAACTTGGTTGTTGAACCTCATCTTCTCCCTAAGACTAGTTCAATGGATCCCGTCACCAGTCATGTCTTGAACTCAAGCAACACCTGCACATGAATAAACAACCGATACTCTAAGCACAAGTCCTTGACTTGACTCTCGTTAGTTCCAAAACCACAATACCTTACGTGAGGACCTCACATAAGCATATTGCAAACCATAGCAAATTGATAACAACAATTACCACCAAATCACTCCAAAAACATAGTAAAATAATACTAATCAAACTTTACATAATCCAAAAAGCAAGTTCAAAACATTGCAAGTTAAAAGCAGAACCACTGTGATCAAGCTTCGAACCTTGTCAAAGCCAACCGGACCTTCAGCCAGAGCTTACCAAAGCTAACAGGATGTAGCATCGGAACTTACCAAAGCTAGCAGGACCTAACCAAAGCTAGTCAGACCTAGCACTGGAGCTTACCAAAACTAGTCGGACCTAGAGCCGGAGCTAACCAAAGCTAGTCAGACCTTACGTCAGACCTTGCTGGAGCTACCCAAAACAAGCCGGACCTATCGTTGGACCTTGCTGGAGTTCGGACCTAGAGTCAGACCTTGATGATCAAGTTGTTTTGGTAGTATTCAAAATTTTATCACCATAGCCAATGTATTCAGCACACATAGGTCTCACAACCTCCCCCTTGATGAATGCACTGGCAACACCACTTGAAATCCGAACGTTGGCTTATTCACATGAAAATTTTTGAAAACAGTTTCTCCCCCTTTTTGAAAATCAAATGAGATAGAAATAAATTTCTCCCGCTATACTTATTTCTCCCCTTTGCATACTTCTCCCCCTTTGACAATGTATTCAGCAAGGTACAAAATAGAAATTTTATTTTGTTATGAGCACATTATAATATATACATATAAAACAAAGCTCATCCAAGTCATACTATCAAGTAACTTACACTATCACAACAATGAGATACATAAATTAGTGTAAGCCATGCTAAAGATCAAATGTAATTTTCAATTGAAGCAAGTCATGATCTAACAGACTTAACTATTTCAAGACCTGAAAACATGACACTTGTTGCTGCAATTTTTTTCTTTTAAGTACAAATTTTGATCATATGAAATTTGCAAGAGATTATATATGCATCTGCCTTATTCTAACCAACCAAGCCAAGCCTATGTCATTTGACAATCAGAAGCTTAAGGACATGGTTTTAGTCATACACATCTTCTTCCAAGTTCATATCTAAGTGCAAGATAAGCCATCTCAAAAGAAGAAGTGCGATGCATGCATATTCTCTTAATCTTTTCAAATTTTTATTTGATCATAAAACTCAACATGTGAGTTCATTACTTGATTAATTCATTATGATTAGAAGCACTTGTGATCATACAACAAGTTCAAAACAGCAAGAAAGTTCGATCATGACCAAATTTAGTGTAAGTAATTATTCCAATTACTAGTCATGACAAAAACTACAAAATGTATAACACGAATAATGTAGTAAGAACTTTCAGCATGTAAAAGGAATTATGAAGTCATATATGTATGAAATATTATGCTCATATTATTTTTAAATTCAGATCCCAAATTTGGAAGCTCCCCCTCAATTTAAGCCAAGAGGATGCATAACCCCTATTTCACTATGAATGTAACAAAAACGGGTGAAATCTAAAGGTTTTGTGAAAATGTCAGCCAATTGTTGTTCGGTATCTACATGGTGAAGTACAATGTTTCCTTTTTCAATATTATCACGGAGAAAGTGATACCTAATATCAATGTGCTTAGTTCTAGAATGTTGCACGGGGTTTTTAGCAATGCAAATGGCACTAGTGTTATCACAAAACGGTGGAACACTATCTAAATTAACCCCATAGTCCTTAAGTGTTTGAACAATCCAAAGAATTTGTGAGCAAGCACTAGCAGCAGCTACATATTCCGATTCGGCTGTGGATTGTGCAACTGAGTTTTGTTTTCTAGAGGACCAAGCAACAAGTGAATTACCAAGAAAATGACAAGCACCAGAAGTATTTTTCCTATCAATCCTACAACCCCCAAAATCAGAATCCGAAAAAGCTTTCAAAGTAACGGTTTAGGAAGAAGGAAGAAAAATGCCAAATTCTTGAGTTCCATGTAAGTACTTGAGAATTCTTTTGATGGCTTGATGATGTGAAGCACGTGGGGAAGCTTGAAACCGTGCACAGAGACATACACTAAATTATATGTCCGTTCTTGATGCTATGAGGTACAAAAGTGATCCGATCATGCTTCTTTATTCTTTTTGATCCACGGGTTTACCATCTTCATCAAGTTCAAGTGTTGTTGCTGTTCCCATTAGTGTCCGAAGAGGCTTGCTTTTGTCCATGTTGAAGCGCTTAAGAAGGTATCTTGTATACTTCGTTTGATGCACAAAGGTTCCCTCCTTAGTTTACTTTATTTGCAGCCCCAAAAAGTACGTGAGTTCTCCTATCATACTCATCTCAAATTCTGAACTCATCATAACTGAAAACTTGGACACAAGATCATGAGAAGCACAACCAAAGATAATATCATCCACATACACTTGAACGAATAATGAGTCATTGCCATGCTTAAGCACAAAAAGATTTTTATCAACCTTTCCCATGGTAAACCCCTTTTCAAGTAAGAATGTTTTTAACCTATGATACCATGCTCTAGGGGCTTGTTTGAGACTGTACACGACTTTAGTCAATTTGAAAACATGATTAGGAAAATCTGGATTTTCAAAACCAGGTGGTTGCTTAACATAAACCTACTCATCTATGTAGCCATTAAGAAAAACACTTTTTACATCCATTTGATATAACTTGAAACCATTAGATGTAGCGAAAGCTAACAAAATTCTTATGGCTCAGGAGAAAAAGTTTCATCAAAATCTAGGCCTTCAATTTGTGTGAAACCTTGAGCAACCAATCTAGCCTTATTCCTAATCACAACCCCATCCTCACTTTGTTTATTTTTAAACACCCATTTAGTTCCAATTAAAGTGCGATCTTGAGGTGAAGGTACAAGTTTCCAAACATTATTTCTTTCAAAATTTTCGAACTCTTCTTGCATGGCAATAATCCTAGATTCATTAGTGAGTGCGTGTGATATATCTTTGGGTTCAAAAGAAGCAACAAAAGCAGAATGAGCACAAGAATTGGGGTCGAAAAACCTGGCTCTTGTAACTCGTTCATGCAAGTTTCCAATTATCTATTGCAGGGGATGATTCTTGTAAATTCGTAGGGGAACAAATGTCTCACAAGCTTCTTCTTCATCAGGTTCATCGCAGATTGATGAGCTTGTGGCTTGTGGACGATCAGGACCAGCAGAGATGGTAGTCGGAGCTTGTTCAAAGTTCGGAGCTGGACACGTGTCAGATTCAGAACTATCAGGCAATATCATCGACTCTTCTACTTCTTTGAAAATACCCTCCCCCTGAGGATATGGATCCGAACCTGCAATGTTTGAGCTAGTACATGGGCTAGCTTCATCAAAAGACACCTCATAAGTCTCCACAATTTTGTTAGTGTCAAGTAAAAGCACACGGTAACCTATAGTATGAGATGGATAACAAAGAAACATGCCATCAATGGATCTAGGTTCAAATTTATCAACATTACCATGTTTCTTAACAAAGCATTTGCAACCAAAGACCCGAAAGTGTGTAACACTAGGCCTATGTCCAAACCGGAACTCATATGGTGTTTTACCTAGCTTAGCGTGCAGGAAAACACGATTTGAGACATAACAAGTAGTTGCAATCACATCAGCCCAAAATTTCCTAGGAGTTTGATATTCATCAAGCATATTCCTAGCCATCTCAACTAAGGTTCTGTTCTTTCTTTTCACAACACCGTTGTGTTGAGGTACATATGGTGAAGAAAATTGATGTATTCCATTTTCAGTGCAAAAGTGATCAAAAGATTGATTTTTAAATTCAATTCCGTTATCACTTCTAATTGCTTTTAAAGATCCTCGGTGATTAATTGATAATCTAAGAAATAAAGTTCTAAAGTGACTAAAAGCTTCATTCTTAGATTCCATAAAGTAAACCCAAGAGTATGTGAACCTGCAACCATCATCAACAATCACAAGAACATACCACTTACCTCCAAAGGATTGAACACGTGAAGGTCCTACGGTGTCAAGGTGCAAAAGTTGACCCGGTTTAGTTGTCATGATCATTGTGAGAGGAGTATGTGAACCTGCAACCATCTTAGCATGTCTACAAGAAGAGCACACAATTTCTTTGTCCCTTTTAAGCTTAGGCAGCCCACGTATGCGATCAAGAGTACTAACACGCGTTAGATGATCGAAGCCTACGTGAGCAATCTACGATGCAAAAAATATAAGTCCTTTGAATCATTAGCAACTAGACACCTATGCTTAGAGAAAGAAATATCAAAATTAGCTTTAAAAACTCTTCCAAACCAAGACATGTTAAAAATATCAAAACTAGCTTTAAAAATTTGAATTTACAACTTTGCGGCAATTTTTAGTGAAAATAATTTCCAGATTTTCATCTAGCAATTGTGAAATAGAAAGCAAGTTGTATTTCAAAATTTTGACAAGTGCCACATCTTTCAAAGTATAGTGATCATTTACCATAACCGGACCCTTTGAAATTATAGGAGTTGAAGAATTATTAGCAAAAGTAGCATTCTCTACACGTTACACAAAAGAGAGGGAGGAGAACCATTCTTTGTTACCGGTCATGTGGCGTGAGCAACCTGAATCCACAATCCAAAAGTTCTCCTTCCTCAAGCGTGTAACCTACATAGAAGAACAATACGTTGATGACTCAATGTTGGGGTTAGTCAAAAGGCATTTAGAAATCCAGTACTAAGTCACACGACGTCCAGCAGGAATAACCCGCGAAAGCTGAGATAAAATAGTAGGTTTATGAGTCAAAGTTTGAGATTTTTTTTGTTCTTAACTACTGACCTATAAGATGTTACTTGTGTAGCACGAAAATCAGTAGTTTTGGAGGCATAAACAGAAGGTCCAGAGGTAAAAACAGAATATCCAGAGGTAAGAACTGAAGCTCCGTAAAATTTGAATGTTTTTGACTCATAACAGCAGGTTGCATGTTCCTGACATTCGGTCTAGTATGCGCAACAAATTTTGCATTAGAGTTATAAGATCTAGCTTGCATTCTTTCCTTTTTATGTTGTTTAGCTAGTCTATAACAAAAAATCTATGACATGACCATCTCTACCACAATAGGTACAATGAAATTTAATTTTGTGTTCATGTCTAGATGAGCATGCAACATGTTTATTAGATCCCGAATGTGATAACACTGCTGCAGATTTAAAAACCACTTCTTTTTGTTTAGGAACTGTTTTAATCAAACCACTTCCTAATGACTTTGTAATTTTGGGTGGATTTGCATTAGCCTGAGCATGGGAATCATAACCTAAACCAGTTTTATCATTGCAAGATTTGGATGAATTTAGCAGCAAGTTTAGATTTTTGTTCCCAATATAAAACTTCTCTAGTGTCCTATTCATGTCATCAAATTTCTTAGACAATTCTAGGCATTTTCACATGAAGTTTCCTTTTAGTTTGCAATTAGAACAATATTTAACTTCATGAGCACATAAAGCATTGTTCAAAACAGAAATCTCATTCATAGCATCTTGCAGCTTCTTATCAAGATCATCACAACTAGAACAATGCAAATCAATTGTAGTACAAGAATCATCTTTTAAGTTTCCAATATTAAGTGCAGCAAGAAAGCAGGAACGTGTGAACTTCGATGCAAGCAAGCGAGCTGAATTTGTCAAGAACATTCATGATAGGGCTCGGGCCAATATTGAAAAGATGACCAAGAAGTATGAGAAGCACGCTAACAAGGGTCGCAGGAAGGTGTTGTTCGGACCAGGGGACTTGGTTTGGGTGCACCTTTGTAAGGATCGTTTTCCAGAGCTGTGCAAGAGCAAGTTGCAACCCCGGGCTAATGGACCATTCAAAGTTCTACGCAAGATCAACTACAACGCTTATGAAATTGATATGCCAAGTACTTATGGTGTAAGTACCAGTTTCAATGTGTCCGACCTCTCTCCATTCTTTAGATTGGAAGAGTCGAGGACGACTCTTTTTCAAGAGGGGGGGGGGGATGATATGCCCACACCGACCACATCATCAAGTATACCAACTACATCAATCAAGATGAAATAATCATCAAGTCAAGCTGCACCAGCTCATGTTTTCGATGGACCAATTACTCGTAGCCGAGCTAAACAGCTACAACAAGAGGTGCACACGCTACTTTGTGAAATTCCATTTATTAATGAGAATTATATACTTCCTAAATCGTACATGTTTCTATTACTCAGGTTCACCAAGGAGGATGACAAGGACACGCCGAGACTAAACCAGAGAGGAGAACTACGTCAAACCAGTTCGGCCTGGCAGAATTGTCATGAAGAAACAGTCATATCTCTTGAGTCATAGAAGCTGTGAAGGTCCATGAGTACTTATCGGAAAGGTGTTGAAGTCAACTTTCTATTGCCACTAAGTGTCGAGTGCTTTAGAGCTCCCAGCTTGGCAGCTGAGTGTTTTTTGTGCAGAATGTTAAGAAGATCAATAGTCAGCCTGATATCCAAGTTTCTGTGAGAAACTGTATCACTCTACAATATTTCGTGAATCATGCTACACATGGTGTGAAATTTTATCAAATTAGCTTTCCAACGCATCTGGTATCATGTCTTTTGGATGTCCCTAGGTGGAGTTATGATTAAAACATTGAAGACCACTCAAAAGGCCAAAAGACATGCGGGAAATTGATGACCACTGCATGAGTTGGCCTTCCACCTTTCCATGTGGCTTTTTCATTTCACAACTATTTTTAGACTAGTTGTTGGCATAAATATCCCTCTTTTTATAAGCCAAGGGGAACTTTTTGATGAATTAAGATTATTCCAGTGATATTTGCAGTCGAGCTGCTTGAGTGTCTTACTCAACCCTTGTTCTTCCTTATTCTTCTTGAACTTGTGGAGAGATCTCTCTGAGGTCCACTAATTTGTGCTTTGCGGGTTCTAGTACGGCTGCCCCATCTTGTGTGGATTAGCTCCGGTTGTGGTTCTGCGGTCGTTTGGAGATTGAGTCGAAGTCTTTGCGGTTTCGGTGTCTCTCTCCCCGTCGCTTGGTCGCATCCAACCTTGGTCAGGTATAAAGCTAGTTATCCGCGCTGTTTCTACAGCAAGTTATCTTGTTCTTGAGCCTCCTATCGTGAAGATCGGGCCACCCTTCGCCAAACCAAATTCGGTGTATATCATGTGGTAATCAGAGCTATCGTTGTCACGGTAGGTTCATTTTTTTTATCACCCACCCTCTCGCCCTTTTTTTCAATCTGTTACAGTTTTCACCATCCACATATTCATCTCTGTGTTTATCTTTATCATATATTTGTTTGTCCTATATTCCAAAGCCTAAAAAATACCTATAGCCCTTTTGACAGTACTGTTATCTTGTGTTTGCGTTCTTCCAGTTGCTCATCACCACCATTTACCTATATCTTTTGGAAAAAGCACCCCTGTTAGTGTTAAAAAAAAAGAAGAGTAAAAAAAGAAAGAAAGAATATAGTAATAAAAAAAGAGAGCACAAGTAAAAAGATTCTAAAGAATTTTGTGTTACGGTTGGGTGTTGAAATTTTCAGTTTTCATATCCAAGTTGGTGGTAATCTTGATAGCAACAATTTTTTTTTTATCTTTTGAGCACATCTTTTTCACTTGATTGGCAGTACCGTAGCCCTCCTTGTTCAGCCATCTATAGCTCCACCAAAAACTTGAACCGGGACTTTCGATTTGTACTCCTTACGGCCTCTTTACCACCTCCGTTGAAGCTATCACACCAGCACCATCACAGTTCTTGAGATTAGGCAAGAACATGGGTAAGTAAGAGGTGAGATCGAGAGTGTCCATATATATATATATATATATATATTTCTTGCTGCTCCTAACATGGTAGACTCAGATTCAAGTGTTCATGGTGGACACCATGGTGATAGGGAACCCCCTGTCTCACGGGATGAGATGCGTCGAATGGCTGATTCACTCATGGAGGCCATGGGCAGGCTCCTCGATGAGCGTCTTCCCGCGGCTAGAGGACGTCGAGCATGTCGTGATCCAGAGGACCGTCATCGATGGGAGTCCGACAATGAGTATTCTAGTTTTGGCCATGGATTCAATCGCTTCGGAGATGGCCCTGACGGATCTGGTGGTGGTCGCCATGCTGATTTTAATAATTACCATGGTGGGCGTCGCACACATATGCGCAATGCTGATGGTCGCCGCGTGCATTTTGAAGATGAAGAGTTTAAGGATCAAGATCATGAAGAAGGATCTCATGATGATGAAAATCCTTTCGGTCAAGGTGGCAGGTTTGATCGGCGTCATCATCGCCGGCCTGCTGATTTTGAAGAAAGGGAATACCATCGTGGTCGACGTCCTCATGACAACCCAGATAACATCGCTCGTGTCAAATTGAGTATTCCAAAGTTTACTGGAAAGGAGAATCCTGATGAATTTCTTGAATGGGCTAGGCAGTGTGATCAAATATTCTGAGTACATAATCTTTCAGCTCAGCGCCTTGTGAATCTTGCTTCGGTGGAACTCTCTGGATACGCTCTCACTTGGTGGAACCAAGTTCAGGAGAATCAATGTGATTTGGGACGCGGATATATCAATACATGGGAGGAGATGAAGCAAGTGATGAGAAGGCGATTCGTGCCATCTATCTATCAGCATGATCTCAGCAACCGGTTGCAAATGTTAAAGCAAGGGAAGAGATCAGTTGATGAGTATTTCAAGGAGATGGAGCTATTGTTGGTGCGGGCTGGAATAAGAGAAGATGTAGAGTCAACAATGGCAAGATTTCTAGGAGGTCTTCATGAAGAAATTTCTGGTTTTGTGGAGATGTTTCCATATCATACATTGCAGGATCTTGTTGATCAAGCTATGCAAACAGAGACGAAGATTCAGCAAGAGTCACATGGAAAATCTTATGGCAGTTATTCTATTGCTGCCCCATGGCGCAAACAGCAGTCAAGTACTTCCTATGGTGGTGGACAATCTCAAGGGGCTGCAGCCAAGTCTTCTCAATCATTTGTTCCATCGAAGATGGCAGCCTCCACCGCGTCACCACCAACAACTCAGCAGCGACCCGCTGCAAGTTTAGCACCCCACAGCAATGTCTCGAGAGCTACATCTTCTTCTCGAAGCAAAGAAATTGTATGTCATAAATGCCACGGCCGTGGGCACATTGCTGCCCAATGCCCAAGCAAGAGGGCCATGTTGTTGAATGAGAAAGGTGAATGGGAATCCGAGAGTGATCCGAAAGATGTTGGACCGATATGTGATGAGGAAATTGAGGAGGAAGGAAATGAGATCCAGCCTGACGAAGGAGAACATAATTGCTTTATTTATCTACGAGTGCCTTGTGTAACAGCAGAAAAGGAAGACAACGGGCAGCGACATAATTTGTTCCATACCCGTGGACTAATCAAAGATAAGGTGTGTCGCATCATCGTTGATAATGGCAGCTGCAACAATATTGCTAGCCAAGAATTGGTGGACAGATTGGGACTGAAACCACGGCGTCATCCTAGTCCATACAAGATGAAGTGGCTTAATGATTGTGGTGCGCTACGTGTCAGTCATACTGTGACTGTACCATTCTCTGTTGGTAAATACAATGATCATGTGGAGTGCAACGTGGTGCCTATGCAAGCCTGCCAGCTTCTGCTCAGTCAACCATGGCTATATGATCATGATGTCTAGATTTTTGGTAGGACCAACAAGTTGTCTTTTGTGTATAAAGGAGAGCGAATTTCCTTGCTACCTTTGACACCAGAAGAAATTTTGAAGGATGATATCAGGAAGAAACAGCGCGAGAGCAAGCACCACTTGCGAGTGAGCCACAAAAATAGTAAGGAAGAGTGTCCACAGCCAAATCAAACCCCACAGCTGCAAGGAACCCAGAAATCGGGAAAAGAGGGTTTAGTAATGATGGCTAGGAAGGGGGATATCAAAGCATTGAGTGAACCTGATGCCATGTTCTTTGTACTTATGTACAAGGACACTTTTCTTTCTACTAATGCCTTACCCTCTACCCTGCCGAGTACTCTTTTGAATGTCTTGCAGGAATATGAAGATGTCTTTCCGGACGAAGTACCACCAGGACTTCCACCTAAGAGAGGGATCGAGCATCAAATTGACTTGGTTCTTGGTGCATCACTTCCAAACAGGGCTGCATACCGCACCAACCCAGAGGAGACAAAAGAAATTCAGCGACAAGTGGAGGAATTGATGAAAAAAGGGTATGTACAGGAAAGTCTTTCCCCTTGTGTTGTCACTGTTCTTTTAGTACCTAAGAAAGATGGGTCTTGTAGACTGTGTGTGGATTGCCGCGCAATTAACAACATCACAGTAAGATATAGGCATCCCATTCCTCGCTTAGATGATATGCTTGATGAACTTAGCGATGCTAATTTTTTCACTAAAGTTGATTTAAGAAGTGGCTATCATCAGATTCGTATGAAAGAAGGAGATGAGTGGAAAACAGCCTTTAAAACAAAATTTGGATTGTATGAATGGTTAGTGATGCCCTTCGGTTTAACCAATGCACCTAGTACATTTATGCGATTAATGAATCATGTGCTTAGAACTTTCATTGGTAAATTTGTTGTGGTTTATTTTGATGACATCCTAATCTACAGCAAGACTCTTGAAGAACATGTTGCACATATCCAGAGCGTGCTTGCTGTCCTACGTAAACAAAAATTGTACGCTAACCATGAGAAGTGCACCTTCTGCACCGACAAGGTAGTTTTCCTTGGTTTTGTTGTTTCAGGACAAGGCGTGGAGGTGGATGCTGAGAAAGTCAAGGCTGTAAATGAATGGACGCCTCCATAGAACGTGAGCCAAGTGAGAAGCTTCCTTGGACTTGTTGGTTTCTACCGGCGCTTCGTGAAAGATTTCAGCACGATCGCTGCTCCAATCAATGAGCTGACCAAGAAAGACATACCTTTCAAATGGGGAGAAGCACAACAAAAGGCTTTTGAAGAATTAAAGAAGAAGCTCACAACATCCCCAGTCCTTGCACTTCCTGATTTCAACAAGACATTTGAAATTGAATGTGATGCAAGTGGAGTTGGGATTGGAGGTGTGATTATGCATGAAAAGATACCAATTGCATTCTTTAGTGAAAAGCTAAGTGGTCCGACTTTGAATTATTCAGTTTATAATAAAAAATTATATGCTCTCGTTCAGAGTTTGGAAACTTGGCAACACTACCTTTATCCTAAAGAATTTGTAATACATTCAGACCATGAATCATTGAAACATATTAAGGGACAACTAAAACTGAATAAATGACATGCTAAGTGGAGTGAATTTATTGAGTCCTTTCCTTATATTGTCAAATATAAGAAAGGTCAAGTCAATATTGTAGCTGATGCTTTATCTTGACGTCATGCTTTGCTCACACAACTTGATGCTAAAATTCTCGGATTGGAAAGTATAAAGGAATTATATGCCACTGAATTTCGTACTTTGCTGAACCATATGCCAAGTGCCGTAATGGAAAATGATGGGAAAAGTATCATGTGCATGATGGATTTTTATTTCGCACTAACAAACTTTGTATTCCAGATTGCTCTGTTCGACTTTTACTCGTGCAGGAAGCTCATGCAGGTGGACTCATGGGCCATTTTGGAGCCAAGAAGACGGAGCAAGTGTTGGCCGACCATTTCTTTTGGCCAAAAATGAGACGAGATGTAGAGAGACATGTTCTTCGCTGCGAAAACTGCCACAAAGCTAAGTCTCGTCTGAACCCTCATGGTTTATATACTCCTCTTCCTATTCCTAATGCACCTTGGGAGGACATTTTAGTGGATTTTGTTCTTGGGTTACCACGGACCAAAAGGGGAAGGGATTCAATTTTTGTCGTGGTTGATCGTTTCAGCAAAATGGCACATTTTATTCCTTGCCACAAGAGCGACGATGCTTTCCGTATTGCTGAATTATTTTTCAGGGAAATCGTGCGGCTACATGGAATGCCACGTACCATTGTGTCGGATCATGACACCAAGTTCTTGAGCTACTTTTGGAAGACATTGTGGGGCAAACTTGGGACAAGACTGTTGTTCTTCACAACATGTCATCCGCAAACGGACGGCCAAACTGAAGTTGTGAATCGAACACTATCAATGTTGCTCCGAGCTGTCCTTAAGAAGAACCTGAAACTATGGGAAGAAAGCTTGCCACATGTTGAGTTTGCATACAATAGGGTAGTACACTCGACCACTAGACTTTGTCCATTTGAAATTGTATATGGATTCACACCCACTGCTCCCATAGATCTTTTGTCTTTATCCATGCAGGAACGTGTGAACTTCGATGCAAGCAAGCGAGCTGAATTTGTCAAGAACATTCATGATAGGGCTCGGGCCAATATTGAAAAGATGACCAAGAAGTATGAGAAGCACGCTAACAAGGATCACAGGAAGGTGTTGTTCGGACCAGGGGACTTGTTTTGGGTGCACCTTCGTAAGGATGGTTTTCCGGAGCTGTGCAAGAGCAAGTTGCAACCCTGGGCTGACGGACCATTCAAAGTTCTACGCAAGATCAATGACAACACTTATGAAATTGATCTGCCAAGTACTTATGGTGTAAGTACTAGTTTCAATGTGTCCGACCTCTCTCCATTCTTTGGATTGGAAGAGTCGAGGACGACTCTTTTTCAAGAGGGGGGGAGGATGATATGCCCACACCGACCACATCATAAAGTATACCAACTACATCAATCAAGATGAAATAATCATCAAGTCAAGCTGCACCAGCTCATGTTTTCGATGGACCAAATACTCGTAGCCGAGCTAAAAAGCTACAACAAGAGGTGCACGCGCTACTTTGTGAAATTCTATTTATTAATGAGAATTATATACTTCCTAAATCGTACATGTTTCTATTAATCAGGTTCACCAAGGAGGATGACAAGGACATGCCGAGACTGAACTAGAGAGGAGAACTATGTCGAACCAGTTCGGCCTGGCAGAACTGTCATGAAGAAACAGTCATATCTCTTGATTCATAGAAGCTATGAAGGTCCATGAGTACTTGTTGGAAAGGTGTTGAAGTCAACTTTCTAATTCCACTAAGTGTCGAGTGCTTTAGAGCTCCCATTTTGGCAGCCGAGTGTTTTTGGTGCAGACTGTTCAGAAGATCAATAGTCAGCCTGATATCCAAGTTTCCGTGAGAAACTGTATCACTCTACAATATTTCGTGAAGAATGCTATTCATGGTGTGAAAGGTTATAAAATTAGCTTTCCAACACATCTGGCCCCATGTCTTTTGGATGTCCCTAGGTGGAGGTATGATTAAAACATTGAAGACCACTCAAAAGGTCAGAAGACATGCGGGAAATTGATGACCACTGCATGAGTTGGCCTTCCACCTTCCCACGTGGATTTTTTAGTTCACATCTATTTTTATTCTAGTTGTTGGCATAAATATTCCTCTTTTTGTAAGGCAAGGGGAACTTTTTGATGAATTAAGATTATTCCAGTGATATTTACAGCTGAGCTGCTTGAGTGTCTTACTCAACCCTTGTTCTTCCTTGTTCTTCTTGAACTTGTGGAGAGATCTCTTTGAGATCCACTAATTCGTGCTCTGCAGGTTCTAGTACGGCTGCCCCGTCTTGTGTGAATTAGCTCTGGTTGTGGTTCTGCGGTCGTTCGAAGATTGAGTCGAAGTCTTCGCGGTTTCAGTGTCTCTCCCCCCGTCGCTTAGTCGCATCCAACCTTGGTCAGGTATAAAGCATGTTATCTGCGCTGTTTCTACAGCAAGTTATCTTGTTCTTGAGCCTCCTGTCGTGAAGATCGGGCCACCCTTCGCCGAACCAAATTCGGTGTATATCATCACATGAGGAACAAGAATCATCACTAGGAATCAAGGATTTCAAATGATTAATTTCAGATTCTAGTGACTCAATTTTAACAGCATTGTCTCTAAGCTTTTTTTTTCCTTTTTCTTAACAATAACAATGGCACGAGAAATAGCATCACACATTTCTTCGCATGTAGGACATACCTCTTCATTGTCGCTGTTGTGTTCTGCCTCCTCCATACTTGATCTTGACTTGCCCGCCATGAAGCACAAGTTTGCCAAATCATCTTCATCTTCGTCACTTCCAGTGTACACTTCGCTTGAGCCAAGTTACTGGAGTGCGGAGATAAAACTGTTCACCAGTTGGTGACCTACAAAGCCCTTCTTCTTCTTCTTATCGTTTGTTGAGGAGTTCTTCGTCCTTGATTGTTTTTCTTCCCGGGAGGTAGGACCTGAAAAGTTAGGACAATGTGTATGAAAGTGTCCTGTCTTACCACATTCGAAGCATTGTTGAGGTCCGGAGCTTCCTCTCCTTCTAGTTCTCATATTTTGCAATGCTTTTGAGAACCTAGTAGAAAGAAGTGCTAGCTCCTCCTCTGGAAACTCCTCAATCTATTCAAGGGTTAGAGAGGACAACAAAGCAAGTGTACCACAAGATGAATATTGACCGGAGCTAGGCATGTCACGTTGAGAAAAAAAGCAATAGACTTGTTGGGGTTCTTACGTGATATTATTGTGAGACCTATGTGTGCTGAATACATTGGCTTTGACAATAAAAGTTTTGAATGTTGCTATAACATCTTTTTGGCAAGGTCCGACTCTAGCTCCGAGTTTCTGCAAGGTCCGACAATAGGTCTGACTTTCTTTGTCTAGGTCCGACATGTTTTTGGGTAGCTCTGATGAGCTTTGTCTTTAGCTCCGGCATGTCTTTGTTAAGCTCCGATATGTTTTGCTAGGTCCGACTTATGTTGATAGCTCCAACATATTTTTCTAGCTCCGACTTTTGGGATGACTAGTTCCAACTAGTTTTGGTTAGCTCCGGCGCTAGGTTGTACTAGCTTTGGTAAGCTCTGGCGCTAGGTTGTACTAGCTTTGGTAAAGCTCTGGCGCTAGGTTGTACTAGCTTTGGTAAGCTCCGGCTCAAGCTCCGGTTAGCTTTGGCTAGGTTCGAAGCTTGATCACAATGTTCCTGCTTTTATCTTGTAATGTTTAGAACTTGCTTTATATTCTTAGAAAGATTGCTTAGTATTCATTTGCTAAGTTTTTGGTGCATTTTGGTTGATATGGCTGATATCGTTTTGATATGCTTTGCAACATGCTTATGTGAGGTGCTCACATAAGGTGTTGTGTTCAGAACTGACTTGAGTCAAGTCGCGGACTTGGGATCATACGGATTGGTTGTTTATTCATGTACAGGTGTTGCTTGAGTTCAATACATGGCTGGTGACGGGATCCATTGAACTAGTCTTAGGAAGAAGATGAGGTTCAACAACTAAGTTCGGAAGGAATTGTGGTTGAGTTGATCGAGAGGTTGCGCAACATGCTTGAATCAAGAACAATGCATATGAAGGTATCGTGGACGTCATTGGAAGATGTTTGCACGTGTGCAAGGAGTGCATGGACATGGCTACATGGTTCCGAGGCGTAATGAAGAGATGTGGACGGAAAGAATTGGTCAGAAAGGTCCAACCGACTAGGTTATGGACTCAGGCTGTGACTGAGTCGGGTTTGACTCAAATATGGAAAGATTTGAGTTGGTTATGATAGTATTCGTGTGGGTAACGAATTTGAGTTGTTTTAGGAATGTGGGATACGTCCCTAAGGTGTTTGGAAGTCTTAAGATTGCTTCTATTTGTGTATAGAAGAGTCCTAAGCAGTTATATAAAGTTTTGATTTGTGATCGGAGTAGGATTGGAGTCCTAGTTAAGATTGGGTTGGCCTAAGGGCTGGTTATATAAGCAAGGGAGGCCAGAGCTCGTGGTGCACGACTTTTGGGCTGTTCCTCTTGTGTTCTATTGAATAAAATTCTGAGTTTGAAGGAACTTTTGTGCCTTGTTCATCCGACTTGTTTCAGACAAGTTTTACTCGACGAGTTTCTGAACAGCACTACCTTTCGTTGGTGGTTTTATCATAACTCGAGTTTTACAGATCCAATTGACGTGATTCTTTTTTGGTTGTCTTCACAACTTGATTATCTATCATCTGTCAAAATTTCACGGTCATTGGATTTGTTGTTTCTGATCTACACGAGTTTCTTTGCAGCATTCCGGAACTGTTTTTCTCGGGTAGGACAGATTGACCTTTGTTCGATCTTTCGATCATAACTTGAGTTTCTCTCAACGGATTTGAGTGATTCTTCTTGTGATTTCTTTGTGACTTGATTCTCTCTGATATATATCACTTTTGTCCCGGTGAAACACGTTTATATTAGTCTCACACACGATTTCTTTAACAGATCGTTTTTCTGCCAAAGAGGTTGGGATTTAATTGTTTCCGCTGCGTAAGTTTTTTTAATCTACCATTCACCCCCTCTGGTAGCTTTTCACGTGCTCTTCGATCCTACAATTATGTCAATTTCATGAGTTTTTAACTTGGAATATAGCACATCTAAAGTAAGTGTACTCATGACTGTAGATTCACGAATGGATGTAACTTTCATCTTCCAGATTGACATGTCTAATGCACTTAGTAATTGCTTAGCATTCTCAGCATCTGAAGAGTTAACATTGGCACTATGCAAGTTGCTGAGAATTTATTTAAAGCGAGCAAAGAGATCATCGATAGACTCACCGGGTTGCATCTCGAAATGCATGTATTCATTTTTGAACATATCTTGTCTTACCTCCTTGATTGTGTTGAATCCTTCACGGTAGTCACAGAGTGCTCTCCAGACATCGTACGCCGATCAGAGGTGTGGAACACGGAGGAAGTTGCTTTGAGTTAGTTCCTGTATGATCAAGTTTTGGGCTTTGTTGTTGTTGTTGAGATCTCTTAAGTTTGTAGCCGTGACTTGATCGTTCGATGGAACGTCGTAAGGCTTGTACACTTTTTCCCATATCGCGAAGCCTTGTGCCTAGATAAAGGCTTCCATGCGTGCCTTCCAAACCTGAAAATCAATGCCAACAAACACACAAGGTTTTGTCGAGCATTTTTCCATGTCGATTAGTCAAAACATGTGCAAAACTCAAATATTAGAGCAATGTTTCTCTGATACAAATTGTAGGATCGAAGAGCACGTGTAAAGCTACCAGAGGGGGGTGAATGGTAGATTAAAACTTTTTAGCGGAAGCAACGAAAATACCCCTCAGCAGAAAATCGATCTGTTAAAGAAACAGTGTGTGCGACTAATCTAAATGTGTTCAACCGTGAAAAAAATAGTATATATTGTAGAGAATCAAGTCACGAAGACGTCACAACAAGAATAACGAAATCCGTCAAGAGAAACTCAAGTCACGATCGAAAGATCGAACAAAGGTCAATTTGTCCTACCCGAGAAAAACAGTTCTGGAACACTGCAAAGAAACTCGTGTAGATCAGAAACCACAAATCCAATGACCATGAAATTTTCACAAATGATAGAAAATTATGTTGTGAAGACAACCAAATAAGAATCACATCAATTGGATCTATAAAACTTGAGTTATGATAAATCACCAAAGCAAGGTAGTGTTGTGCAGAAACTCGACGAGAAAAACTTGTCTGAAACAAGTCGGACGAACAAGGTACAAAAGTTCCTTCCAACTACGAATTTTATTCAATAGAACACAAGAGGAACATCTCAAAAGTCGTCTACCACGAGCTTTGGCCTCCATTGCTTATATAACCAGCCCTTAGGCCAACCCAAAACTAACTAGGACTCTAATTCTACTCAATTCACGAACCGAAACTTTCCATAACGGCTCAAGACTCTTCTATACGTAGATAGAAGCAATCTCAATACTTCCAAACACCTTAGGAACGTATACCACATTCCTAAAACAACTCAAATTCATGACCCACACAAAATCCTATCAGAACCAACTCAAATCTTTCCATATTTGAGTCAAACCCGACTCAGCCACAACCTGAGTCCATAACCTAGTCGGTTGGACCCTTTCGACCAACTTTTTACATCCACATCTCTTCATCACGCCTCGGAACCATGTAGCCATGTACATGCACTCCTTGCGCATGTGCAAACATCTCACAACGACGTCCATGATACCTTCATATGCATTGTTCTTGATTCAAATATGATGCGTGACCTCCCAATCAACTCAACCACAATTCCTCCCAAACTTGGTTGTTGAACCTCGTCTTCTCCCTAAGACTAGTTCAATGGATCCCGTCACCAGCCATGTCTTGAACTCAAGCAACACCTGCACATGAATAAACAACCAATACTTCCGAGCACAAGTCCTCGACTTGACTCTCGTTAGTTCCAAAACCACAACGCCTTACATGAGAACCTCACATAAGCATGTTGCAAACCATAGCAAATTGATAACAGCAATTACCACCAAAACACTCCAAAAACTTACTAAAAGAATACTAAGCAAACTTTGCATAATCCAAAAAGTAAGTTCGAAACATTACAAGTTAAAAGCAGAACCACTGCGATCAAGCTCCGAACCTTGCCAAAGCTAACCGGACCTTGAGCCGGAGCTTACCAAAGCTAACAGGATGTAGCACCAGAACTTACCAAAGCTAACAGGACCTAGCGCCGGAGCTAACCAAAGCTAGTCAGACCTAGTGCTGTGGCTTACCAAAGCTAGTCAGACCTAGAGCTGGAGCTAACCAAAGCTAGTCAGACCTTACGTCGGAATTTGCCGGAGCTACCCAAAACAAGTCGGACCTATCGTCGCACCTTGCTGGAGCTCGGACCTAGAGTCAGACCTTGATGATAAAGGTGTTTTAGTAGTATTTAAAACTTTTATCGCCATAGCCAATGTATTCAGCACACATAGGTCCTACAACTATTGGCTATGCAGAACCAGCTCATGCAGACCATGATACAGACTATGGGACAAATGCAAGCTGGCAACAACAATCAGCCCTACATGCCGCCACCACAACCACCCTGCCACACCACAACCGTTTGGGAGAGTTCATGAGGACCAGGCCGCCTACCTTTGCTCAAGCCACAAATCTTGTGGAAGTTGATGACTGGCTGAAGTCTATTGAGAAGAAACTTGCTATTGTCCTGTGCAGTGACAGAGAGAAGGTTCTTTTCGCCTCACGCCAGTTGATTGGAGCTACTGCAGACTAGTGGGAATCCCTTTGCAATGCCCATGAAGACCCAGAAGGAATCACTTGGGCTGAATTCAAGGAGAAATTCTGTTTTCACTATGTGCTAGAGGGAGTCATGATACTGAGAAGGCAAGAATTGGAAAACCTTAGGCAAGGAAGGATGAGTGTGAGTGAGTATCTCAATAGATTCACTCAACTATCAAGATATGCTCCAGAAGACATCAGTACTGATATCAGGAAGCATTATCTGTTCATGAGGGGTCTCAACAATAAAATTCAAGTTCAATTGCTCAATGCTGCTTATGCAAATTTTTAGAAGCTAGTTGCAAGGCCATTGTTGTTGAGAACAAGATTAGAGAGATGAAGGTAGACCACAAGAGAAGATGCCATATCAGGGACAACCGCAAGATAGCAATGTCTGTCCTCGCTATGCACCACCTGCTGCACCATATTACAATCTGTCGGCTGCTGCATACCGTCCTGCTTATCCACCGCGACCGCAACAGCTAATGCAGCAACGCCCACCCATGCAAGTGCCTCACTTACGTATGCAGCCTGCGCCACGCCCAAATATGCCCGCCTACGCTCAAAATCAGCCTCGCCCTAACTTTGCTGGCGCCACAAGTGGAAAGACTTGCTATTATTGTGGTCAAGTGGGATATTTTGCAAATCAATGCCCAAAGCCAACTCAGGGACAGATGAACAATGCTCAAAGGCAGAATCCTAGGCCCAATGAAGGAACAGCTCAAGGCAACCGATGACCACAAAATTTTGCTCGAGGCAAGGTGAACCATGTATCTGTAGAAGAGGCTCATCAAGCTGAAGATGTTTTGATTGGTATGTTTCTCGCAAACTCCAACCCCACTGCTATATTGTTTGATTCTGGAGCATCCCATTCATTCATCTCATCAAAGTATGTTGCAAAGCATAGCATGCCTATATCATACATGAAGTATATTCTATTGGTTAAGTCTCCTAGAGGAGAGATGAGGACAAATATAGTATGTCCAAAAGTAAGTATTTTCATAAGGGGGCTAGAACTCGTTGCCAACCTCATAGTCCTGAATTCCCAAGGTTTGGACAACATATTTGGAATGGATTGGCTAAGGAAGCATAATAGAGTGATTCAATGTGCTACTCAGACAGTGCAATTAACAAATGAAGGAGTCAATATAGAGTTCAAGGCAGTTCAGACGACAATCAAGCAAGCCATGGTGAATCATGCAAGAGGAGTAACCTTGCAGGAAAGACCAATTGTTCATGAGTACCCAGATGTGTTTCTTGAGGAATTGTCAGGTATGCCACCTGATCGTGACATCGAGTTCATCATTGATTTAATACCTGGAACTGCACCTATAGCAAAGAGGCCATATAGGATGCCTCCTAAGGAATTAGCAGAGCTCAAGAAGCAAATACATGTGTAGTTAGAGAAGGGTTTTATACACCCAAGCTCGTTGCCATAGGGAGCCTCAGTGCTTTTCGTAGACAAGAAGGATGGATCTCGTTGGCATGTTTTGGTTGATATGGATGATATCGTTTTACTGTGGTTTTGCAACAGTCTTATGTGAGGTGCTCACGTAAGGTGTTGTGTTCATAACTAATTTGAGTCAAGTCGCGAACTTGGGCTCGTACGAATTGGTTGTTTGTTCATGTGCAGGTGTTGCTTGAGTTCAAGTCATGGCTGGTGACAGGATCCTTTGGACTAGTCTCAGAGAGGAGATGAGGTTCCAACAACCAAGTTCAGGAGGAATTGTGGTTGAGTGGGTCAGGAGGTCGCACATGATGATTGAATCAAGGGCAGTGCATATGAAGGTTACTAGACGTCGAAGGAAGGTGTTCACACGTATGCATGCGATGCATGACGTGGGAACATGGTTCCAAATATGGGCTAAGGAAGAAAATATCTGGTTGGAAAGATCGGATCGTATCGGTTGATGACTTCGGCTACGGCGGAGTCGGTTATGGTTCGGTATGGAAAGTATCGAGTAGGTTATGATAGGATTTCATGTGAGTCACGAATTTGAGTTGTTTTAGGAATGTTAGATACGTTCCTAAGGTGTTTGGAAGTCTGAAGATTGCTTCTATCTGCGTATAGAAGAGTCCTAAGCAGTTATAGAAAGTTTCGATACGTGAACAGAGTAGGATTAGAGTCCTGATTTGAGTTGAGTTGGCTTTCGAGCTGGTTATATAAGCATGGGAGGCCAGAGCTCATGGCAGACGACTTTGGAGTTGTTCCTCATGTGGTTTGATCAATAAAATTCATATTTTGAAGGAACTTTTGTGCCTTGTTCGTCCGACCTGTTTCTGTCAAGTCTTTCTCATCGAGTTTCTGCACAGCACTACCTTGGTTCGGTGGTTTTATCATAACTCGAGTTTTGCAGATCCGATTGACGTTTTTCTTTTTGGGTTGTCTTCACAACTAAATTTTTTATCATCTGTCAAAATCTCACGATCGTTGGATTTGTGGTTTCTGATCTACACAAGTTTCTTTGCTGTTCCAGAACTGTTTTTTTCGGGTAGGACAGATTGACCTTTGTTCGATCTTTCGATTGTAACTTGAGTTTCTCTTGACGGATTTGAGTGATTCTTGTTGTGTCATCTTCGTTACTTGATTCTATCTGATATGTATCACTTTTGTCACGGTAAAACACGTTTATATTAGTCTCACACACGATTTCTTTAGCGGATCGTTTTCGGCCAAGGGGTTTTCATTGCTTCCATTGAAAAAGTTTTAATCTACCATTCACCCCCCTCTGGTAGATTTACACGTGCTCTTCGATTCTACAATTGGTATCAGAGCCACGGTGCTCAAATATTTATGATTTGCACATGTTTTTGACTAATCATCATGGAGAAATACTCCGCCAAACCTTGTGTGTTTAGTGGTATTAATTTTCAGGTTTGGAAGGCACGTATGGAAGCTTTCATCCAGGACAAGGCTTCGCAATATGGGAGAAGGTATACAATCCTTATGAAGTGTCGTCAAATGATCAAGTTATAGCTACAAATCTGAGATATGTCGACAACAACAACAAGGCTCGGAACTTGATCATACAAGGATTAACTCAAAGCGACTTTGACCGTGTTGCACACCTCCGATCTGCATACAATGTGTGGAAAGCACTTTGTGACTACCACGAAGGATCCAACACGATCAAGGAGGTAAGACAAGACATTTTCAAGAAAGAATAAATGCGCTTCGAGATGCAACCCGGTGAGTCCATTGATGATCTCTTTGCTTGCTTTAATAAAATTCTCAGCAACTTGCATAGCGTCAATGATAATTTTTCAGATGCTGAAAATGCTAGGCAATTACTAAGTGCATTGGACATGTCAATTTGGGAGGTGAAGGTTACATCCTTTCGTGAATCCACTGTCATGAGTACACTTACTTTAGATGTACTATATTGTAAATTGAAAACTAATGAAATTGACATAATCTCACGTAAGAACCCCAACAAGTCTCTTGCATTTGTTTCTCAACGTGATATGCCTAGCTCCGGCCAATCTTCATCTTGTGGGACACTTGCTTTGCTGTCCTCTCTAACCCTTGAACAGATTGAGGAGTTTCTAGAGGAGGAGCTAGTACTTCTCTTTACTAGGTTCTCAAAAGCATTGTAAAATGTGAGAACTAGAAGGAGAGGAAGCTCCGGACCTCAACGATGTTTCGAATGTGGTAAGACAGGACATTTTCATTCAGATTGCCCTAACCTTTCGGGTCCTACTTCCCAGGATGAAAAGCAAACAAGGATGAATCACTCCTCTGCAAAAGATACGAAGAAAAAGAAGGGTTTTACAGGACGTCAATTGGTGAGCAGTTTAATCTCCGCACTTCAAGAACTTGGCTCAAGCGATGTGGATATTGGAAGTGACGAAGATGAAGATGATTTGGCAATCTTGTGCTTCATGGCGAGCAAGTCAAGATCAAGTATGGAGGAGGCTGAATACAACAGCGACAATGAAGAGGTATGTCCTACTTGCGAAGAAATGTGTGATGCTATTTCTCGTGCCACTATTATAGTTAAGAAAAAGGACAAAAAGCTTAGGGATAGTGCTGCTAAAATTGAATCACTAGAATCTGAAATCAACCATTTAAAAACTTTGATTCCTAGTGATGATGCATGTCCCTCATGTGATTTAATATATGAACAATTGTCCTCATTAAGAAGTGCGCACACATCCACACTTGATAAACTTGAGTTAGAAATTGAAAAGAACAGAGAGGTTGCTTCACTTAATAATAAAAATTTGAAAAATGCTAGTTATTCTACAATTGATTTGTATTGTTCTACTTGTGATGATCTTGATAAGAAACTACAAGATGCTATGAATGAAATTTCTATATTGAACAATGCTTTACGTTTTCATGAAGTTAAATATTGTTCCAATTGCAAATTAAAAGGAAAAATTTCACGTGAAAATTGCCTTGATCTGTCCAATAAACTTGATGACATGCATAGGACATTAGATCAGTTTTGTAATGGGAATAAGAACCTAAACTTGCTGCTGAATTCTTCCAAGTCTTGCAATGATAAAACTGGTTTAGGTTTTGATTCTCATGCTCATGCTAAGGCACATCCAGCTAAAATTGTAAAGTCATTAGGAAGTGGTTTGATTCAAACATTTCCTAAACAAAAAGAAGTGGTTTTCAATCTGTAGGAGTGTTGTCTCATTCGGTTTCAAATAAAAATGTTGTTTGCTCATCTAGACATGAACACAAAGTTAATTTAATTGTACCTATTGTGGTAGAGATGGTCATGTCATAGATTTTTTTTATAGACTAGCTAAACAACAGAAAAAGGAAAGAATGATTGCTAGATCTCATAACTTTCATAAAAAATTTGCTGCACTTGCTAAACTGAATGATAGGAACATGCAATTTGTTGTAATGAGTCGAAAACATGCAAAGTTTGCTCCCAAACCTAATATTTTTCGTGCTACACATGTAACATCTCATAGGACAGTAGTTGGGTATAAAAATCCTCAAGCTTTGGCTCAGAAACCTGCTATTTTATCTCAGCTTTCGTGTGTTATTCCTGCTGGACGTCGTGTGACTCAGTATTGGATTCCTAAATGCCTTTTGACTAACCCCAGTATTGAGTCATCGACGTATTGTGCCTCTATGTAGGTTACACACTTGAGGAAGTAGAACATTTGGATTGTGAATTCAGTTTGCTCACGCCACATGACCTGTAACAAAGAATGGTTCTCCTCCCTCTCTTTTGTCTCACGTGTAGAGAATGTTACTTTTGCCGATAATTCTTCAACTCCTATAATTGCTAAGGGTTTGGTTAGAGTAAATGATCACTACACTTTGAAGGATGTGGCACTTGTTAAAAATTTTAAATACAACTTTCTTTTTGTTTCACGACTACTAGATGAAAATCTGGAAATTATTTTCACTAAAAATTGCTACAATGTTGTAAATTCAAATAGTGAGCTTATTTTTAACATGTCACGGTTTGGAAGAGTTTTTAAAGCTGATTTTGATATGTATTCCTCTAAGAATAGGTTTCTAGTTGCTAATTATTCCAAAGATTTATATTTTTTGCATCATAGACTTGGTCACGTAGGCTTTGATCATCTCACGCGTGTTAGTGCTTTTGATCGCATACGTGGTCTACCTAAGCTTAAAGGGGACAAAGAAATTGTGTGCTCTTCTTGTAGACCTGCTAAGATAGTTGCAGGTTCACATACTCCTCTCACAATAATCATGACAACTGAACCGAGTCAACTTTTGCACCTTGACACCGTAGGACCTTCACGTGTTCAATCCTTCGGAGGTAAATGATATGTTCTTGTGATTGTTGATGATTATTCTAGATACTCTTGGGTTTACTTTATGGCATCTAAGAACGAAGCTTTTAGTCACTTTAGAACTTTATTTCTCAGATTATCAATTGATCACCCAGGATCTTTAAAAGAAATTAGAAGTGATAATGGAACCGAATTTAAAAATCAATCTTGTGAGCGCTTTTGTGCTGAAAATGGAATAGATCATCAATTTTCTTCACCATACCTCAACAAAACGGTGTTGTAGAAAGAAAGAACAGAACCTTAGTTGAGATGGCTACGACTATGCTTAATGAATATCAAACTCCTCGGGAATTTTGGGCTGATGCGATTGCAACCGCCTGTTATGTCTCAAATTGTGTTTTCTTGCGCTCTAAGCTAGGTAGAACACCATATGAGCTCTAGTTTGGACATAGGCCTAGTGTTACACACTTTCAGGTCTTTGGTTGCAAATGCTTTGTTGAGAAACATGGTAATCTTGATAAATTTGAACCTAGATCCATTGATGGCATGTTTCTTGGTTATCCATCTCATACAAGAGGCTACCGTGTACTTTTACTTGACACTAACAAAATTGTGGAGACTTGTGAGGTGTCTTTTTATGAAGCTAGCACAGGTACTAGCTTAAACATTACAGGTCCGGATCCATATCCGCAGGGGGAGAGCATTTTCGTTGAAGATGAGGAAGAAGTGGTGCTGCTGCCCAAAAATTCAGCAGCTAATGACATTGTTCCAGCTCCTAATTTTGATTCACAGCCAGCACCGACGACCACCATTGCTGGTCCAGATCCTCCACAAGTCACAAGCTCATCGATTTGTGATGAACATGAAGAAGAAGAAGCTTGTGAAGTGTCCACTCCCCTCCGAATTCTCAAAAATCATCCTCTACAACAAATTATTGGAAGCTTGCACGAACGAGTCACACAGTCCAGGTTTTGCGATCCAAACCCTCATGCTCATTCTGCTTTTGTTGCTTCTTTTGAACCCAAAGATATATCACACGCACTCACTAATGAATCTTGGATTATTGCCATGCAAGAAGAGTTAGAAAATTTTGAAAGAAATAAAGTTTGGAAACTTGTACCTCCACCTCAAGGTCACACTTTAATTGGAACTAAATGGGTGTTTAAAGATAAACAAAGTGAGGATGGGGTTGTGGTTAGGAATAAGGCTAGGTTGGTTTCTCAAGGTTTCACACAAATTGAAGGTCTAGATTTTGATGAAACTTTTGCTCTTGTTGTTAGATTAGAAGCCATAAGAATTTTGTTAGATTATGTTGCATCTAAAAGTTTCAAGTTATATCAAATGGATGTTAAAAGTGCTTTTCTTAATGGCTGTATAGATGAGGAGGTTTATGTTAAGCAACCGCTTGGTTTTGAAAATCCAGATTTTCCTAATCATGTTTTCAAACTGACTAAAGCCCTGTATGGTCTAAAACGAGCCCCTAGAGCATGGTATGATAGGTTAAAAACATTCTTACTTGAAAAGGGGTTTACCATGGGCAAGGTTGGTAAAACTCTTTTTGTGCTTAAGCATGGCAATGACTCATTATTCGTTCAAGTGTATGTGAATGATATTATCTTTGGTTGTGCTTCTCATGATCTCGTGTCCAAGTTTTCAACTATGATGAGTTTAGAATTTGAGATGAGTATGATGGGTGAACTCACATACTTTTTGGGGTTGCAAATCAAGCAAACCAAGGAGGGTATCTTTGTGCATCAAACGAAGTATATAAAAGACCTCCTAAGACGCTTCAACATGGACAAAAGCAAGCCTCTTCAGACACCAATGGGAATAGCAACAAAACTTGAACTTGATGAAGATGGTGAAACCGTGGATCAAAAAGAATATAGAAGCATGATCGGATCACTTTTGTACCTCACAACATCAAGACTGGACATACAATTCAGCGTATGTCTTTGTGCACGGTTTCAAGCTTCCCCACGTTCTTCACATCGTCAGGCCCTCAAAAGGATTCTCAGGTACTTACATGGAACTCAAGAATTTGCATTTTTCTTCCTTCTTCCTCAACTGTTACTTTGAAAGCTTTTTCGGATGCTGATTTTGGGGGTTGTAGGATTGATAGGAAAAATACTTCCGGTGCTTGTCATTTTCTTGGTAATTCACTTGTTGCTTGGTCCTCTAGAAAACAAAACTCAGTTGCACAATCCACAACTGAATCTGAATATGTAGATGCTGCTAGTGCTTGCTCACAAATTCTTTGGATTGTTCAAACACTTAATGACTATGCGGTTGATCTAGATAGTGTTCCACTATTTTGTGATAACACTAGTGCCATTTGCATTGTTAAAAACCCTGTGCAACATTCTAGAACTAAGCACATTGACATTAGGTATCACTTTCTCCGTGATCATGTTGAAAAAAGGAAACATTGTGCTTCACCATGTAGATACCGAACAACAATTGGCTGACATTTTTACAAAACCTTTGGATTTCACTCGTTTTTGTTTCATTTGTAGTGAAATAGGGGTTATGCATCCTCATGGCTTACATTGAGGGGGAGTTTTGAAACTTGGGAAGTCTATGTGTGAACCTGAACTTAAAATAATATGAGTATAATATTTCATACATATATGACTTTGTGATTCCTCTTACATGCAGAAAGTTCTTACTACATTACTCGTGTTATACATTTTGTAGCTTTTGCCATGTCTAGTAACTGGAATAATTACTAACACTAAATCTGGTCATGGTCGAACTTTCTTGCTGTTTTGAACTTCTTGCATGCTCACAAGTGCTTTTAATTATAAATAATTAATCAAGTAATCAACTCACATGTTGAGTTTTTATGAACAAATATAAATTGAGAAAATATCAAGAGAATATGCATGCATCGCACTTCTTCTTTTGATATTGCTTATCATTGCACTTAGATGTGAACTTGGAAGAAGTTGTGTATGACTAAAACTATGTCCTTAAGCTTCTGATTGTCAAATGACATAGGCTTGGCTTGGTTGGTTAGAATATGGCAAATGCGCATATAATCTCTTGCAAATATCATATGATCTAAATTTGTGATTTAAAGAAAAATTTGCAGCAACAAGTGTCATGCTTTCAGGTATTGAAATAGTTAAGTTTGTGAGATCATGACTTGCTTAAATTGAAAATTACGTTTGATCTCTAGCATGGCTTACACTACTTTATGTATCTCATTGATGTGATAGTGTAAGTTACTTGATGGTATGACTTGGATGAGCTTTGTTTTATATGTATATGTTATAATATGCACATAACATTTGAAATTTCTCTTTTGAACCTTGATGAATACATTGTCAAAGGGGGAGAGATAATATGTGAATTTTTAAGAGAATTATGCAAGGGGGAGAAATTGATCACATCACACGTTGCACATATTCACAAGTGTTTTTGGCACGATTCCACGATTCTTCTCGGGGGGAGAAGTATGTATAGGGGGGAAATTTATTTCTATCTCATTTGATTTTCAAAAAGGGAGATAAATTGTTTTCAAAACTTTTCATGTAAATAAGCCAATGTTTGGATTTTAAGTGGTGTTGCCAATGCATTCATCAAGGGGGAGATTGTGAGACCTATGTGTGCTGAAAACATTGACTTGTACTGAATACATTGGCTTTGATGATATAAGTTCTGAAATTCTGCCAAAATACCTTTTTTTAGCAAGGTCCGACTCTAGCTCTGAGATTCTTCAAGGTCCGACAATAGTTCCGACTTGCTTTGTCAAGGTCCAACATGTTTTTGGGTAGCTCCGGCATGTCTTTGTTAAGCTCTGATATGTTTTTGCTAGGTCCGACTTATGTTGGTTAGCTCTGATATGTTTTTCTAGCTCCGGCTTTTGGGTTGACTAGTTCCAACTAGCTTTGGTAAGCTTCGAAGCTAGGTTGTACTAGCTTTGGTAAGCTCTGGCGCTAGGTTGTACTAGCTTTGGTAAGCTCCAGCTCAAGCTCCGATTAGCTTTGGCAAGATTCGGAGCTTGATCGCAATGTTCCTGTTTTTACTGTGAAATGTTTCGAACTTGCTTTTCATTGATGGAAATTTTTCTTAGTAATCTTTTACTAAGCTTTTGGTGTGTTTTGGTTCATATGGCTGATATTGTTATAATGTGGTTTTGCAACATGCTTATGTGAGGTGCTCACGTAAGGTGTTGTGTTCGGAACTAATTTGAGTCAAGTCGCGGACTTGGGCTCGTACGAATTGGTTGTTTGTTCATGTGCAGGTGTTGCTTGAGTTCAAGTCATGGCTGGTGATAGGATCCATTGGACAGTCTCAGGGAGGAGATGAGGTTCCAACAACCAAGTTCAGGAGGAATTGTGGTTGAGCGGGTCAGGAGGTCGCGCAGGATGATTGAATCAAGGGCAGTGCATATGAAGATTACTGGATATCGAAGGAAGGTGTTCGCACATATGCATGCGGTGCATGACGTGGCAACATGGATCCGAAGATGGGCTAAGGAAGGAATGATCTGGTTGGAAGGATCGCATCGTATCAGTTGATGACTTCGGATGCCGCGGAGTCGGCTATGGCTCGGTATGGGAAGTATCGAGTAGGTTATGATAGGATTTCGTGTGGGTCATGAATTTTAGTTGTTTTAGGAATGTGGGATACGTTCCTAAGGTGTTTGGAAGTCTTAAGATTGCTTCTATTTGCGTATAGAAGAGTCCTAAGCAATTATAGACAGTTTCGATTCGTGAACGGAGTAGGATTAGAGTCCTGATTTGAGTTGAGTTGGCTTTCGAGCTGGTTATATAAGCAAGGGAGGCCAGAGCTCGTGGCAGACGACTTTGAGGCTGTTCCTCCTGTGGTTTGATCAATAAAATTCATAGTTTGAAGGAACTTGTGCCTTGTTCGTCCGACTTGTTTCTGTTAAGTCTTTCTCGTCGAGTTTCTGCACAGCACTACCTTGATTCGGTGCTTTTATCATAACTCGAGTTTTACAAATCTGATAGACGTGTTTCTTTTTGGGTTGTCTTCACAACTTATTTTTCTATCATCTGTAAAAATTTCACGATCATTGAATTTGTGGTTTCTGATCTACACGAGTTTCTTTGCAGTGTTCCAAAACTGTTTCTCTCGGGTAGGACAGATTGACCTTTGTTCGATCTTTTGATCGTAACTTGAGTTTCTCTCGACAAATTAGAGTGATTCTTGTTGTGTCGTCTTAGTGACTTGATATTCTCTTATATCTAACACTTTTGTCACGGTGAAACACGTTTATATTAGTCTCATACATGATTTCTTTAATGGATCATTTTTCTGCCAAGGGGTTTTCATTACTTCCGTTGAAAAAGTTTTAATCTACCATTCACCCCCCTCTGGTAGCTTTACACGTGCTCTTCGATCCTACATTTCCAAATGAAGATTAGACCGTGTGACATATCCAAAATAGCTTTCAGGACACGGTATGGATCCTATGAGTGCACGGTCATGTCATTTGGATTGACCAATGCACCTGCATATTTCATGTATCTCATGAATAAGTTCTTCATAGAGTATTTGGATAAATTTGTGTTAGTGTTCATTGATGACGCCATGATCTACTCGAGGAGTGAAAAGGAGCAAAGAATAGAATTTAAGGCTGACATTGCAAAAATTGCGAGAACACCAGTTGTATGCCAAGTTCAACAAGTGCCAATTCTGGTTGAGGGAGATATCATCCCTAGGCCATGTAATCTCCGAAGGAGGAGTGTCAGTCGACCCAGAAAAGGTTAGAGATGTGCTAAAGTGGGAACCACCACGGAATGTGAAGGAAATAAGGAGTTTTCTTGGAATGGTTGGATATTATCGTCGATTCATCAAGGACTTTTCCAAGATAGCGAAGCCCATGTCTAAACAGTTAATGAAGGAGAAGCCTTTAAAGTGGACTCAAGCTTGTCAGAACAGTTTTGAAGAGTTAAAGAAGAGGTTGACGACAGCACCTATGTTGGTATCGCCAGATGTGAGCAAGAGTTTTGATATCTATTGTGATGCTTCACGGCAAGGACTTGGTTGTGTATTGATGCAAGAAGGCCGAGTAGTAGCTTATACATCCAGGCAAGTGAAGAAACATGAGCAGAACTATCCGATGCATGATCTCGAACTCGCAGATGTACTGTATGAATTGAAGATTTGGAGACATTGTGTTCTTGGCCATAGATGTGAGATTTACACGGATCACAAGACTCTCAAGTACATATTCACACAAACGGATCTAAATTTGAGGCAACGATGATGGCTAGAACTCATTAAGGATTACGATGTGGGAATCAATTATCATCCAGGAAAAGTCAACGTAGTGGTTGATGCTTTAAGCCGAAAAGGAGCAAGCCACCAGCTCACCATTAGCGAGTTGCCGCCCGAGCTATGCAAGGAGTTTGAACGGTTGAATCTTGGGTTTGTAAATGAGATGGGAGCAATGGAGTTAAACCCAACCCTGGAGCAAGAGATCCGAGAAGGTTAGACGAAGGATAAGGAAATCCAGGAAATCAAGGAAACGACTCAAGAAGTGAGAGAATTCAAATTTTATGAGGATGACCAAGGTACTCTATGGCTTGGAAAACAGATTGTTGTGGCTAATGAGAAGCGTCTTCGAGAGTTGATACTAAATGAGGCACATGACTCGCTTTACTCTATCCATCCCAGTTGTAAAAAGATGTACAAGGACCTGAAGACGTGCTACTGGTGGGATGGTATGAAAAGAGGCATAGTTGAATACGTTGCATTGTGTGATGTATGCCAACAAGTTAAAGCGGAACATCAAAGGCCAACTAGATTATTACAGCCATTGAAGATTTCAGAATGGAAGTGGGAAAAGGTTGATATGGATTTCATAGTTGGTTTGCCTCGCACTTAAGATGGATATGATTCATTATGTGTTATTGTGGGTCGATTGACAAAATTAGCGCATTTCATTCCTGTCAAGACCATCTACAGTGGAGCTAAGTTGGCAAAATTGTATATATGGGGAGAATAGTGTGTTTACACGGAGTGCCCAAGATAATTGTGTCTGATAGAGGTTCTCAGTTTACTTTGAAGTTCTGGCAGACGTTGCACGAATCGATGGGAACTCAACTGTATTTCAGTTCTGCATATCACTTTCAAATGGATGGACAAACTGAGAGGGCGAATCAGATATTGGAAGACATGCTAAGAGCTTGTGCGCTAAAGTATAGAGGAAGTTGGGACAAAAGTCTGCCATATGTTGAATTTTCCTACAATAACAGCTATCAAGCAAGTCTGAAAATGTCACCATATGAAGCATTGTACGGGAGAAGGTGTAGAACACCCTTGTTTTGGAATGAGATAGGGGAAACTCAAGTATTTGGACCCGATGTGATCCAGGATGCCGAAAAGCAAGTTCAGACAATCTGTGAGAATTTGAGGGCTTCTCACTCTAGACAAAAGGGTTACGCGGATAATAGATGAAGAAACTTATTTTTTGAGGTGGGAGACTCCATATACCTCAAACTATCACCCATGCGAGGTCACAAGCAGTTTAATGTCAAAGGCAAGTTGGCACCTCGCTATATTGGACCATTTAAGATTTTGGACAAACGAGGAGAAGTAGCATATAAATTAGAGATGCCAGCACATCTTTCGGATGTTCATGATGTGTTTCATGTTTCTCAACTCAAAAAGTGCTTGAGGGTACCAGAAGAGCAAGTACTGATGGAAGATTTGGAGCTTGAGGAGGATTTGACTTATGCTGAGCAACCTGTCAAAATTCTGGACACCAAGGAGATGGTCACAAGGAACAAGGTGATTCGATGGTGCAAAGTGTAATGGAAGCATCATGCATAATCAGAATCAACTTGGGAGCGAGAAGATGATCTCAAGAAAGAATTACCCTATATCTTTCCTTTTGCGTCGAATCTCGAGGGCGAGATTTATTTTAAGGGGGTAGGTTTCTAACACCCTCATTTTCATGCATAATGCATTGCATACATTCCCATACATGTTTACCATTAAGACATGTGAAAAGGAACAAGATTAAAATAAATTTGGGGCTAAATAAGAAATTTCAGTCTGTCAGGGTGCGGACTTGTCCGGCCTCTGAACCGGACAAGTCCGGTTTCCCTGTCCTCTGTTCAGAAAATTCAGCTTTCTTTAGAATTGTGAACTTGTCCGGCCATAGCCCACACTAGTCCGGTGTCCCCAATTTGAATCTGAAAAATTCAGTCTTCTTCAGAGTCCGGACTTGCCCGGCACAAGGTGTGTACTAGTCCGGTTGAGCCTCTGAAGTTTTCCCGAACTTGTTCGATCGGACTTGTCTGATTTTTCTCTCTTGCCAAACGGACTAGTCTGGTTCGTACTGCGGACTAGTCCGGTCTTCGGGAATCAACTCAGATTCCATTATTTCTCCACGATTTGTTTTTGGGTACTTGCCTAATTTGGGCCCCAGAACTTCGTGCCCAACCTCAGAGGAGCCCAAGTGGACCCCACCACGGCTCCTACACATCCCCCACCGAATTCTACTTGGAATTCACCCCAAAACCCTATTTCTTCACCCCTATATAAACAACCCAAAGCCCCACACCTCTCCACCCCAATTGAAAACCCCTTGCTGCCACTTTTGCATTGTGTCGTCGTCAAGATCAAGTCCACAAGCAAGGAGGATAAGAGAAACACGAGGAAAGATCAATCAAGATCAATCTTCATCGATTCTTCGACAATTGACGTTCTTCATCCAAAATCTTCATCAACTCATCTCCACCAACCCTAGATCATCAAGATCCAAGTCTCACGTCCAATTCTTGATCTTTGGAGCTCTAAACACATGGTATACCCTCTACATTCAAGTTTTCATACAAATCCAAATCCAATTCTCGCAGATCAAGAAAACCCTAAATTTCATTTCTGCCTAGGGCGGACTAGTCCGGCCCCTAAAACCGGACTAGTCCGGTGTCTGAATGTGAATTGTGTTGAATTATTCCCAAATTGACTCAAATCCACTACAAATTTGTCCAAACTTGTTAAAAACTATTAGAACTAGTTAGTAAACATTAGTAGCAACTCATTAACAAGTTTTACCTCACAATTGCATTAATCATGCATATCATAGCATATTAATTACTATATGAGCATTATTTGATTGAATTGTGTGTTTTGCATGTTTGTCGCTCGGAATAGAAAGTGTTGCCGTAGAGAGTGCTTTTGAGGACCTACAGAACCAGAGTTTCGAAGCCTTTGATACAAATCAAGCTCAGGATCAAGGCAAGTGTCCTTGACCATATTGATCCTGTTTTAAAGGTTTTGTTTGCAAAATTGCATGCTTGTGTCAAAACTGATGGGAAAACCCAATTGTAGGACTTTACTAGTTTTGTATGACCATCCTTGTCGCTTGAACACTATGTAGAGAGTCGGGAAGGGTATTTTGCACTTTTTGCATCGCAATGCTCAATTGGATTTGGGAAACAATCATATGGCTTAATTATGAACTATTGAACACATGAATGATGAGAATTGGTAATAATGACCATTTAGCAACATGGTGCCTAGGGATCTATGCAAGTTGGCTATGTGGAATGGGTTGGACTGTTTTGGTGGTTTTTTCTTGCTTTAGATCTAAGGACCGGTTTGTGGAGCGACCATCCAGGATTTACAGTGCCACCACAAGGCCAAGTATGGGTGCGTTTTAGCTGACTAATTAGTTAATTACCAGTATCGTTTGGACCATTAAGAAGGCTCGGGGAAGGGGTAGTCGGATGGGTTTATAATTGATGGTGGGACTACCCTGGGATCCGAATGGCTCAAGAGGGGGCCCTTGGTTGGATGTGCTTAATCATCGAAAGGTGATGAAATCACGAACTTGTGGGTAAAGTGGTACAACCTCTGCAGAGTGTGTCTAAAACTATCTTGATAGTCGTGGTCCCGAACATGAGCAACTTGGACCCTCACATGATTAGAATTTGAACTTTAATATAGTTTAATGGCCGGAATTGAATCGGGAATTGGTATTGGTTAACTAATTGGCTTTGGTATATGATATTGATGAAATTGAGATAAATGAACAGTTATGAGTTGATTATGGATTATTATTACTGGTATTGGTTATTTAAATTGAACTCGATGATATATGGGTTATTTGGGAAGGACCACACTTAATTATCGTATTATTGCATTTTCAACTGTTTTGAATGTAGTTTTATGCAATTAGCCATTGTTCACTACTATTCCTTGTTTAAGCTGCATGTGATACTTTCTCACACTTGCTGAGTACGACATGTGCTCACTCTTGCTATTCCCCCACCAAATCCAGACGCAGGCGACCAGGTGGAGTACCAAGAGGTCTTTGAGGAGTTCTAGGCGCTTGTTTTGCCGTCAAACTTGCCTGTGGAGTTTGGAGTCTTAGTGTTTAGTGTTTTTCCACTGCGGTCTTTTAGAACTTGTATTTGATACTATTTTGTTTGTAATAAGGTAATGTTATTAGTATTGTTATTCGAGACATGGTTATAATCTTTTTATTGTTTGTGAATCACTTGTGTATGTGTTTTAAACATCCTGGACACACATATGCATTACGCTTGATTCATTTTCAGAACCGGGTGTCACAAGTCAGGTGCTGGCTGACTTCATGGCGGAGTGAACACCTTCTTCATCAAGTTCGGGGGGCCTCAGCGAGCAGAAGCGGGAACCTAAGCTCTTAGTCTTCACTGAGCCTCACTAGACTCTCTACTGTGATGGCTCCATGCAGAAGGAGGGAGCCGGAGCTAAAATCCTTCTCCTCGCTTCAACCAGGGAGAAGGTCAAGTACATGGTACGCCTAGACTTCAAGGCGACCAACAACATGGCAGAATATGAAGCTCTCATCTTCGGACTTAAGGTGGCGCTATCATATGGCATCTGACAGCTGCTGGTGAAGGGAGATTTGCAACTCATCATCAAACAAGTCAAAGGTGAATGTAGTCGCTATAACCCTCATCTTGCTGCATATTTGCTTGATGTCCTGAAGTTGCAGAAAGATTTCCAAGTCCTGGACCTCTACCATGTCCAGTCTCAACAACGCTAAAGATGACGATCTCTCGACAAAAGCTTCAACCGGGGCTTAGGCACCTGACGGGGTTTTTCTTAGGAGATTACCGGCACCTTTCGCTCAGTCTGCCAAACTGAGTGATGGGGGCAGGACCAGCACCTCGAAGCTGGTAATCCAGGTGGTCTTGTTACCATGGCATCCACCAAGGATCGTAGGCGCTACAGGAAGCTCCGAGCAACCAAGCGCGCAAGATCTAGAAACTCAAGTTAGTCCCAATGCATGGATCTCGAAGGTCCGGGACTACTTGAAAGACAACATCCTCCCTGAAGATGGTGTATCCGCCGATCGAATTGTCAGATTGGCTAAAATATACACGTTGGTAGAAGGGGATGTTTATCGATGTGGTGCAAATGGCATCCTAATGCAGTGCATTTCCAATGAATAGGGTTGTGAACTTCTCGCAGAGATCCATGGAGGCAAGTGGGGAACCACATGTCATCTTGCATGCTGGTCGATAAGGCTTTTTGGCATGGTTTTCACTAGCCTAAGCACTCCAGGATGTAGTCGAGCTGGTCAAGAATTGTGAAGCGTGCCAGTTCCATATGAAGCAAATTCATACATTGGCACAGTCACTGCAAATGATTCCTCCCTCATCGCCATTCGCTGTGTGGGGGATGGATATTTTGGGACTTTTCCCAAAAGCCATCAGAGGGTACCCGTTCTTATATGTCGCCATCGACAAGTTCACAAAGTGGACGGAAGCTACTCCAATTGTGACAATCAACAAGCAATTTGCCATCAAGTTCTTGATGTCCATTGTTTGCAGATTTGGAGTTCCAAATAGAGTTATCACTAACAACGGAACCCAATTCATAAGTGCAGCATTTCAAGAGTATTGCGAGGACCTCAACATACTGTTAGCTACACATTAGTAGCTCATCCGGCAAGCAATGTACAAGCCGAGACAACAAACAAAGAATTCTCAAGGGACTCAAGACGCGCACTTATGAGCGCTTGAAGAAGCATTGTGCCAACTGGATAGCAGAGCTTTCGGCCACATTGTGGGCAAGCTGGACAACACCCAGTCAGGCAACAGGAGAAACAACCTTCTTCATGGTGTACGGAGCCGAAGTTGTCATTCATCCAGAAATTGACATGGGGTCTCTCCAATTTCGGACCTACGATGAAGCCACGCAGGACCAGCTCCGTCGTGATGACTTAAACCTCGTCGACGACGCAAGATGCCAAGCAGCTGTCTGAAACGTGCGATACCATCAAGCGCTCCGCGCTATCATCAAAGGCATGTGCGGAATCAGCAATTGGAAGAAGGCGATCTGGTCCAGCGGCGAATACTCACTCGAGATGGGATGAAAAAACTTTCCCCTAGCTGGGAGGGTCCCTTTCGAGTTATCAAATTTTCCCGCCCCGGATGCGTTCGCTTGGCAACATAGGATGGGATACCACTTCCCAACCCCTGGAATATTGAGCATCTCCGTAAGTTCTATACCTAGTAGCACGGAGGTGAGTTTGTATTTGTATAAAACGTATCTCATGGAGTCTATGAACAGAGTCGGGTTGGTCCAAGATAAATAGCACACTTAACTTGGTCTTGTACATTCCCCTATTATTCAGACCAATAATGAAATACATTTATATGAAACAGATTCTACGTGCATTTAATTTGTGCATGCTCATTATTTTCCTTCTTTGACCTTCTTGATTATAGCAATGTTGTGCAATCCACTTGAAAGTTAGTCCAAGAGATTCATGTGATATATAAGTTTTATTGGTAATCTTCTAGTGGATCTTAGTATTGATGGATGGCCTACTCGCCTGAAACCAATGCTAATGACATATTCGGAGTGCGCTATCGACTTAGCCTGGTCAGCACCCTAAGTACGCCACTCTACCTAGGGTGGGTCTTAGTAAGGCAGGTCCGAAAAGCACACCGACCTATGGAAGTTTACTCGGTATACTTATATTGTCATAATGAGTTTTTTAGGATCTAAAATTCAAAGAAGCACAATAAGCCGCAAATAAGATATACGCAAGAGGACAAATTTTACTGCTTTTCTTGTCTCTCATGTGCAGGAAAAAAGAATAGTTGTCTACAATGGTGGTTGCCACCAGATCACCTAGCTCCGCCATCAGCCAGGGGGCCTGTCGTCGACGTTTTATACGTTGATAGTGGGTGTCGTCGAAGCAACAAAGCTCCGACAACACCCAGGGGGCCTACCGTCGACTTTTCATACGTTGATAGTGGGAGTTGTTGAAGCAAATAAGCTCCAACAAAATCCAGGGGGCTGCCGTCGACATTTCATACGTTGATAGCAGGCGCTGTCAAAACAACTAGGATCCTACAACTCTCAGGTGGCCCGCCCTCGATGTCAAGAATGTGACAAAGGGTCCTTGGAGATTTCGGATGCAAGACTCGGACCTCGGAGCTATAACAGTAGCTACGAGTTCAGACTAGTCAAATATTCAAGACACTGCCAAATTCCTTATGGTAGATGTCCTCAATCAATTGAGAACATCAACCAGGGGGCCAACAAGATTAAGCCACTGAAACATTAAAGACAAAAATGGAATTCGAAAGGATTTCATTCATTCAAAATTTGGAGATTTACATGATGAAGGTACAAAAGGGAGGATCCTAGCTACTGGAGTTCCGTGGAAGTACGAAGCAACCTTCTGGGCGGCTTCTTGGACACTTTCCTTGGCAGCTTCTTCCTCCTCAGTGATGGGCCCGTCAATCACTGAAGCTAGAGACATAGAGGGATCCCAACTACGGAAGCATGTCAGCACATATTCTGTGACATTCTTTGCCAAGGATCTCACCTCGGTCTTGAGCTAGTTGCTTATCATTTCTTCCAGTGCATCCAGCTTAGTTCCGGCGGAGTTGAGCGCCACCAAGGCTTTGTCCATCTCTGACTCCGGGTCAGCCGGTCAGACTGGGCTGAACCCCAGTGGCATCAGAGCATCTTCCGCTCGCCCAAGGAAATCCCACACCTGCTGGGACTCAATTGCTCTCGTACCCCGGAGCTCCTCCAGTGACCTTATTGCGGGTGATAGCTCCGCAGAGCCCTCCTTCGAGAACTGATCGACCTCTTTAGCATGTTGTTGAATCCGTTCAGCCAGCTGCCTCTCTTGGTTAGCGATTTGCTTCTCCGGAAGGTTCAAGCGATGTCACTTCTCCACAAGGTCCCTCTCCTAAGCCTTCACCTTGTTCTCCCTGGCAGATACATCACTTTCTCGCCTGCTGAATCCTTCTCCTGCCAACCATACTTGGTGCTTTTTTTCGCATCAGGACTTGAATTTCTCTAAGCGGTCAACCAAGTCCTGCTCACTGCGCTCTAACTTCTAATAGATCTCATCCTCTCTCATCTGGAGATCATCCTCCTTATTGTCTAAAGCATCTCAAGGCTTGAGGAGTTGTTCCCTCAAAAGCGCTGAGACTCTCCGAGCGATCATCTGCCACTTCATTAAATTTCTTGGCACGCTCGTAGATCTCTCAAGTCTTGTCATCGAGGGCTTTTATTGCAGCCTCTCATTCATCCAGTGCATTGTTCAAACGCATCTGCCGAGCTTTCTTAGCCTCCACCCAATCCCTTAGGTTCACTAGCCTAGACTGTGTCAACTTCGTTTTGAAGTAGAGCAGCTTGCACCAGCACCTTAGGGTGTCACGCTCATCCTCCAGGGTCTTGCGCTCGTAGTCAAAGGCGAGCTGAACTTAGCAAAGGCTCGAAGAGACGTTGTTAATCGACAAGTCCAGTGGAATTGGCGCAGGACCTGCTTGAGGTTCCTCTGGTTCCTCCGACTCTTCCAGAAAAGTTGTCAGGGCCCATGGCACAAGCATGGACTCCAACAACTCGACATCTGTAGTGCTAAGTTCCGGGAGCTCATCGACCTCCAGCGCATATGCAGAAGGTCACGTAGCTGGATCTTCAGGTACCGGCCCAGGCATGGCAATCTCTGGCATGTCGACATCGGCCAACGATGCCATTACCTCTGGAGCTGGTGTCGGAACTTCCGTTGCAGCTTCCAAAATATCGAACACTGATGTCGGTACCTCTAATGCTAGCTCCAGAGCAACTGAAGCTTGCTCCAGCATTCCTTCCTTGTGGTCCGGTGCAACCATAGTTTCTTCGACCGCTGGCACCGGGGTCATCTCGATCTCAGTTGATGCCGGAGGTACCGTGTCATCCGCCACGACCATAGGAGAAGTCGTTTCAACAGCGGATGCTCTGGTCAGTGCGGTCTTTGTGGCCGCAGCGCTGACAGGTGCCGGAGCAGTAGCTCCTCCTCTCGATACTCTGGAAACAAAGGAATAGAGAATTCAAAAAAGTGAAAAAGAAAAAATAAAACACAGGTTTAAGTGTCATTCATTACCTAGGGACATCGCCGCTTCAATCGGAACAGAACTTATTCCTTGGACGGACAGAGTTAGAACCCACCGTCGTTGGTGAGACAAAGGCTCCAGACTTCATACCAGGAGTCTTGGCATCCATCAGCACTGCCTCAGCTGAGATCTCTGTCGTCTGAGAAGATACTCCGGACCTAGAGCCCGCCGCTTGCACCGGGACCAGAGTAGACTTGCTGGACGTAGTGCCCACTGCAGGCACTAGATTTGAAGATGATTTGGCCGTTAGAGTTGTCGTTTCTGGAGGCACAACCAGCACTAACTTGAGGGTCGGGCGAGGTAGTGGCACTGCTTGCGTCGGAGCTGATTTGACAGAGCTGTCGTCAGTTCGCGTCAACTTCCTCTTCTGACTGGAGGCATCGATGGGCTCTTTGCCTTTGTCCCAATTTGAGTCAGACTTCTTCCGACTTGGTTCTGCAGGAGCCTTGCCTTTCCCACTAACAGGTGCAGAGTCGGACCCTTCATGTGGGCAGAGGGCCAAAGCTTCGGGGATTATAATCCCTGCTGCCAGAGTGCTCCTTTGACGCACCGCAAGACCTGTGTTGTCAAGCAGTGGCATCACCTTCTGCATCTCCCTCTTGACCTCCATAACTACACACAGAGCCAAGAACTCTACCGGAGGTACGAGGTCATCTCTCGATAGAGTTCCACTGTTCAACTTCTACAGATGGAGCTTCAACGCATGGTCATCTAAGTTGGTTCCCTGACCAACCTCAACCCGGAGAAAATCCATTTCTCCAGAGTATGACCAAGCCACAAATTAAAGTTGCTTGAGTGGAGCCCAGTGGTTGGTCAGGAAGTTGCCGAGGACCATCAGAGACATCAATCCTCCATCGACCAAGTCCCGAATTCTTGATAGCACGGGGTTGTACTCTTCGGTCAGCTTCGGGAGCTCCTCCCAGGAGTTAGATTCCGTCGTCGGGAACCCTTCTAGCGGCTCCAGTAGGTCATGAGGGTCTACCCGGATAACCACCTAGTCAGTCTTCCAAGTTTCCCACTTTCCGGAAGGAAAGGACTTGATGTACTTGTATGGGGGATTCCTACACCTCACAAAGTAGTAGAATCCCAACAAGATGTTACCTTTGCCCGTCGCCCGGAGAGTGAAGAAGGTCCCGAACAGCGGCGCGGGGTGGCAACTCACCCACATCTCGCAGAAGTGGACGAAGATCGCCACCAAAAAGAACGAATGAGGTCCGAGATAATGCAGTTGGAACCCATATGACTCCAGCAGCATAAGCAAGAAGCTGGATACTGGTGGAACCAGCCCGACCATGGCGTACGCCGAGAAGTATATAATGTCGCTTGAAGACTCCTTCTTGAATGGGATCTTGCCGCAGCGAATAGCATTGTTGAAGGAATCGCTTTGTCAGCCCATTAGCTTTCAGACTCTTGTGAGATCCTACTCACTCAAAATCTTGTTGGGGGAAGTCCGTGTTCCATCACCACAAAGTGGAACAAAAGTGGGAGTGTGATGCAAGGGTTCAAGCGGAGAACTCTATGAGCAAGAAAAGATTACTGCGTAAGAGTTCTCTCACCTTGCAGCGTCTCTCCCTTTATTAAGCATCTGCAATGCTTGGATGACAACTGCATTTGGACCTTGATCATGCTCAACAAAATTACCTTGTCAATGACAAAGGGGGCACGGGTCCACTTTGCCAAAAAAAGTCGCACCAGGTGAACCGTTGTCATGATGAGAAGTTGGAATCCCCAGGGCGGCGGCCTGACAAGGGTTTAAAGATTGTGCTGGGAACTGATACAGAAATCGTGTTGGGAACCGATGTCCTTCAACTGCGTGAGATCCGCACATCATGTATCTCACCTACCAAATCAAGACAGGTCACGTGTCCTAAGAGGAAAGCTGAAGCAGTGGTGCGGGAGAGATAATGGCCCCACCTCCGACATCGAAACCTCATAATCTCACCAAAGGTGGGCCCAAGGGCCACTGTCGATACCCTGCATACCAGGTATCCCTTCATACCGTAAGAAGACGCATTGAGTTCCACCTTCCAGTATTGTGGACTTCCCTAGGCAACACGTGTCCCGCAGTGCCAGATCATTCTCCCTCCTTAGGGTGGCTTCAGTACTGTCGCGTGTATCACGATGCCGAATCTGCCTCCCTCCTTTTTGTAGCTCTGGCCCAGCCATGTGTCCCGCAGTGCCAGACCTCCTCCTTAGGATGGCTCCAGTGCTGCCACATGTCTCAGGGTGCCAGACTTGCCTCTTCAATAGGGAAATCCCCGGCGCTGCCATGTGTCTAGTAGCTGCGGACCTGCCTCCTCGCAGGGGGAAGCTCTGGAGCTACCATGTGTCACGCATCCAGATCTATGTCTACAATGGGAAGACTCCAGGATATCCAACGGCACGGACATTCGAGGGCTATCTGTAACACCCTAAATTTTCGCATCATGCATCTCATACATGATCATGCATTAAACATTAGTAGGATAAAAGAAAGATAATAAAAGATAAAACATGCATATATGGTGTAGCAAAAGAAGAAAAAAAAATAATTATAGCCTAAAACTTGTAATAGGGAATAAGTATAAAAAAATAACCAGTGCCACCCGGCCGGCCAGGCCGCCCGACCGGCCCGCCAGCCACGCGCGCCTGTGCGCTCCCGCCCCGGCGCAGCGCGACCCCGGGCCCCACTCCGCACCGCGCGCTAGCGCCACTGACCCGCGCGAGCACCCCGACCGTGCGCCTGCCGTCTGGGCCCCGCCCCGCAGCACCCTGGCCCCGACGCACCATGCGCCACCAGCCCCGCGCCTGGGCCCCGCCTGCACCCGCACCCGCGCGCCAGCGCGATGCGCCGCACGCTCCCACCCGCGCGCCAGCCAACCGGCCACGCACGCGCCGCCCCAGCCTCGCCCGACCCCGCCGCCTGGGCCCCGCAGCGCGCGACCCCCGAGCCGCCTGCCCTCTCCCATGTGCCGCTCGCACGCGCGCGACGCCCCCGAGTCGCCCGCCCGCGCCTCGGCCCCAGCGCGCGTTCCGCGCCCCTCCGCCCATGGTGCCCTAGCCACGGCTATAAAAAGCCCAGGCTTCATAATCCCCAGCGCCCAGAGCCCTAGCGCCGCCGGGAAAAAAGAAACCAGAGACCAGAGACTGCGCCGCCAGGGAAGAAAAGAGAGGAGAAAAGAGGAGGAAGAGGAAGAAAAAGAAAGGAGGGCGCCGTCGTCCACCGGAGATCATCGTCGTCGTCGTGCCGTCGGAGGACCGTTGCGTTGTTCACCTCGTCTACGCGTCATCATCGTCCCTCGATCTTCAAAGCCATCACATCTACGGTAGGATTCGTTTTTCCAATGTGAATTTTAGCGACGTATTAGATCTAATAGACGTAATTTAACCGTAGTTGCACCATGAATTTATTTTCAGCAGTATTAATTCCCGCTAAAACCCCCGTAAACTCATATGAACACGTACGAACTAGTTGCATCTAATTAATAAACAACCGTAGTTAATCAATTATTGTACTTTTCATGCATGCATATCATCGCATGTTGATTAATGTGTGTGCATCATGTTGATTTGTATGTATATTCTTGTATATGTGATCACGAGTAGAGGGAAGTGCTCAAGAGGTCGAGTACGAGGATTTCCAGAACCAAGACTTTGAAGCGCTTGAGCAACCCTATCCGCTAGAGCAAGGCAAGTGTCCTTGAAACATATTGATCCTATTTTTAAAATAAATGTTTTGTTTTTACCTTTTTGCTTTGCTTAATTAATTGGGATGGCAAACAACACTACACATTTAATTATGCATCAATGATATTCTGATTAATGTGAACTGGTCAATACGATGGGTCATCTAAGAAAGCCTGGTATGTGGATGGGTTGGATGTTATGGTGGTTTGCTTGCTTTAGATCTAAGGACCGGTTCATGCGAGAATAAGCCAGGACTACAGTGCCACCACAAGGCCAAGTATGGGTGCGGCGTAGATGATTAATTAGGGATTTGCTAGTGCTGTTTGGACCATTGTGGATGCTCGGGGAAGGGGTAGTCAGGGGTTTGTAGATGATTGGCGGGACTACCCTGGGATCCGAATGGCTCAAGAGGGGGCCCTTGGTTGAAGATGTGCTCAGTGGGAGACATCGCCAACGGTGAAACCTCAGTGGGGTCTGAATAGACTAGTAATCCCTTTGTAAAGGCTATTTTGTGATCTCTTGGCCATACACCAAAGGAAGTGTAATTGTCATAAGGGAGGTTCTTTAGTCGCCGACGGGTGATGGAATCACAAACACGTGGGTAAAGTGATACAAAATCTGCAGAGTATTAAAACTATCATGATAGCCGTGCTCCCGGTTATGAGCACCTGAACAACTTCCATGATTAGAGGGAAATTGGGATTTGGGATGGTTATGGTTTGGTAATGGTTATGATTGATATTATGGTTATAGTTATGGTTATGGTTATGGGATGGAATCATGGTTCATGACATTGATTATGGTTATTGGCAATGGTAAATTATGGACTGGTATTATGATGGTTACATGGTTTATGATGGATTTACTTCACATAAATATGATACATTGATTTTCCAAATGGTTTTACTGTACTTTTCAGCACTTAGCCATTATTATTGTCGTCATTTGAATCAGCCACATGTCATACTTTCCACACTTGCTGAGTACGACATGTACTCACTCTTGCAATCTCCCCCCAACAGTTGCAGGTCAGGATTGTGAGTTTAATGGTGATAATGCGGAGTTCTAGGCCGTGTCTACCGTCAACATTGTATGTGGTGTTGCATGGAACTGCGCTATCCCTTATGCTTAGTTTGCTTAGTTGCTTATTAGTTTATTTCCGCTGCATTAGTTGAACTTGTCATTAATATTCATTAGAGCTTGTATTTGAGGATAATATGGTTTGTGTAACAAAATTTGATAATTAATCTTGTTCTGTGGTAATTTTCTGTATACTCTTTTGTGATTGCACTCGTGTATGTGTGTTGAACATCCTGGGCACACATATGCGTTAGCTTGGGTCAGTTTTCGGAATCGGGCGTCACAGATTGGTATCAGAGCCACAGGTTGACCGTAGGATGCAGCCTAGATAGAATGGAAACTTTAGAGCACATAGGAGCACTCAGGAATCGATTTGATTTTGTTGGCTTGCTGTTTGCTATATATATATTGTTTGCTTGTGTGCTTAATAGAGGATTTTGGGATGCTTTAGCATTGCCATGTCCACCTAGGCTAGTATAGCTAGTTGGTTAGCTTCATATCCCTTGATGCATATAGTTGGGGACATTTCTAAATTCTTACCTATTGCTCTCCTTTAGATGGTGAGGACTCACAATCAGAGGGATGTCAATGGTGAGGAGGAGAACCATGGAGTACCTCAGAATAATACTGGACAAGGACCTGCTCATGGAGCCATATATATCGAGCAGCTACTAGCTATGCAAAACCAGCTCATGCAGACCATGATACAAACAATGGGACAGCTGCAGGCTGGCAATATCAACAATCAGCCCCACATGCCTCCACCGCCACCCCCACCTCCTCATAACCGATTGGGAGAGTTTATGAGGACTAGACCGCCGACCTTTGCTCAAGCTGCTGACCCTATGGATGCTGATGATTGGCTCAAGTCCGTGGAGAAGAAACTTGCTAGTGTCCAATGAAGTGACCGAGAGAAGGTCCTATTTGCTTCTCATCAACTAGTTGGAACAGCTGCAGATTGGTGGGATTCCTATTGCAATGCTCATGAGAATCAAGAGAGGGTCACTCGGGCGGAATTCAAGGAGAACTTCCATTCTCATTATGTGCCGGAAGGTGTTATGATCTTGAAGAGGCAAGAATTTGAGAACTTGAGACAAGGAAAATCAAGCGTGAGTGAATATCTCAATAAGTTCACTCAACTCTCAAGATAGGCGCCTGAGGATGTTAGTCGGGACAGCCGGAAGCAATATTTGTTCATGAGAGGCTTGAACAATGAAATCCAAGTGCAATTGCTCCATTGCGATTATGCCAACTTCCAGAAGCTTGTGGACAAAGCCATTGTCGTTGAGAACAAGATTCATGAGATGGAACAAGACAACAAGAGAAAGGCTCCATATCAAGGACATCAACAAGGAAGTAATGTGCGCCCTCGCCTTGCACCACCCAATGCACCCTATTACAGCTCCTCTATTCCTGCTCAGCGCCCTGGTTATGCACCGCACCCAACTCAGTTTATGCAGCAGCGCCCTGTCATGCAAGCACCTAGGCCTCCAATGCCTTATGAGTCTCGTGCTAATTTTCTTGCTGCAAGTGTTCAGAACCAAGCTTGTCCCAATAATTCTAGTGGAGTTAAGAAGTGCTATACTTGTGGAGAAGCTGGACACTTTGCGCATCAATGTCCTAAGTCACGCCTGGGTCAAGGAAGCAATGCACCGAGGCAAAACCCAAGACCCAATGGAGGACAGCCACAAGGGAACCGTGGACAGCAGAATTTTGCTCGTGGCAATGTGAACTATGTCTCTACGGAGGATGCTCAGCAAGCGGATGACGTGGTCATTGGTATGTTTCTCGCCAACTCCAACCCCGCGACTATGTTATTTGATTCTGGAGCATCGCATTCATTCATTGCATCGAAGTATGTTGCCAAGTATAGTTTGCCTATCTCTCATATGAAGTTTACTCTATTGGTTAAGTCTCCTGGAGGAGAGATGAGGACAAATATAGTATGTCCAAAAGTAAGCCTTAGAATAAGGGGGGTAGACTTCTCTGCCAACCTTATTGTTTTGGATTCTCAAAGATTGGACATTATACTTGGTATGGACTGGTTGAGGAAGCACAATGGAGTTATTGAGTGTGCCACGAAGACGGTGAAGTTGACCAATGAAGAAGGGGTCATCGTAGAATTTGAAGCATCACAAACCGCACCAAAGCAATTGGAGTTGAATCATATGGATGGTGCCACAATTGAGGAGATTCCGGTAGTGTGTGAATTTTTGGATGCGTTTCGGATGAGTTGCCAGGTATGCCACCTGATCGAGACATTGAGTTTGTCATTGATTTAATACCTGGAACTGCACCTATAGCTAAGAGGCCATACCGGATGCCTCCTATGGAATTAGCGGAGCTCAAGAAGCAGATTCAAGAGCAACTAGAGAAAGGTTTTATTCGCCCAAGCTCTTCACCTTGGGGGGCGCCCGTTCTATTTGTGGACAAGAAGGATGGAACGCAAAGGATGTGTGTGGATTACCGAGCTCTCAACAAGGTGACCATCAGGAACAAGTACACCTTGCCCCGTATAGAGGATTTGTTTGATCAGATGAAAGGTGTCTGTGTGTTTTCCAAGATTGATTTGAGGTCAGGTTACTTTCAAATGAAGATTAGACCGTCGGACATACCCAAAACAGCTTTTAGGACACGGTATGGATCTTATGAGTACACCATGATGTCTTTTGGATTGACAAATGCGCTTGCCTACTTTATGTACCTCATGAATAAGGTCTTCATGGAGTACTTGGATAAGTTTGTCGTGGTGTTCATTGATGATATTATGATCTACTCAAAGGATGAGAAGGAACATAAGGAACACTTGAGGCTTACGTTGCAGAAATTGAGGGAGCATCAATTGTATGCCAAGTTCAACAAGTGTCAGTTTTAGTTGAAAAGGTGCCATTTTTGGGTCATATCATCTCTGGAGTAGGAGTATTGGTTGACCGCGGTAAAGTGAGGGATGTGTTGAAGTGGGAACCACCGCAAAATGTCAAGGAAATAAGGAGTTTTCTTGGGATGGCTGGATATTACCGTCGATTCATCAAGGACTTTTCCAAGATAGCCAAGCCCATGATGGAATTGCTAATGAAGGGGAAAGCTTTCCAATGGACTGAAGCTTGTCAAAACAGTTTTGAGGAGTCAAAGAAAAGGTTGACAACCGCGCCGGTGTTAGTATTACCGGACATGAGCAAGAGTTTTGATATATATTGTGATGCATCAAGACAAGGACTCGGATGTGTGCTTATGCAAGAAGGTCAAGTGGTCGCCTATGCGTCATGACAATAAGAAACATGAGCAGAATTACCAACACATGATTTAGAACTTGCATCCGTGGTACATGCATTGAAGATTTGGAGACACTATATTCTTGGACATAGGTGTGAAATTTATACGGATCACAAGAGTCTTAAGTATATTTTCACACAAACGGATCTTAATTTGAGGCAGCGAAGATGGTTGGAGCTCATCAAAGATTATGATTTGGGGATCAACTATCATCCAGGAAAGGCCAATGTAGTGGCCGATGCCTTGAGTCGGAAAGGAGTAAGTAATCAACTCACGGTTCGAGAATTGCCATCTGAGCTATGTAAGGAATTCGAAAGGTTGAACCTCGGATTCGTGAATGAGATGGGAATAATGGAGTTAAATTCAACCTTGGAGCAAGAAATTTGAGAAGCACAAACCATGGATGAAGAGATCAAGGAAATCAAGGAAAATATCCAAGAAGGAAGAGAATTCAGATTTGATGAGGACAAACAGGGTACCTTATGGCTTGGAAAGAGAATTGTTGTGTCTAATATAAAGCATATTCGGGAGACAATATTAAAGGAGGCACATGACTCGCCGTACTCAATTCATCCCGACTGTACAAAGATGTGCAAGGGCTTAAAGACATGCTATTGGTGGGCCAGCATGAAAAAGGACATAGCCGAATATGTTGCACTTTGTGATGTGTGCCGACGAGTTAAAGCTGAACATCAAAGGCCAGCCGGATTGTTACAACCATTAAAGATCCCGGAGTGGAAGTGGGAAGAGATTGGTATGGACTTTATAGTTGGATTACCGCGAACTCAGTCTGGCTATGACTCAATATGGGTTATTGTGGATCGGTTGACAAAATCAGCTCACTTCATCCCTGTCAAGACCACATATACCACCGCGAAGCTAGCAGAATTGTATATGGAGCATATTGTGTGTCGACACGGAGTACCGAAGAAGATAGTCTCGGATAGAGGTTCTCAGTTTACCTCCAGATTTTGGCAGAAATTGCATGAAGCAATGGGAACAAGGTTGAACTTCAGTTTGGCGTATCACCCTCAAACAGATGGACAAACCGAGAGGACCAATCAAATTTTAGAGGACATGTTAAGAGCTTGTGCTTTAAAGCATGGGAAAAGTTGGGATAAGAGCTTGCCATATGCAGAATTTTCATACAACAATAGTTACCAAGCAAGTCTGAAAATGTCACCCTACAAAGCATTGTACAGAAGGAAGTGTAGGACTCCCTTGTTTTGGAATGAAACCGGAGAGAATCAAGTGTTTGGTCCTGACGTGCTACAAGATGCTGAAAGGCAAGTCCAAATAATACGGGAAAACTTAAAGGTTGCCCAGTCTCGACAGAAAGGTTATGCTGATAATAGGCGAAGGAGTCTGACTTTTGAAGTTGGAGATTTTGTATACCTCAAAGTGTCACCTATCAGAGGTCAGAGACGTTTTAACGGCAAAGGAAAACTAGCACCACATTACATTGGACCATTTAAAATTCTGGACGAGCGAGGAGAAGTAGCTTATCAACTTGAGCTGCCGGCGTATCTCTCCGATGTACACGACGTGTTTCACGTGTCTCAACTCAAGAAGTGTTTGAGAGTACCGGAAGAACAGGTGCCGATGGACGAGTTAGAACTTCAGGAGGATTTGTCTTATGTCGAGCAACCTATCAAGATCTTGTACGTGAAGGAAAGGTTCACGAGGAATAAGAAAGTCCGTTGGTGCAAAGTGCAATGGAAACACCATATAGAAGCCGAAGCTACATGGGAACATGAAGAAGACTTGAAGGCAGAATTCCCTCATCTTTTCTCCACGCTATCGAATCTCGAGGGCGAGATTCACTTTAAGGGGGTAGGTTTGTAACACCCTAAATTTTCGCATCATGCATCGCATACATGATCATGCATTAAACATTAGTAGGATACAAGAAAGATAATAAAAGATAAAACATGCATATATGGTGTAGCAAAAGAAGAAAAAAATAATAATTATAGCCTAAAACTTGTAATAGGGAATAAGTATAAAAAAAATAACCGGCGCCACCCGGCCGGCCAGGCCGCCCGATCGGCCCGCCAGCCACGCGCGCCTGCACGCTCCCGCCCCGGCGCAGCGCGACCCCGGGCCCCACCCCGCACCGCGCGCTAGCGCCGCTGACCCACGCGAGCGCCCCGACCGTGCACCTGCCGCCTGGGCCTCGCCTCGCAGCGCCCTGGCCCCGACGCACCACGCGCCGCCAGCCCCGCGCCTGGGCCCCGCTTGCACCTGCACCCGCGCGCCAGCGCGATGCGCCGCACGCTCCCACCCGCGTGCCAACCAACCGGCCACGCACGCGCCGCCCCAGCCTCGCCCGACCCCGCCGCCTGGGCCGCGCAGCGCGCGACCCCCGAGCCGCCTGCCCGCTCCCACGTACCGCTCGCACGCGCGCGACGCCCCCGAGTCGCCCGCCCGCGCCTCGGCCCCAGCGCGCGTTCTGCGCCCCTCCGCCCACGGTGCCCTAGTCGCCACTATAAAAAGCCCAGGGCTTCGTAATCCCCAGCGCCTAGAGCCCTAGCGCCACCGGGAAAAAAGAAACCAGAGACCAGAGGTTGTGCCGCCAGGGAAGAAAAGAGAGGAGAAAAGAGGAGGAAGAGGAAGAAAAAGAAAGGAGGGCGCCGTCGTCCACCGGAGATCGTCGTCGTCGTCGTGCCGCCGGAGGACCGTTACGTTGTCCACCTCGTCTACGCGTCATCATCGTCCCTCGATCTTCGAAGCCATCGCATCTACGGTAGCATTCGTTTTTCCAATGTGAATTTTAGCGATGTATTAGATCTAATAGACGTAATTTAACCATAGTTGCACCATGAATTTATTTTCAGCAGTATTAATTCCCGCTTAAACCCTCGTAAACTCATATGAACACGTATGAACTAGTTGCATCTAATTAATAAACAATTGTAGTTAATCAATTATTGTACTTTGCATGCATGCATATCATCGCATGTTGATTAATGTGTGTGCATCATGTTGATTTGTATGTATATTCTTGTATGTGTGATCACGAGTAGAGGGAAGTGCTCAAGAGGTCGAGTACGAGGATTTCCAGAACCAAGACTTCGAAGCGCTTGAGCAACCCTATCCGCTGGAGCAAGGCAACTGTCCTTGAAGCATATTGATCCTATTTTTAAAATAAATGTTTTGTTTGCAAACTGCATGCTTGTGTCAAATTGACGGGAATCCTATGGTAGGAAGTTTACTAGCTTTGTTTAACCACCCTTGTCACCTGGAGTATATGGTAGAGAGTCGAGAAGGGTTTTTACCTTTTTGCTTTGCTTAATTAATTGGGATGGCAAACAACGCTACACATTTAATTATGCATCAATGATATTCTAGATAATGTAAACTGGTCAATACGATGGGTCATCTAAGCAAGCCTGGTATGTGGATGGGTTGGATGTTATGGTGGTTTGCTTGCTTTAGATCTAAGGACCGATTCATGCGAGAATAAGCCAGGACTACAGTGCCACCACGAGGCCAAGTATGGGTGCGGCGTAGCTGATTAATTAGGGATTTGCTAGTGCTGTTTGGACCATTGTGGATGCTCGGGGAAGGGATAGTCAGATTGGGTTTGTAGATGATTGGCGGGACTACCCTGGGATCCGAATGGCTCAAGAGGGGGCCCTTGGTTGAAGATGTGCTCAGTGGGAGACATCGCCACCGGTGAAACCTCAGTGGGGTCTGAATAGACTAGTAATCCCTTTGTAAAGGCTATTTTGTGATCTCTTGGCCATACACCAAAGGAAGTGTAATTGGCATAAGGGAGGTTCTTTAGTCGCCGACGGGTGATGGAATCACAAACACGTGGGTTAAGTGGTACAAACTCTGCAGAGTATTAAAACTATCATGATAGCCGTGCTCCCGGTTATGAGCACCTGAACAACTTCCATGATTAGAGGGAAATTGGGATTTGGGATGGTTATGGTTTGGTAATGGTTATGATTGATATTATGGTTATGGTTATGGTTATGGGATGGAATCATGGTTCATGACATTGATTATGGTTATTGGCAATGGTAAATTATGGACTGGTATTATGATGGTTACATGGTTTATGATGGATTTACTTCACATAAATATGATACATTGCTTTTCCAAATGGTTTTACTGTACTTTTCAGCACTTAGCCATTATTATTATCGTCATTTGAATCAGCCACATGTCATACTTTCCACACTTGCTGAGTACGACATGTACTCACTCTTGCAATCCCTCCCCAATAGTTGCATGTCAGGATTGTGAGTTTAATGGTGATAATGCGGAGTTCTAGGCCGTGTCTACCGTCAACATTGCATGTGGTGTTGCATGGAACTGCGCTATCCCTTATGCTTAGTTTGCTTAGTTGCTTATTAGTTTATTTCCGCTGCATTAGTTGAACTTGTCATTAATATTCATTAGAGCTTGTATTTGAGGATAATATGGTTTGTGTAATAAAATTTGATAATTAATCTTGTTCTGTGGTAATTTTCTGTATACTCTTTTGTGATTGCACTCGTTTATGTATGTTGAACATCCTGGGCACACATATGTGTTAGCTTGGTTCAGTTTTTGGAATCGGGCGTCACACTATCAAACGGCCGTTACAAGACCTCGTTGACGCATAGTTAATGCCATATTAATGACGCACGATCATAGGACTATCAAGACTGGTAACAATGTCATGAAGGCACGTTATCACACTATTAACTCCCCTTTAACACTTGTAGATCGTGTATGGGACAGTTATTACAGACGGGGGCACCTATTGAGCCATGGCAGATACTGTAACAGCCAGTCTTTGGTATATAAAAGGGTTGTGCTGCACGGTAGAACTCAAGTGAGCCAAAGCTATTCAAGGTTGAAATTATTCAAACTAGCTCACTAGCATATTCGCTCAAAGTGATAAAATACACAAACACCTCGTGGAGTAGGGTATTACTCTCAGGCAGTCCGAACCACGTAAAACTCTTTGTGTCACTATCTAAGTGCGGACTAGGACACTTCCCCCGGTACTAATAAGACGTAGTCCGCAGAGGTTCGTATTCAGTTTGGGCGCGAGTCAAGACCTTGGCAAGAGGTGAACACCAAGAGTTTTACATGGTTCGGAACTCCTGAGTGTAATACCCTACTCCATGAGGTGTCTGTTGATTGTATGAGCTTGAAGGGCTTGAGATCAGTTGAGATCAGATTCCTCCTTCTACCGTGTAGTGCAACCCTTTTATATGCCAAGGACTGACAGTTACAGTATTTGCCTGGTCCAAAAAGTGGCCACGGATGTATTAACTACCCTGTACACGATCTATAGTATCATTAGGGGTTAATTGTGTGATAATGTGCCTTAATAGCAGCGTTACTGGTCTTGATATTCATCTAATTGTGCATCATTAATATAGCATTAATGGTATGTTAACTTGGTCTTGTAACAGCTAATTGATAGTCCTTGAATGTCCGCGCCATTGGAGATCCCGTAGTCTTCCCATTGCTGACGTAAGTACAGGCGTTGACACGTGGAAGCTTCGGAGCTTCCCTCTACTAGAGGATAGGTCCGGTGCCATTGGACACGTGGTAGTATCGGAGCTTCCCCGAGAAGGGAGGAGGATTTGGCTCTTCTGGACATGTGGCAGCATCAGAGCTTTCCGAACGAGGGAGGCAGCTCTGGCTCTTCTGGACACGTGGCTACAACGAAGCTTCCCTAAGGAGGGAGGTAGGTCCGATTATGCGGGATGTGTATCCCCTTCGAACGTCTGCCACTTGGACATAGGAACTTCTCGGCTTTGCTTGCGGTATTAGGGGGTACCCGGTACGCAGGGTACCAATAGTGGCCCTCAAGCCCACCTCAGGGAGAGGCCCTGAGGTAGAGGTTCTGCTACCGGAGGTGGCGCCATCATCGATTTCCGTGTTGTGGCTTCAAAGTATTTTCCTGGGTAGTTGGGATGACGGCACGCAGTTATGCCATCGTCGCGTGGCCCTTCTTGATATGGTGAGTGGGATCTTGGCGTGCAGATCTCATGCAATTAAAGGTCGCCAGTTCCCAATACAAAATTCGTATCGGTTCCCAGTGTAATCTTTGTAGTCCTATCAGGCTGCCGCCCTCGGGCTTCCAACTTCTCATCATGACAACAATTTACCTGGTGCGACTTTTTAACAAAGTGGGCCCGGGTCCTCTTGTCATTGACGAGGTCATTTGAGATTCAGGTCTGGAGGTAGTTTCTATCCAAGCATTGTGGAGGCTTACTAAAGAGAAAAAGTTTGCACGAGAAGAGAACTCCTTACGCCTTCATTTGATCTTGCATTAGAGCTCTCCTCCTTTGCAACCTTTCTTCCACTTCTGCTCCACTTTGCGACGATGGAGTTGGGTCTTCCTCGCAGCTGGATTAAGAGAGAAGAAGAGTTGTCGAGAGTCTGTACCTACATGGGGTGGTCGAGCGACTCCTTCAACAGCTTGATTCGCCTCGGCAAGATCCCCTTCAAGTAGGAAAGCCCCGGTGAGATTGTGTACTTCTTAGCGTTCACCATGGTGGGGCTCATGCCGCCATTCTCCAGCTTCCTGATGATGTTGCTTGAGTTCTATGGCCTGCATTTCCACCACCTCGGCCCCCACTCCTTCTTGCTAGTGGCGACATTAGTCCACTTTTGCGAGATGTGGGTGGGTGTGCCACCCTGTGTCAAGCTCTTCCGGACCTTCTTCAAGGTCCACACCACCAGAAAAGGGAATGAGCTTCTAGGCTTGTACTACTTCGTGAAGCGCAAGAACTCACCCTTCAAGTACTTGATGACGTTCCCTTTTGGGAAGTAGGACAGTTGGAAGAAGGATTTGCTGGTCATCAAAATGGATCCCCATGACATGCTGGAGTTGCCTGATAGCCTTCCCATCATTGACACCGATGCCTTGGAGGTGGTCCCAAAGCTGTCAGAGGCATATAACCCGATCTTGAAAATGATATGGGAGTGCGTTGAAGGAGGAGTGACTCCCCTTATGGTGATTGCCAACTTCCTGACCAACCAGTGGGCTCTACTGAAGACGAGGGAATGTCATGCATGGGCATTCAGTGGAGAGATGGACCCATACCAGATCGATACTGGTATTTGATCCAATTTGGATGAAAATGCTTTGAAGCTTTATCTCCAAAAACTGGACCACGGAGCCATCAACCCCGACGATCTGACACTTCCGGCGGAGTTCCTTCCCCTAAACATGGTTCTAGAGTTCAGGAGGGAGCTGCGGAAGAAGATGCCAATGCTTGATGACTTGGGTGTTGTGGATAGGCGTTGGAGCACCCCTCCAATAGGGATTGTGATCCCCGGAGCTCCTTGCCCACATGAAGGCTCCAGGCCTACACGAGTGAGCGGTAAAGGAAAAGGTCTCACGGCTTCACCTCCCAAGAAATCAGCCTCAATCCAAGGCAAGGAGAAATCTATCTTCCAAGCTCCGAGTCGCAAGTGGAAGCTAACAAGAAGCAACAGAGGCAGTGTTAGGGACGCTCTAAAAGAAGTGACCCCTCAGCCTCGGTTGACATATGTGGCTGTTGTGCCCCCGACCCCAGCTGATCCTTCGGCTCCAGTGTCCACATCGGGTGTTGGGTCCGGCAAGTCAACTCCGACCCTAGTGCCAACAGAAGGCTTCGGGTCCAGAGTGAATCCTACGACGACGGAGGTACCAGAGGTGGAAGTGTCGGCGGCTACCTCAATGCCTGGTTTCGAGCCTTGAGTGTCCGCCACATCGATGACGGTGGGCTCTAGCTCCAAGCACCCGAGGAAGAAGATTTGTGCCAACTGGAGCGGCAATGTCCCTAGGTAAGGGCTGGCTCTTTAGCTTTTGTCTTGGTTTTGATTTTTTGCTTTTTTTTTAATTCTCTATTCTCTATTTCCAAAGTGTCAAGAACTAGTACTGCAGCTCTGGTGCCTGATGCAGCCCCAGAGGCTGCTTCGGCTGAAGCTCCTGCTACTGCTCCTGCCCCTCCTCCTATGGTTGTGGCGGACGACATGGCAGCTCCAGTGCCGGTTGTCGTGGAGACAACTTCAGCGCTGATACCCGAAGATCCCATGGTAGTGCTGGACCACGAGGAAGAGATGCTTGAGCAAGCTCTGAATGTCTCGGAGCCAGCTACAAAGGTTCCGACATCAATGCCAAAAATCAAAGAAACTCCAACGGAAGTCCCGGTGTCAGCTCTAGAGGTGGCATCACGGGAGGTGCTTATTCCTGATCCTGCACAAGGGGATCTGGCTGCAGGACCTTCAACTTATGCACCGATGGCTGAAGATTCGGCTGCGGGGCCCTTCTCATCCGCTCCAGAAGTAGAAGATCCTACTGTGGGACCTTCCTCTCCTGCACCGGAGGTAGAAGAACTTCCATAGACTGGTCCCACCGACGTCAAGCTGTTGGAGTCCATGCTCGTGCCTTGGGCTCCAACGTCCATCCCAGAAGACTTGGAGGAGCTGGAGGATGGCCCTCAAGCAGGACGAAGCCAATCCACCTAGAGCTATCAATTGTCAATGCTTGCTCCATCCTCCGACAGGTCCAACTTGCCTTTGACTACGAGCGGAGGTCTCTTGAAAAAGAGCACGCCATGCTAGGGCGATGGCGCCAAAAGCTCTTCTTCGAGATGAAGCTGACGCAGTCCCGACTCGCTGACCAGAAGGAGTGGGTGGCATCAGAGAAGGTCCAACGGTCGTGCCTGAACAAGGCACTGGATGAACGGGAGGCCGCTATTAAGGCCCTCGACAAGAAGACTCAAGAGATCTATGAGCATGCACAGAGGGCCCGTGAAATAGTTGACGACCGCTCGGAGAGTCTCGAAGAGTTGAGGGAAAGTCTCTTCAAGCGCCTGGACGAGCTCGATAATAAGGAGGTTAACCTCCAAGAAAAAATAAGATAAGATCCAGCAGAGGGAGGATGAGCTCTCCCAGAAGTTGGCACGCGTTGAGCAAGACTTGGCTAACCGTGTGAAAGAATTTGAGGCCTTGTGCGAACAAGAGAAGCATCGGTTGTGGCAGGCGGGTCAAGATGTCTGCGACAGATAAATTGTTGTCTCTGTCCGGAAGGATAAGATGAAAGCAAAGGAGAAGGACCTTGCAAACAGGCGGACCTCTAAAAGAAGAACTTTGCTGACCAAGGAAAGTTGTTGGCTGAGCGAATTCAGTATCATGCTAAGGAGGTCGAGCACTTCTCAAAGGAAAGTTATACGGAGCTATCTTCTGCTAGGAGGTCACTGGAGGAGCTCTAAAGTGCAAGAGCAATTGACTCTCAGCAAATCTGGGACTTTCTCGGACAGACAAATGAAGCTTTGGTACCTTTTGGATTCATCCCGGTTCAACTGGTTGATCCGGAGTGAGAGATGGACAAAGCCCTGGTGGCACTAAACTCTACCGGCGCGAAGCTGGAAGCTATCTGAGATGTGGTTGTCGACGATATCGAGACTGAAGGGAAGTCACTGGCTCGAAACGTCGCATAGTATGTGCTGACGTGCTTCCAAAGTCGGGACTCTTTGATGTCTCTATCTCCCGTGTTCGAGGGACTCATCGCAAAAGAGGAGCGAGCTGCCAAGGCCAGCGTCCAAGAAGCCACCGAGAAGGTTGATTCGTTCTTCGTGAGGAACTCAAGTAGCTAAGACCTTTCTCTGTGTACGTTCAACTTGTAATTCTCCACTTTGAATGAATGAAGTCCTTTCAAACTCTATTTTTGTGTCCTCAATGCATTGCCATTTATATTGTTGGCCCCCTGGTAGATGTGTTCAATGGGTTGAGGACATCTACCATTAGGATTTAGACAATGTCATGAAAACTTGATAGCTCTTAACTCGTAGCTAGTATGATAGCTCCGAGGTCCGAGTCTTGCCTCCGATATCTCCAGGGACCCTTTGTTACATTGACGGTGGACCTTTGGGAGTTGTTGGAGCTTGACAGCTTCGGCAGCGCCCAATATCAACACATAGAACGTCGACAGCGGGCCCCTTGGGGGTTGTTAGAGCTTGGTAGCTTCGACGGCACCCACTATCAACACATAAAACGTCGACGGCGGGCACCCTGGGGGTTGTCGGAGCTTGGTAGCTTCGATGGTGCCCACTGTCAATGCATAAAACGTCGAAGGCGGGCCTCCTGGGGTTTATCGGAGCTTGACAGCTTTGGCAGCGCCCACTATGAATACGTAGAACATCAACGGCGGGTCCCATAGGGGTTGTCAGGGCTTGGTAGCTTCGACGACGCCCACTATCAACGCGTAGAACATCGACAGCATGCCCCTTGGAGGTCGTAGCTAGTTGCTTCGACAGCATCCACCATCGTCCATGTAGCTTGCCGTCAATTGTTCATTTTTCCTGCGCATAATAGACAAGAAAAGCAGTAAAATTCATCCCCTTGGCTATAGCTTAGTTTCGTCTTATTGTCCTTACTTGAAATTTAGTTTCCAACAAAATTACTGAAAATACAAGTTTTATGATTAACTTTCCAAAGGTCCGTACGCTTTCAGGACCCACCTTACAATGACCAGCCAGAATAGGTAGAGTGGCGTAGTTAGAATGTTGGACCAGGCTAAGTCAATAGCGCACTCCGGACCTTTGTTGGCTTTGGTTTATAGGTGAGTAGACCATCTATCAATGACCGGATCCAATGGAAAATTATCATTAAGACTTATATATTTCAAATGAATATTTAGGACCTTAGTTCAAGCAGATTGCACAACATCACTATTGACAAGAAGATATATTTCAAATGAATATTTAGGACCTTAGTTCAAGCAGATTGCACAACATCACTATTGACAAGAAGGTATAAAATAAAATGAGCTTGCACAAATGAAATGCACATAGAGTCTGTTTGTATAAAATGTTTCTCATTAAGGTACGGATAATAGGGGAATACAAGGACACACATAAAGTAAAGGACCAAGCTAAGTGTGTTATTCATCTTGTAATACCAAGAGAAGGTAAGGACACACCTAAAGTACAGAACCAAGTTAAGTGTGCTTTTGACCTAAGGCCCTCCCGACTCTGTTCATAGACTCTAAGAGATACAACTTATACAAATACAGACTCACCTTCATGAACTAGGTGTAGAACTTACAAAGGTGCTCAATGTTCCAGGGGTTGGGAAGTGGTATCCCATCCTCTGTTGCCAAGCGGACGCATCTGGGGTGGGAAAATTTTATAACTCAAAAAGGACCTTCCAAGCTGGGGGAGAGTTTGTTCATTCCTTCTCGAGTCAGTATTCTACACAGCACTAGATCACCTTCTTCTAACTATCGATTGCGCACCTGCCTTTGTTTATAGCGCCGAAGCGCTTGGTGGTATCGCGCATTCCGGACAGTTGCTTGGCACCTTCCTCGTCGATGAGGTCTAGGTCTTCACACTGGAACTGATCCTGCATGGCTTCATCGAAGGTCCGTACCCGAAGAGAATCTATGGTGATCTCTGGAGGAAGGACAGCTTCAGGTCCGTACACCAAGAAGAAAGGTGTATCTCCTGTGGCCCGGCTCGATGTAGTCCGAATCGCCCAAATGCAAACGGAAGCCATTCTATCCAGTTGGCGCCATGTTTCTTCAAGCGCTCATAAGTGCGCGTCTTGAGTCCCTTGAGTATTTCTGCATTTGCTCTCTCAGCTTGGCCATTGCTTGTCGGATGAGCTACAGATGCGTAGCTGACTGATATGCCAGTAAAAACTATGCCGGAAGGCCTTATCGACAACCGTGCGAGAAGATGTGTGGTTCCCACACTCGCCTCCATGGATCTCCTGAGAAGTCGTGGCCCTCATCCTGGGAAATTGTTGACGGTTATTATATATCAATTTCACCCGTTAATATAACTCAATTATGTGAAGGAATTGTCATTTCTTGCACACATCACCTTTCTATTTAACCTATTTTCACTTGTACGTGAATAAATTGGTGCATGCAGGTATTCTATACAAAATTGAAGTGAAACAAGGGGATGGATCCTATAAAATATCATCCCAGTCAATCAAGCACTGACATGTGGCACCAGATGGATCAAATGGCCCACAAATAGAAGTATCCGAGGCCATCCAACAGTGTAGCACCCATATCAAGGGATGGGACCCACCTGGAAGTCACCCCAAGAAAGCACAGACTTTTTGGAGGAATTACCAGGTCGGCCGACCTTGTCCTTCCTCCAAACTCGGTAAACTTCCACGTGTTGGCTCCTCCCGGCTTGAAGAATTCAGTGATGACTGATTCGCGCACTTTTGGTGGCAGGAACCGACCCTTCTCCAAGATATAAATAGGACCCGTCACCCCTCACTTCAACACATACCACTTGAGCATCATTCTGTTGCATACACTAGTTCTCTTAGTCCTTAGTAGAGTTAGGTTATAGAGAGAAGAGCCTCTAGTCCCAAGTCCAAACTGGTAAAGGTATGACTCATGTATCTTTCTTTGTATTTTTGACTTTATGCATAATAAAGATATAATCTTTAGTCTTCTTTTATTCATATACTTGGATGAAGCGTTTCTTGTTTGATTGTGGATTCCATGTATATGGTAGTAATAGTGTTTATGATCATGCCTTAATGTCATTATACTATCATCATAAGCATTATAAACCCCCACTATAGTCTAATTAGTTATGATATGGTCATGTTGATATGAATAACTTATGCTATGTCTCAACATTGATTCAACGATGTTTAGGTTAGTCATTGCCTTAGGATGGCTTGTGTCATAGCTCCTAAGGTATTTACTTGATATGCTAGCATGGTGCTAGGGTAGTTAAGTAACGGTGGATGTCTCGTAGACCCACAGATTGAAGAGGTAGGCAGTAGGTGGTGACAGCCCTATCTGTCCTTTGTAATCCTCCATGTTCGGTTGTACCACGGGCTCTTGGTGGGAGCCGTCCTAGTATTGCTAGGGGTAAACCCGTGCTCGATGTGTTGAACAACTTAGCATAAGTATTCACCATTGACATGCTCATTAGTATATAACCTAGGCTATGTATATCTATATTAGAAGCATTGTAGGAGGAACTCCCTAACTCTTAGTCTAATCTCCATTAGGACTCATTTACCCTTTAGAATAGATTGCTTAGGTGTGTGTCACACTACCATATATTATCAACTTACCCCTGTGTGACACCCGGTTCCGAATATGAACCAAGCGTAATGCATATGTGTGCCCAGGAAGTTCATCACACATATACGGTTGCATCACAAACGATATACGGAATTTAACCACGATTTAACTAATAAATAAGTACTTTATTACAATAATTCAATAGTTCACAAATGATAAAACTCTAAATAATTGCAGCGGAAAATAAACTAAACAGCACGACTCCAATCCACAGGCAATTGACGGTGGTACGCAACCTAGTACTCCACGTGATCCTCAGAATGCTCCCAATTGTCTTCAGTAACTGTTGGGGGGATTGCAAGGGTGAGTACATGTCGTACTCAGCAAGTGTGGAAAGTATGACATGTGGCTTATTCAAATGACGAATGTAATAATGGCTAAGTGCTGAAAAGTACAGTAAAACATTTGAAAAGCATTATACTATGTCTATGTGAAATAAATCCCATCGTAACCATCATATTAACATAATATAAACCATATCCAATTATTGCCAACATCACCATTATTCATGTCCAAATACCATAACTCAAATTCATATCTATGACCATAATCCATAAACCATAACCATTACCAACCCATAACCATAACCATTACCAGACCATAACCATTATCAAACCATAACCATCCCAAATCCCAATTTCCCTCTAATCATGTAGGTCATCCAGGCGCTCATAACCGGGAGCACGGCTATCATGATAGTTTTTAAACACTCTGCAGAGGTTGTACCACATTACCCACATGTTTGTGATTTCATCACCTTTCGATGACTAAGAAACCTCCATTATGCCATCTCACACTTCCGTAGGTGTGTGGCCAAGAGATCACAAAATAGCCTTTCAAAAGGGACTACTAGTATGTACGGGCCCACTAAGGTTTCACCGGCAGGCTTGAATCTCTATTCTCCCACCCACGGGCCCCCTCGTGTGCCATGCGGATCCCAGGGTAGTCCTCCTCGACTCCCATTCCCCGCGCCATCCAATGGTCCATACAATACTAGCAGTGCTCCTAATTATTCAGCTACGCCGCACCCATACTTGGCCTTGTGGTGGCACTGTTGACCTGGCATATTCTCGCATGAACCGGTCCTTAGATCTAAGGCAAGCAAACCACCATAACATCCAACCCATCCACAAAACCATGCTTGCTTAGATCACCCATCATATTGACCAGTTCACATTAACCAGAATATCATTGGTGCATAATTAAATGTGTAGTGTTGTTTGCCATCCCAATTAATTAAGCGAAGCAAAAAGGTAAAAACCCTTCCCGACTCTCTACCATAAATTCCAGGTGACAAGGGTGGTCAAACAAAACTAGTAAACTTCCTATCATAGGATTCCCATCAATTTGACACAAGCATGCAAGTTCGCAAACAAAACATTTAATTTAAAATAGGATCAATATGCTTCAAGGACACTTGCCTTGCTCCGGCGGATGGGGTTGCTCAAGCGCTTCGAAGTCTTGGTTTTGGAAATCCTCGTATGCAGCCTCTTGAGCACGTTCCTCTACGCGTGATCATACATACAAGAGAACATATACAATTCAACATAATGCACACAAAATAATAACATGCAATGACATGTATGCATGCACAATTCAATAATTAATTAACTACGGTTGTTTATTAATTAGATGCGAGTAGTTCATACGTGTTCATATGAGTTTACGGGGTTTTAGGGTGGATTAATGCTGCTGAAAATAAAAATATGACGCAACTACTATCAATTTACGTATATTAGGTTCAATATGGTTGCTAAAATTCGCATCGGGAACATGGCCTACCGTAGATGCGATGGCTTCGATGATCGCGGGATGGGGACAATACGTAGACGAAGTAGATGCGTCCTCCGGCGGCACGACGACGGCGGCGCGATGTCGACGGCGATCTCCGGCGGACGGCGGGGCCCTCCTCTTTTTCTTCCTCTTCTTCCCCTTCTTTTTCTCCTTTTTCTTCCCTGGGCGCAGCTCTCTGGACTCCCTTTTTGCTTCTGTACCGGCGGCTAGGGTCTTTTCCCTGGGCGATTCTGGCGGCTGGGATCGTGAGCCTTAGGTGCTTCTTTTATAGGCGCGGGGGGAGCGATCCGGAATCGGTTCCGGAGCCGGCGGGATCGGGGGGGCGTTACGGCGGCAGGGCACGTACGCGGGAGGGAGTCGTACCGGCGCGGGAGCGTCGGGGTCGAGCGGCCGAGTGGGGATCGGGAGGCCGGGGAGGCCACGCGGGAGCGGCGGCCGAGTCGGGCCGGGGCTGACGCGGAGCGTCGGGGCGGGAGGCGGGAGGCCGCTGCGGCCTCGGGCGTGGGGCCTCGGGGCTGGCGCGGAGCGGGGCCGGCGCGGGCACTCGGTCGGCTGGGCCGCTGGCATGGCCGCCGGGTTGCCTCTTTTTTTTTTCTTTTTTTTTCTTCTTTTTTTTATTTAGTATTATTATTATTTTATCATTTATATTTATTTATTTTACCCTTTTTTATATACTTTTTTATTATATAACTTATTATATATATTATATATATATATATTATTCATGTTATATATTTATTATTCATTATTATTATAATGTATATTATTAATATTAATATTTTATTTATTTTCATATATTGTTATATATATTATTTATATATATACTTATATATATTTTTATTATTATTTTTATACTTATTCCTTATTACTAGTTTTAGGCTATTTTTATTTCTTTTTCTATTTCTTCTTTTGCTACATACATTTGTATATGCATGTTTTATTATTTTTCTTTTATTCTACTAGTGGTTAATGCATGATTATGTATGCAATGCAAGATGCGAAAATTTATGGTGTTACAAACCTACCCCCCTTAAAGTGAATCTCGCCCTCGAGATTCGATAGCGTGGAGAAAAGGTGAGGGAATTCTGTCTTCAAGTCTTCTTCACGTTCCCATGTAGCTTCGGCTTCCGTATGGTGTTTCCATTGCACTTTGCACCAACGGATCCTCTTATTTCTCGTGACCCTTTCCTTCATGTCCAAAATTTTGATAGGTTGCTCGATATAAGACAAATCCTCTTGAAGTTCTAGCTCATCCATCGGCACTTGTTCTTCCGGTACCCTGAGGCACTTCTTGAGTTGAGAGACGTGAAATACGTCGTGTACATCGGAGAGATACGTCGGCAGCTCAAGTCGATATGCTACCTCTCCTCGCTTGTCCAAAATCTTGAATCGTCCGATGTAACGTGGTGCCAGTTTTCCTTTGACGTTAAACCGTCGCTGACCTCTGATTGGTGACACTTTGAGGTATACAAAATCTCCAACTTCAAAAGTCAAACTCCTTCGCCTATTATCAGCATAACCCTTTTGTCGAGACTGGGCAACCTTTAAGTTTTTCCGGATTATTTGGACTTGCCTTTCAGCATCCTGTAACACGTCGGGACCAAACACTTGATTCTCTCCGGTTTCATTCCAAAACAAGGGAGTCCTACACTTCCTTCCGTACAATGCTTCGTAGGGTGACATTTTCAAACTTGCTTGGTAACTATTGTTGTACGAGAATTCAGCGTACGGCAAACTTTTATCCCAACTTTTCCCATGCTTTAAAGCGCAAGCTCTTAACATGTCTTCAAAAATTTGGTTGGTCCTCTCGGTTTGTCCATCTGTTTGAGGGTGATACGCCGAACTGAAGTTCAGCCTTGTTCCCATTGCTTCATGCAATTTCTGCCAAAATCTGGAGGTAAACTGAGAACCTCTATCCGAGACTATCTTCTTCGGTACTCCGTGTCGACACACAATGTGCTCCATATACAATTCTGCTAGCTTCGCGGTGGTATATGTGGTCTTGACAGGGATGAAGTGAGCTGATTTTGTCAATCGATCCACAATAACCCATATTGAATCATAGTCAGCCTGAGTTCGCCGTTATCCAACTATAAAGTCCATACCAATCTCTTCCCACTTCCATTCGGGGACCTTTAATGGTTGTAACAATCCGGCTGGCTTTTGATGTTCAGCTTTAACTCGTTGGCACACATCACAAAGTGCAACATATTCGGCTATGTCCTTTTTCATGCTGGCCCACCAGTAGCATGTCTTTAAGTCCTTGTACATCTTCGTACAGCCAGGATGAATTGAGTAAGGCGAGTCATGTGCCTCCTTCAATATTGTTTCACGAATATGCCTGACATTAGGTACCACAATCCTCTTCCCAAGCCATAAGGTACCCTGTTCGTCCTCATCAAATCTGAATTCCTTTCCTTCTTGGGTCCTTTCCTTGATTTCCTGTATTTCCTTGTCCTTTGTCTGTCCTTCCCGTATTTCCTGCTCTAATGTTGGGTTGACTTCCATCATTCCCATCTCATTTATGAATCCAAGGTTCAACCGTTCAAATTCCTTGCATAACTCGGATGGCAGCTCTCGTACTGTGAGTTGATGACTTACTCCTTTTCGGCTCAAAGCATCGGCCACTACATTGGCCTTCCCTGGGTGATAGTTGATTCCCACGTCATAATCCTTGATGAGCTCCAACCATCGGCGTTGCCTCAGATTCAGATCCGTTTGCGTAAATATGTACTTGAGACTCTTGTGATCTGTATAAATCTCACATCGGTGACCAAAAACATAGTGTCTCCATATCTTCAAGGTGTGTACTACGGCTGCGAGTTCAAGGTCGTGTGTAGGATAGTTCAACTCATATTTCTTTAGTTGCCTCGATGCATAAGCTACCACTTGGCCTTCTTGCATGAGCACACATTCTAATCCTTGTCTTGATGTATCACAATATATATCAAAACTCTTGCTCATGTCCGGTAATACTAACACCGGGGCGGTTGTCAACCTTTTCTTTAACTCCTCAAAGCTATCCTGACAAGCTTGAGTCCATCGGAATGCCTTCTCTTTCATGAGTAATTCGGTCATAGGCTTGGCTATCTTGGAAAAATCCTTTATGAATCGGCGGTAATATCCAGCCATTCCAAGGAAACTCCGAATTTCCTTGACATTCTGTGGCGGTTCCCACTTAAGAACATCTCTCACTTTCCCTGGGTCAACTGATACTCCTCCTCCGTAAATAATATGGCCTAAGAAAGAAACTTCCCGTAACCAAAATTGACATTTACTGAACTTGGCATACAATTGATGCTCCCTCAATTTCTGCAGCGTAAGCCTCAAGTGTTCCTCATGTTCCTTCTCATCCTTCGAGTAGATCATAATATCATCGATGAACACTACAACGAACTTATCCAGATATTCCATGAAGACCTTATTCATGAGATACATAAAGTACGCAGGCGCGTTCGTCAACCCAAATGACATGACGGTGTACTCATAAGATCCATATCGTGTCCGAAATGTTGTCTTGGGTATATCCGATGGTCTAATCTTCATTTGGAAGTATCCTGACCGCAAGTCGATCTTGGAGAAGATACAGGCACCCTTCATTTGGTCGAACAAATCCTCTATACAGGGCAGTGAGTACTTGTTCTTAATTGTCACTTCGTTGAGAGACCTTAGTCCACACACATCCTCTGGGTTCCATCCTTCTTATCTACGAAGAGCACTGGGGCTCCCCACGGGGATGAGCTTGGGCGTATAAAACCCTTCTCTAGCTGCTCTTGAATTTGCTTCTTGAGCTCTGCTAATTCCTTAGGAGGCATCCTATACGGCCTCTTAGCTATAGGCGCAGTTCCGGGTATCAACTCAATGACGAATTCTATGTCACGATCAGGTGGCATACCTGGCAACTCATCTGGAAACACATCCGGGTACTCGCGAACGATCGGAATGCTTTCCAATGTCACTTCTTCCACGTGATTCATCATCGCTTTCCCTCTTGCAGGTTGTGCTGCTTCAACTTCAATGCGTGTACCATGTTCACTCGTCAACTGCACAATCCTCTCGGCACATTGAATGACTCCATTATACTTGCTTAGCCAGTCCATTCCAAGTATTATGTCTATTCCTTGGGAGTCCAAGACTATGAGGTTTGCGAGAAAGTCTACCCCCCTTATTTTAATGCTTACTTTCGGACATACTATATTTGTCCTCATCTCTCCGCCAGGAGAACTTACTAGCATAGTTTGCTTCATATGAGATATAGGCAAATTGTACTTGGCAACATACTTTGATGAGATGAATGAATGAGATGCTCCTGAATCAAATAAAACAGTCGCGGGGTTGGAGTTGGCGAGAAACATACCAATCACGACGTCATCAGCTTGCTGGGCTTCCTCAGTAGAGACATGATTCACATTGCCACGAGCAAAATTCTGCTGTCCACGGTTGCCTTGTGGTGCTCCTCCATTTGGTCGCGGGTGATTTGGCCTTGGTGCATTGTTCATAGGTCCATAGTTTCTCTTGGGGCATTGACTTGCAAAGTGTCCGGGTTCTCCACACACATAGCATGTCTTAGCACCCGTAGCATTGGGGAAGTTTGGGCGCAACTGGTTTTGAGCATTTGCCGCCATGTTAGGACGCGGCGTAGGTGGCACAGGATAGCGAGGCGCTTGCATGGCGGAGCGTTGCTGCGGTGGCTGATTTGGGCGGGGCGGATAAGCAGCGCGGTATGCAGGAGCAGATGGGTTGTAGTGTGGTGCAGTAGGTGGTGCATAGCGGGGGCGAACATTGCTTCCTTGTTGCGGTCTATGATGTGACATCTTCCTCTTGTTGTCCTGCTCCATCTCACGAATCTTGTTCTCAACCACAATAGCCTTGTCAACCAGCTTTTGGAAGTTTGGATAATCAGTATTGAGTAACTAGACTTGAATTTCATTGTTGAGACCCCTCATAAACAGAAACTGCTTCCTACTATCAGTTTTGATGTCTTCTGGAGCATATCTTGATAATTGAGTGAATTTGTGGAGATACTCACTCACGCTCATCCTTCCTTGTCTGGGATTTTCAAAATCTTGTCTTCTCAGTATCATAACTCCTTCAGGTACATAGTGGGAATGGAAACTCTGCTTAAACTCAACCCAAGTGATTGCCTCCTGATTATCATGAGCGTTGCAAAGAGCTTCCCACCAGTCGGCGGCTGCTCCAACTAGTTGATGTGATGCAAAGAGAACCTTCTCCCTATTAGTGCACTGGACAATAGCAAGTTTCTTCTCAACGGACTTCAGCCAATCATCAGCTTCCATTGGGTCTGTGGCTTGTGCAAATGTAGGCGGTCTGGTCCTCATGAACTCTCCCAAACGGTTGTGATGTGGCGGGGGTGGCGGTGGAGGCGGTATATGAGGCTGATTGTTGTTGCCAGCTTGCAGCTGTCCCATGGTCTGTATCATGGTCTGCATGAGCTGGTTCTGCATAGCTAACAGTTGTTCAATGTTGATAGCTCCATGAGCATGTCCCTGGTTGTCCTGAGGTACTCCATTGCGCTCCTCCTCATTGTTGGCATCCCTCTGGTTACGAGTTCTCACCATCTGTTGGCGAAAGAAAGGTGGGGACAGAAGGATTTAGAATTTGGAAAGAACGTCCCAACTATATGCATCAAGGTATGTGACACTAAATAATCCTTTATTAATATAGACCTATATTATGAGGATGTGGACAATTGCCGAAGCATTCCACAACTCTCTACTAAGCAAACAAGCACTCAAACAAGCACCAAACAGAATTGACAAAGATCCTAAAAGAAGTAACACAACTCAAGGCCACACAAGTATGTCTACATCGCTCTTATTTAACTAATGGGGGTGTGCCTATCCTTGAGTCGTGGCATAGGTCGAGGACTACTCGTCGTCGAGCGGGAACCCATCCGGGTCCTCGTCGTCGTCGTCGTCGGGGTCCTCGGGGTCCTCGGGGTCCTGGGGTGGTGAGGCAGCAGGCGGCGATGGTGCGGTAGACGCCACACTGGAAGGCTCCTCGTCAGAGGACTCCTCAGAAGATGACTCACGTTGACCGTTGTGACGGTCTGGAGAGTCTGGGGTCCACGTCGGGGTGTCGGACGCGTAGTCGTTCGGGTCCTCGTCGGTGATCCGACGATACCTCCTGATTATCGCCTCGTGGCGCTGGGCGAGGTCACGTCCATCCTGAATCTCCTGCTGCGCCCTCTGAAGTCGGGCACTGAGCTGGGCCACGTCGTCAACAGTCTGACGAGACTACGGGAGGTCCAGGGGTCCCTCCACGTGCCTGGAGACGAAGCGCGCAGTGCCACTGGGACGCTGCGGAACGAAGGCGTGCACCGTGTCCTCCAGACAGAAACGGCGGGCGTGGCTCCAAAAGGTGGCTGCTTCCCAGCTAGCATCCTGCTCTGCAGATCGGCGGGAGCTCCTCCAAGCGGGGCTATCGTGGGTCTTCACCAACTCATCACCGTAGTAGATATAGATCTTGCAGCTCCACTCCTTCCTGCCGGGGCGCTGCACTCCAGTGGTGTGGTAGGAGAGCGAGAGGTTGTGGTGACTGTAGCCAGCCTCACGGAGTAGGGCACGGAGACGGTGACGCAGTTGTCCTGCGGCTCTGCCGTCAGAACGGATCACCACGGGGTGATGGGGGTCGACAGCCGGAGAGCGACTGGCCAACCTACGCGGGGGCACAAGTCCACCGGTCGACTTACGGGGGGTTGTCTTGGTGCGGGCCATCTACAGAAAACAAGAATACATTAGAGGAAAAAAATAACAAAAAACGAATCTGAAAATTTCAGCAGCTAAAATGGCGGAAAAAGAGCGGTGCAGCGGTTCCAAAAGAACGAAAAATAAAGAGAAAAAATACAGCGACCAACACAATAATTTTACCCACACATAACAGCGGCAAAACACACTTTTTCCTCGAAAATTTACGCAGCAAAACAGCAGCACTTAATATTGCTCACTTCTGAAAATTTTTACCAAAAACGCAGCAGCGATCAGTATTTTTCGCGGCTGAAAATAAAGGAACAAAACAGCAGCAAAAATTTTCGAAAATAGCAGACTAGAAGAGTGTTCCTAAGTGCTCTAGAGTGTCCATTCTACCTAGGCTTGCGTCCTACGGTCAACGCGGCTTTGATACCAATTTGTGACGCCCGGTTCCAAATATGAACCAAGCGTAACGCATATGTGTGCCCAGGAAGTTCATCACACATATACGGTTGCATCACAAACGATATACAGAATTGAACCACGTCTTAACTAATAAATAAGTACTTTATTACAATAATCCAATAGTTCACGAATGATAAAACTCTAAATAATTACAGCGGAAAATAAACTAAACAGCACGACTCCAATCCACAGGCAATTGACGGCGGTACGCAACCTAGTACTCCACGTGATCCTCAGAATGCTCCCAATTGTCTCCAGTAACTGTTGGGGGGATTGCAAGGGTGGGTACATGTCGTACTCAGCAAGTGTGGAAAGTATGACATGTGGCTTATTCAAATGACGAATGTAATAATGGCTAAGTGCTGAAAAGTACAGTAAAACATTTGAAAAGCATTATACTATGTCTATGTGAAATAAATCCCATCATAACCATCATATTAACATAATATAAACCATATCCAATTATTTCCAACATCACCATTATCCATGTCCAAATACCATAACTCAAATTCATATCTATGACCATAATCCATAAACCATAACCATTACCAACCCATAACCATAACCATTACCAGACCATAACCATTATCAAACCATAACCATCCCAAATCCCAATTTCCCTCTAATCATGTAGGTCATCCAGGCGCTCATAACCGGGAGCACGGCTATCATGATAGTTTTTAAACACTCTGCAGAGGTTGTACCACTTTACCCACATGTTTGTGATTTCATCACCTTTCGATGACTAAGAAACCTCCATTATGCCATCTCACACTTTCGTAGGTGTGTGGCCAAGAGATCACAAAATAGCCTTTCAAAAGGGACTACTAGTATGTACGGTCCCACTAAGGTTTCACCGGCAGGCTTGAATCTCTATTCTCCCACCCACGGGCCCCCTCGTGTGCCATGCGGATCCCAGGGTAGTCCTCCTCGACTCCCATTCCCCGCGCCATCCAATGGTCCATACAATACTAGCAGCGCTCCTAATTATTCAGCTACGCCACACCCATACTTGGCCTTGTGGTGGCACTGTTGACCTGGCATATTCTCGCATGAACCGGTCCTTAGATCTAAGGCAAGCAAACCACCATAACATCCAACCCATCCACAAAACCATGCTTGCTTAGATCACCCATCATATTGACCAGTTCACATTAACCAGAATATCATTGGTGCATAATTAAATGTGTAGTGTTGTTTGCCATCCCAATTAATTAAGCGGAGCAAAAAGGTAAAAACCCTTCCCGACTCTCTACCATAAATTCCAGGTGACAAGGGTGGTCAAACAAAACTAGTAAACTTCCTATCATAGGATTCCCATCAATTTGACACAAGCATGCAAGTTCGCAAACAAAACATTTAATTTAAAATAGGATCAATATGCTTCAAGGACACTTGCCTTGCTCCGGCGGATGGGGTTGCTCAAGCGCTTCGAAGTCTTGGTTTTGGAAATCCTCGTATGCAGCCTCTTGAGCACGTTCCTCTACGCGTGATCATACATAAAAGAGAACATATACAATTCAACATAATGCACACAAAATAATCAACATGCAATGACATGTATGCATGCACAATTCAATAATTAATTCACTATGGTTGTTTATTAATTAGATGCGAGTAGTTCATACGTGTTCATATGAGTTTACGGGGTTTTAGGGTGGATTAATGCTGCTGAAAATAAAAATATGATGCAACTACTATCAATTTACGTATATTAGGTTCAATATGGTTGCTAAAATTTGCATCGGGAACATGGCCTACCGTAGATGCGATGGCTTCGATGATCGCGGGATGGGGACAATACGTAGACGAAGTAGATGCGTCCTCCGGCGGCACGACGACGGCGGCGCGATGTCGACGACGATCTCCGGCGGACGGCGGGGCCCTCCTCTTTTTCTTCCTCTTCTTCCCCTTCTTTTTCTCCTTTTTCTTCCCTGGGCGCAGCTCTCTGGACTCCATTTTTGCTTCTGTACCGGCAGCTAGGGTCTTTTCCCTGGGCGATTCTGGCGGCTGGGATCGTGAGCCTTAGGTGCTTCTTTTATAGGCGCGGGGGGAGCGATTCGGAATCGGTTCCGGAGCCGGCGGGATCGGGGGGGCGTTACGGTGGCAGGGCACGTACGCGGGAGGGAGTCGTACCGGGGCGGGAGCGTCGGGGTCGAGCGGCCGAGTGGGGATCGGGAGGCCGGGGAGGCCACGCGGGAGCGGCGGCCGAGTCGGGCCGGGGCTGACGCGGAGCGTCGGGGCGGGAGGCGGGAGGCGGGAGGCCGCAGCGGCCTCGGGCGTGGGGCCTCGGGGCTGGCGCGGAGCGGGGCCGGCGCGGGTGCTCGGTCGGCTGGGCCGCTGGCCTAGCCGCCGGGTTGCCTCTTTTTTTTTTCTTTTTTTTCTTTTTTTTCTTCTTTTTTTTATTTAGTATTATTATTATTTTATAATTTATATTTATTTATTTTACCCTTTTTTTATACTTTTTTTTATTATATAACTTATTATATATATATTATATATATATTATTCATGTTATATATTTATTATTCATTATTATTATAATGTATATTATTAATATTAATATTTTATTTATTTTCATATATTGTTATATATATTATTTATATATATACTGATATATATTTTTATTATTATTTTTATACTTATTCCTTATTACTAGTTTTAGGCTATTTTTATTTCTTTTTCTATTTCTTCTTTTGCTACATACATTTGTATATGCATGTTTTATTATTTTTCTTTTATTCTACTAGTGGTTAATGCATGATTATGTATGCAATGCAAGATGCGAAAATTTAGGGTGTTACACCCTGTCTTGATAATTGATTAGTATCCCATAGCTTGATCACAAGAGTAGTCTTTACTTTGCTACATTGCCTTCCCTTGGGATAAATACGATACCCTTGGGAATACTCTTGGGTGAAATGTTACACGACAGTTTTTTGTGCGCTTGCGGATCTCATCTCTTACTAGAGATGATCTGTGATGTAAGAAATGTCAACAAGCATTTTTTGCGCCATGGCCGGGGAAGGTAAAGGAAGTGAAGGATAGCTATCACTTGTGATTAAGTTATAGGTAATAATAGTTATTAGACAGGATTACCCTTGTTTGTTTTCTCCTTTTGTGATGAAAACAGGGTAGTGTTGGCTAACCCATTTCATGGGATGTCCAACGAGGATGCAAGTACTCAACTGCAAGATGATTCAAGGCGTACCTCAACAAATGTCCGCTAGGCAACACAATTGCCTTTTGCAGAAGAATTTCAGCTTCCAGTAGGAGCCAAAGTCATCCATCCCCCAGCTTGGGGGAGGCCCCAAGAGCTCTTCTTTGGTTGTATCCACCATAGGGTGGATAGTTGGCTCCTCATCCAACATTCATGTCATGGGTTGGTCCACCAATCCATGACTACCTTTGTCCTAGAGTTGAAGGAGTCCTATTCTCATTCATCGTGGATGAGAATATGGTCTCTACCCAATGGGTGGATTGAAGAGTGCTCTAGTCCCTTTAGCTTGGCATGCACACCACCTAACAAGGTGGACATGCTAGCTAAGGAACTACACCTCCCATTGAAGTATCATGAAGATCAAGCCAATGGAGAAGTGTTTGGATGATCCAAGCCATGGATATTCACATGATTTGTGAAAATCCATGTCAACATGGGCCACTTGGGGAATTAATTTCCCAAAGACCCATGAGGATCATTTCCCAACAACAACTCCAATGGCTATCACCAACAAGGAGGTAAAGGGTGAAATCAATATCACCCTTGTAATCAAGGAGGCTATGAGGATTTCATGGGATTTAAATTCAACTAGCCTACCTTGAAGTATCTTGCCCATGGCCAATCAAGAAATCAAGACAACATGAAGCTCTTGGCCAAGGACAAGAAACTTAAAGAGCATTCAAGATCCAAGATATCCCACAATCACTTGTTGGGATTCCTACCCTTCGACAAAGCCCATGCAACCTAGGGAAAGTGACATTGTGGATGAAGCATTTCTTGTTTGATTGTGGAGTCCACATGTCACCATGCCCAAGGAAGCTTTTGATCCATGATCAAAGTATGGGTTAACTCAAAAGAACATCAAGAAGGTTGAAGTGACACCCCTAAAGAAGGACAAGCCTCACCATGCTCATAAGAAAGTATCTTCAAGAGGGAAAAGTTGTCACTACATCAACAAGTCTTCATCAAAATGATGGAGAGGCTAGGGCCATCATGTGATCCACATATCAAACAGACATGCTAAAGGAGTTTTGGCATATCAATCAAGAGATGTTGTCTACATCTTCAACTCCGGAATTGGACAACAAATCATTGCACTAAATAGGACGGAGGTAAGTCCCACTCATCGGACTTCAAAAATTCGGTGAGTCCTTGCAATAGGATAATTGGTAGTTATCTCATATTTGATTCCCCAATTGCATATTTGAATTTCCCATCAAATATTGATATGCATTTAGCATGTTTGAATTTCCACACTTGCATGTTAGAATGTAAAATTTCCAACCAACATAAAACTAAAAATGTGAATTAGGAAATAAATTTATTTGGATATGAACCTTGGGTGTAACCACTTGAATTCATGCTCCTAATTCAAACTAAAAATATTTCTCTTAATATTCATTGCATTTGCAAGTTGTTTCAAGTTGGGCAAAACAATTTGACAAAGGGTACAACATGCTTTTTAGCTAACGTAACCCGTTATCGAGTTGTTTTGTTTTTTCTCGATTTTAGTGCAGCCGGGCCAAAAATTGTAAAGGGGTTGGAAGGCCCCATCAAGCGCATATCCCTCCATCGATCTCATTTTGAGTTCATGGTGGAGGAATGCTCAAAATGGTGGCCTAATGGAGGAGTAAGATGAATCTCATTCAACTTCAACCTCAACTTGGCAGGAGACATTGAACATGAAGGCTACACTAAAATCCATGGTCGTGAGTTTCTCACGCAACGACATTCAACAAGACTGCTCTTCAATTGAGGTAAAAGTTTAAAAAAATTTCCTCGTTGAAATTGCATTAGGATTGAATGATTTTCGTTTACATTGGTAAGGAAGGTTTACACCTTCTCATCATTCAATTCTTATGCATCATCACGAGAGTAAGTGTTGGCATTGCTCTTTTTTATTCTTCAAAAAGGAATGTCACCTTACTTAGGAACAAATTTAAACAAAGTATCTAGAATTTCATAAGCATTGCTAAAGTTGACTTAGACATATTCTGCCTAGGTAATACTTATGGAATGACTTAATGATTGAATTGGTATGTAGCAACCTAGGAATAGTGATCTCTATAATATTGATTTGAATTTCATTCATGCATGGATCACTAATTTTCAAATTCCTAGGCAAGAAAAAAAAAAGATGTTTAGGAGGATAAAATTGAGAATCTTGTTTGCCATGACCTAAATGATAAACATTTGCTCTTGTGTAAAAAGCTATGATGGTTAGAAAATTTACAAGATGAAGGGGTCCATATAGTATATTTATATCACTTGCATTGCTATGAGTAGGAGATTTAAAAAATGTGCAAATTGATTTATCCATAAAACCCCACTCCTATCAATGATTCATATATTGTTCATGAATACACTTGAAATTGGACCCACTGCATTTTTGATTTTGTTCTTCCCCGTATGTACAAATGAAGATTCGGTTACCTAACCTGAAAATTCATTTGTACAAGTATCGGACGCTAACCATTTATCTCTATCATAGAGAGGAAGTTTGCAGGAGTGAAAAAAACTATGCAGGCATTCAAAGATCCGATTGTTGGAAACCCTAAGAGGATTCCATTTCAATATCTCTTGGCCAAGGAGTAAATTAGGATGGTTGCTACCTATTGGAAATTAAGCCCAAATGTCAACCATAACTATACAAGGCTGGAGATTTGACATGGAAATCCTTCGCGAGCAACCAATGGGCTGCTACGACTATGTGAGAGAATTATGCTCTCAACCATTCTAAGCACTCATTCAAGCTCAAGGGGACTGCCACCATCATTGGTTGTAAGTTATTCCTTTGTGGCTAAAAGGTATGATGCACCTTAACCAAGGAATGACAAGATCACATCCAATGTATATTGGGTGCAAGTTATTCCCATGTGGCTAGAAGGTATTTTATACCTTAGCCAAGGAACAACGGATCACACTCAACCCATGTTGAGTGCACGTCATCTCTTTGTGGTTATAGGTATGTTGTACCTTAGCCAAGGAATAACGGATCATACTCAACACATGTTGGGTACATGTCACTCATTTGTGGCTAACGAATATCACTACCTTAGCCAAGGAATGACAGATCACACCCAATGCATGAGGGGCACAAGTTGTTTCTTTATGGCACGAAGGTATCATACACCTTAGCCAAATAATGACGGAACACACTCAATGCATGTTGAGTACACGTTGTTTCTTTGTAGCTAAGAGTTATCATTACCTTAGTCATGGAATAACTAGGTACATCCAACCTATGGGAACCTTGAGGTGTGGATGAGCGACATCAACAACATTCTCCTCGACTACACTCATGGAACCAATGGAAGGCAACCCAACATCGACACTCAACCCTCCAATGTCAAGGCCATGCTGCAACAAGGTTAGGCCAACCTCATTGCCTACATCCGTCGTTAGGGTTTCAACCCCCTAGCGTGGACCTTGAACAAGAACAAGCTTGGGGGAGGACCCCCACTTGAGGTAACTTGTATAACACCCCTTGCATATTTATTTTCCATTTACCCATCATCCACCTTGCATATAAAAAAAGAACTTAAAAATAAGTAGAGTATATTTGCTTTCAAAATAAAATAAAAAGATGTGCAGTTTGAATGATTTGGAATTCGCATAGATGAAATGATGAATAGCTGCTCTGTTTTAATTTTCCTAAGTCCCTAGTTTACAACTCACTACTCTCCAAAATATTGCTTTCATTGGCTAAAATTGATTTTGCCTTGATTTGGAAATTGTGGGTAGCAAAAGCTTAATCCATTCTAAGTTGTTGTGAGATATGATATAGTGATAGGGCTGCTATTTCTAGTTTGAAAGTGAAACTTAGATTTCCAGAGAAATTCTAAAAAGATTTAAGTCACTCTCATTTGATTGGAAATACATACCAAAGCCATATGACATATCACATTGATCGATCTTCTGCATACTAGTATAGACCTATGTGAGTTTTCATTCATTACTTTTTGAATTCAAGACTTCACTTGCACATGCGATACTTCTACACTAGAAGTAAGCAAAATTCCATCATACCATCATTTCGCAAATAAAATAGAAACTCCATACCCTTCATGCTTAGTACTCTCTCCAATTTTCATGCATAAAAAGGGAGTAGAAGACATGGCTACAAGAAAAAAATGCATGCTCATCATAAGCATGAGTGGAAAAAAGGAGAGAAAAAGAAAAAAAAGAAGTAGTAGTCATGTTTCGTCCGTGCAAAATAAGAGAGTCTACATAAATAGAAGTCATCTCAAACATCCACATTCGCTTCCATTCCATCACACATGCACGAGTCTTGAATCAAATAGTTTTGAATTGATTTCTCCTAAGGCTTGCATTTTTGACTTAGCAATATTATGTGTTGCAAATATGCCAACTATATTCCCTACCAAGCTCCACATGCAAGCCTTATTTAGTGGTAGGATGAATTTAGGTAAAATGCCTTGGTGAGGACATATTTCCATTACACATAAAGGAGAGACTGAGAGAATCAAATTGAGGTACTTAAAATCCAAATTGAACTCTCCGGAATTTGAGTTGAACTTGATCTCTAGGGTATGTTTGCTCCATTTGCTGTTCTTTCTTTCAACCACCCATGAATAGAAGATGGCATAATCCTCATAATGACTTAAGATGGGTGAAGTACCATGTCAATTTTTGAAATACTATGTAGAGTATTTTGTTGTGCACATGGTACTTTTGAAAAATAGAACATTGCAGCATTTCCTGATCATCAACCTAAAGTCTTGACTTTGCTTGGGACGAGCAAAGGGTAAGCTTGGGGTGTTTGTTAACGGCTGTTATATACCAATTTCACCCATCAATATAACTCAATTATGTGAAGGAATTGTCATTTCTTGCACACATCACCTTTCTATTTAACCTATTTCCACTTGACTTGGAGAAATTAGTGCATGCAGGTATTCTATATAGAATTGAAGTGAAACAAGGGGATTGATCCTATAAAATATCATCCCAGCCAATCAAGCATCAACATGTGGCACCACATGGATCAAATGACCCACAAATAGAAGTATTTGAGGCCATCCAACGGTGTAGCACCCATATCAAAGGATGGGACCCATATGGAAGTCACCCCAAGAAAGCACAGACTGTTTGGAGGACTTACCAGGTCGGCTGACCCCCCTAGTCAATCGACCTGGTCTTTCCTCCAAACTCGGTCAGCTTCCATGTGTTGGCTACTCCGGACTTGAAGAAGTGAATGGTGATTGATTCGCGCGCTTTTGGTGGCAGGAATAGATCCTTCTCCAAGCTATGAATAGGACCCTTCACCCCTCACTTCAACACACACCACTTGAGCATCATTCTATTGTATACACTAGTTCTCTTAGTCCTTAGTGGAGTTAGGCTATAGAGAGGAGAGCCTCTAGTACTAAGTCCAAATTGGGAAAGGTATAGCTCATGTATCTTTGTTTGTATTTGTGACTTTATGCATAATAAAGATATTATCTTTAGTCTTCTTTTATTCATATACTTGGATGAAGCGTTTCTTGTTTGATTGTGGATTCCATGTATGTGTTAGGAATAGTCTTTATGATTATGCCTTAATGTCATTATACTATCATCATAAACATTATAAACCCCCACTCTAGTATAATTAGTTTTGATATGGTCATGTTGATATGAATAACTTATGTTATGTCTCAACATTGGTTCAACGATGTTTAGGTTAGTTATAGCCTTAGGTTGGCTTGTGCCATGACTCCTAAGGTATTTACTTAATATGCTAGTATGGTGCTAGGGTAGTTAAGTAATGTTGGATGTCTCCTAGAGCCACGGATTGAAGAGGTAGGCAGTAGGTGGTGACAGTCCTATCTGTCTTTTGTAATCCTCCACATTCGGCTATGTCACGGGATCTCGGCGGGAGTTGTCCTAGTATTTCTAGGGGTAAACTTGTGTCTGATGTGTTGAACAACTTAGCATAAGTATTCACCATCAAGCCCTAATTGCCAAGATCTGAAGTCTCACGTCAGAACTTTGATCCTTGGATCTCTAAACACGTGGTATACCCTCTACTTTCAAGTTTCTACGTCAATTCAACCCCAATTCTCTCATATCATAAAAACCCTAATTTTGCAATATGCGTAGTGCGGACTAGTATGGCCCCTGTATACGGACTAGTCCGGTGTCTGAATCTGTAAAATTCCTGAATTGTGCTGAATTAAATCCAAATCAACTCAAATCAATTACAAACTTGTTCAAACTTGTTAGAAACTATTGTGACTAGTTAGTAAACATTATTAGCAACTTATTAACAAGTTTTAACTCACAATAGCATTAAGCATGCATATCATGGCATATTGAGTACTATATGAGCATTATATGATTGAATTGTGTGTTTTGTATGTTTGTCACACAGAATAGAAGGTTTTGCAGTAGAGAGTGCTTTCGAGGACCTGCAGAACCAGAACTTCAAAGCTTTCGATCCAAACCAAGCTCAAGAGCAAGGCAAGTGCCCTTGACCATATTGGTCCTATTTTAAAGGTTTTATTTGCAAAATTGCATCCTTGTGTCGATATTGATGGGAAAACCCAATTGTAGAAGTTTACTAGTTTTGTATGACCACCCTTGTCGCTTGAACACTATGTAGAGAGTCGGGAAGGATATTTTACACTTTTTGCTTTGCAATGCTCAATTGGGTTGGGAATCAACAATAATTGCTTAATTATGAACCATTGAACATATGAATGACGAGAATTGGTAATAATGACCCTTTACCAACATGGTACTCAGGGATCTAAGCAAGTCGGTTATGTAGAATGGGTTGGACTGTTTTGGTGGTTTTGCTTGCGCTAGATATAAGGACCGGTTTGTGGAGCGACCATCCAGGATTTACAGTGCCACCACAGGGCCATGTATGGGTGCGGCTTAGCTGACTAATTAGTGAATAGCCAGTGCTGTTTGGACCATTAAGAATGCTCGGGGAAGGGGTAGTCGGATTGGGTTTGTAGAGATTGGTGGGACTACCCTGGGATCCGTATGGCTGAAGAGGGGGCCCTTGGTTGGATGTGCTCAGTTGGAGATATCACCACCGGTGAAACCTCGATGGGGTCTAAACAGGCTAGTAATCACTTTGTAAAGGCTATTTTGTGATTTCTTGGACACACACCTAAGGAAGTGTGAGACGACATAACTGAGATTCCTTAGTCATCGAAAGGTGATGAAATCATGAACTTGTGGGTAAAGTGGTACAACCTCTGTAGAGTGTGTCTAAAACTATCATGATAGCCATGCTACCGGTCAATAGCAACCTGGACCCTCACATGATTAGAGTAATGGATCTTAAACTATGTTTATTGGCTAGAATTGAATCGGGAGCTGGTATTGGTTAGTTAATTAGCTTGGGTATACGAAATTGATGGAATTGAGATAAATGAGCAGTTATGAGTTGATTATGGTTTATTATTGCTAGAATTGGTTATTTAAGTTGAAATTGATGTTATATGGGTTATTTAGGAAGGACCACACTTAATGATCATAATAAGGCATTTTCAACTGTTTTGAATGTACTTTTATGCAACTAGCCCATTTTATAATCATGTCTTGTTTAAGCTACATGTCATACTTTCCCACACTTGTTGAGTATGACATGTGCTCACCCTAGCTATTCCCCCACCAAATCCAGACGTAAGCGACCAGGTGGAGTACCAGGAGGTCTTTGAGGAGTTCTAGGCGTGTGTTTTCCTGTCAAACTTGCCTGTGGAGTTTGGAGCCATTAGTGTTTGGTTTTTCTGCTGCAGTTATTTAGAGTTGTAATCGAGACTATTTGGTTTGTAATAAGATACTATTATTAGTGTATTATTATTTGAGACATGGTTATGTCTGTTTATCGTTTGTGAATCACTTATGTATATGTGTTAAACATCCTGGGCACACATATGCATTGCGCTTGGTTCATTTTCGGAACCAGATGTCACAAATTGGTATCAGAGCCAGGTTTGATCGTAGGACGCATGCCTAGTTAGAATAGACACCACAAATCACTTAGGACTTCTTTCCTATTCAAAATTAGCCGGTTTTGCACTATTTTGCCTTCCACTAGCTATATAAAGTGGGAAAAACTGTGTTTTTGCTGCTGCTGCAAGTTTTGCCATTTATGCATCTTTTTGAGCAGATGCACATCCTCTCATCTAAATGCAATTTTTGAACTGGTATTTGTGTTTTTCTCTACTTCTCTTATGTTTTCTTGTAGATGGCTCACACCAAAACGACGGCCCGCAAGAGAGCTCGTTTGCCACCCCTTGGAAGCAAGCTTAGGCCTCGCAAGGAGCCACAAATGGAACCAGCCCAAGAGGAGGAAGAAGTGAATTTCCCCCACAAAAGAAGTTGAGCATGAACACTCTAACACGATGGAGGAAGATCCTGAAATGATGGAGTCGATGAGGAAGAGGAAGACCCTAAAATGGTGGAGTGCTATGATAGCGAGGAAGAGGAGGAGGATACACATGAGGGGAATGAAGATGAAGTCCAAGATGAGAAGGAACCACAAGAGGAGGTACATGAAGCCCAAAGGAACGCATCGCAGCCAAGTAAATCCATAAAGGAGGATAAATGCATAGTTTACCATGATGCTCAAGAATTCCGTTCGGATGGTATTGATGGAGGTTTTGCAGCTGGGCAATTGAAGGAGTTCCTTGATTTATGCAAGATGCACCTAGAGTACTATGTTAAGAGAATTCCTCGCCATGGACGTGATGAATGGAGGGCTCAAGTCACTATTCTTGCCAGAGACGAGGTGGTTACCCGACACTTTGCATCCACATGGAGAGCCACCAGGGAGCAAGCTATTGATGATGTCGCTTGGGATGCACTTACTAGATTGTGTGACATCTATCAAGAGCAGATTGGAGGTACTAGTTTTGCGATGCACCCGCAACCGCAACGCAAGAAAGGGACAAGGGAGATCTTAAGACCGCTGGATGGAGCTCAAGTTAGTTCTCGCGCTATTGACAGATCTCAGGAAATATTGGTGAACTTGGGAAATCGCTATGCTGATGCCATGGAAGAGATCTGTTACCTCTGTCAGAAGTTTTTCATCATGGAGAAGTAAGAGGAAGTACATGCCACCGTGGAGATCAATGGAGTAGCAACCTCTCCAGCACCTACATGGACGGCCAACTCACCCTGGCGGGCGCCTATGTATGTCTCACCATCTTCGTCGCCCCACGGCCAGGACAGTTACGGCTCACATAATTAAGTCTAGGTCTCCTGTTTAGAAGTTAGAAAAGCATTTAGATCGTCTAAGTCATATTTAGTGTGGTGTGCTGAATTTTCTTGGTATGTGTTTGTGCTTGTGTGCTTGGTGCGAGTTGTGGAGCGATTAGCGCTTTGTACACATCCGCACATAGTAGAGAGTTGTGGGATCCTTGTCCACATCCTCTAATAGGGTTATTAGTATCAATAAAGGATTTGTTTAGTTACATATACCTTTATGCATATAGTTGGGGCATTTCTTTTCAAATTCTAAATTCTTCTGTATCTACTATTCTTTCACCAATAGATGCTAAGGACTCATAACCAGAGGAATGCCAATGGTGAGGAGGAGAGCAATGAAGCACCTCAGAACAACCAGGGACCTACCCAGGGAGCTTTCAACCTTGAGAAACTATTGGCTGTGCAGAACCAGCTCATGCAAACCATGATATAGAGAATGGTACAACTGCAAGCTGGCAACAACAATCAGCCCCACATGCCACCGCCACCACCACTCCTGCCACATCACAATCGATTGGGAGAGTTTATGAGGAATAGGCTGCCTACCTTTCTCAAGCCATGGATCCAATGGAAGCAGATGACTGGCTGAAGTCTGTTGAGAACAAACTTGCTATTGTTCAGTGCAGCGACAGAGATAAGGTTTTGTTTGCCTCACACCAGTTGATGGGAGCTGTTGCAGACTGGTGGGAATCTTTATGCAATACCCATGAAAATAAAGAGAGAATCACCTGGGCTGAATTCAAGGAGAAATTCCGTTCTCACTATGTACCTGAGGGAGTCATGATACAAATAAGGAAAGAATTTGAAAACCTCAGGCAAGGAAGGATGAGTGTGAGTGAATATCTCAACAAATTCACTCAACTGTCTCGATATGCTCCAGAAGACATTAGCACTGATAGCAGGAAGCAATATCTGTTCATGAGGAGCCTCAACAATGAAATTCATGTTCAGTTGATCAATGTTGACTATGCAAACTTCTAGAAGCTGGTTGACAAGGCCATTGTGGTTGAGAACAAGATTTGTAATATGGAGCTAGACCACAAGAGGAAGATGTCATATCAGGGACAGCCGCAAGGAAGCAATGTTCGTCCTTGCTATGCACCACCTGCTGCACCCTATTAAAACCCATCTACTGCTGCATATCGCCCTACTTATCCACCGTGACCGCAACAGCCTATGCGCAACGCCTACCTATGCAAGCACCTCGCTTACCTATGCAGCCTGCGCCAATCCCAAATATTCCTGCTTATGCTCAAAACCAGCCTCGTCCAAACTTTGTTGGAGCCACAGGTGGAAAGACTTGCTATAATTGTGTTCAAGTGGGACATTTTGCAAATCCATGCCCAAAGCCAAGTCAGGGACAGACAAACAATGTTCCAAGGCAGAACCCAAGGCCCAATGGAGGAGTAACTCAAGGCAACTGTGGACCACAGAATTTTGCTCGTGGCAAGGTGAACCATGTATCCGCTGAAGAGGCTCAGCAAGCTGAGGATGTTGTGATTGGTATGTTTCTCGCAAACTCCAACCCCGCTACCATACTATTTGATTCTGGAGCATCGCATTCATTCATCTCATCAAAGTATGTTGCAAAGCATAGCATTCCCATAACATACCTGAAGTTTACTTTGTTGGTTAAATCTCCTGGAGGAGAGATAAGGACAAATATAGTATGTCCAAAAGTAAGTATTTTCATAAGGGGGATAGAGTTCGTTGCCAACCTTATAGTCTTGAATTCTCAAGGCTTGGACATCATACTTAGAATGGATTGGCTAAGGAAGCATCATGGAGTAATTCAGTGTGCTACTCGAACAGTTCAATTGTCAAATGAGGAAGTAGTCAGTGTAGAGTTCAAGGCAGTTCAGCCGACGACCGAGAAGGCAATGGTGAATCATGCAGAAGGAGTGACTTTGGAGGAGATTTCAGTTTTTAGAGAGTATCCAGACGTGTTTCCTGAGGAATTGCCAGGTATGCCACCTGATCGTGACATCGATTTCATCATTGATTTAATACCTGGAACTGCACCTATAGCAAAGAGGCCATATAGGATGCCTCCTAAGGAATTAGTAGAGCTCAAGAAATAGATTCAATAGCAGTTAGAGAATGGTTTTATACGCCCAAGCTCATCGCCATGTTTTCGTAGATAAGAAGGATGGATCCCAGAGAATGTGTGTGGATTACCGGCCTCTCAACGAGGTGACAATCAAGAATAAGTATACATTGTTCCGCATTGAAATCTGTTCGACCAGATGAAGGGAGCTAGAATATTATATAAGATTGATCTTCGGTTGGGATATTTCCAAATGAAGATCAGATCGTCAGACATACCCAAGACAGCTTTCAGGACACGGTATGGATCCTATGAGTACATGGTCATGTCATTCGAATTGACTAATGCACCTGGATACTTCATGTATCTCATGAACAAGGTCTTCATGGAATATTTGGATAAATTCATGGTAGTGTTCATTTATGACATCATGATCTACTCGAAAAGTGAAGAGGAGCATGAAGAGCACCTAAGATTGACTTTGCAGAAATTGGGAGAGCATCAGTTGTATGCCAAGTTCAACAAATGCCAATTATGGTTGAGGGAGATATCATTTCTAGGTCATATAATATCGGGAGGAGGAGTGTCAGTTGACCCAGGAAAGGTTAGAGATGTGCTAAAGTGGGAACCACCACAAAATGTTAAGGAAATAAGGAGTTTTCTTGGAATGGCTGGATATTACCATCGGTTCATCAAGGACTTTTCCAAGATAGTGAAGCCTATGACTGAACTGTTAATGAAGGAGAAGCCTTTCAAGTGGACTCAAGCTTGTCAAGACAGTTTTGAGGAGCTAAAGAAGAGGTTAACCACAGCACCTGTGTTGGTATTTCCAGATGTGAGCAAGAGTTTTGACATCTATTGTGATGCGTCAAGGCAAGGACTTGGTTGTGTACTGATGCAAGAAGGTTGAGTAGTAGCTTACACATCCAGGCAGTTGAAGAAACATGAGTAGAACTATCCTACGCATGATATCGAACTCGCAGCTGTAGTGCATGCATTGAAGATTTGGAGGCATTACGTTCTTGGCCATAGATGTGAGATTTATACGGACCATAAGAGTCTTAAGTACATATTCACATGGACGGATCTGAATTTGAGGCAACGAAGATGGTTGGAACTCATTAAGGACTATGATGTGGGAATCAATTATCATCTAGGAAAAGCCAACAAAGTGGTTGATGCCTTGAGTTGAAAGGGAGCAAGCCACCAGCTTACCGTCGGGGAATTGCCACTTGAGCTATGCAAGGAGTTCAAACGGTTGAATCTTGGATTCTAAATGAGATGGGAGCAATGGAAGTAAATCCAACCCTAGAACAAGAGATTCGAGAAGGTCAAACAAAGGACAAGGAAATCCAGGAAATTAAGGTAAGGACCCAAGAAGGGAGAGAATTCAGATTTGATGAAGATGACCAAGGTACTTTATGGCTTGGAAAACGAATTGTTGTGCCTAATGACAAGAGTCTCTGAGATTTGATACTAAAGGAGGCACATGAATCACTTTACTCTATCCATCCTGGTTGCACAAAGATGTACAAAGACTTGAAGATGTGCTACTGGTGGGATGGTATGAAAAGAGACATAGCATAATATGTTGCACAATGTGATGTATGTCAACAAGTCAAGGTTGAACATCAAAGACTAGCTGGATTATTACAGCCATTATAGATTCCAGATTGGAAGTGGGAAGAAGTTGGTATGGATTTCATAGTTGGTTTGCCTCGCACTTCAGCTGGATATGATTCAATGTGGGTTATTGTGGATCGGCTGACGAAACCAGCGTATTTCATTCCTGTCAAGACAACTTACAGTTGAGCGAAGCTAGCGGAACTGTATATGGGAAGAGTAGTGTGTTTACACGGAGTGCCCAAGAAAATAGTGTCCGATAGAGGTTCTCAGTTTACCTCGAGATTCTAGCAGAAGTTGCACGAATTGATGGGAACTCAATTGATTGTCAGTTCTACATATCACCCTCGAACCGACGGACAGACTGAGAGGACAAATCAGATTTTAGAAGGCATGCTAAGAGATTGTGCACTAAAGTATGGCGGAAGTTGGGACAAAAGTTTGCCATATGCTGAATTTTCCTACAATAACAGTTATCAAGCAAGCTTGAAGATGTCACCATATGAAGCATTGTATGGGAGAAGGTGTAGAACGCCCTTGTTTTGGAATGAGACAGAAGAAACTCAAGTATTTGGACCTGATGTGATCCAAGAAGCTGAAAAGCAACTGCGGACCATCCGCGAGAACTTAAGGGTTGCTCAGTCAAGACAGAAGGATCATGCGGATAATAGACGAAGGAGCTTATCTTTTGAGGTGGGAGACTTTGTATATCTCAAAGTGTCACCTATGCGAGGTCACAAGTGATTTAACATCAAAGGCAAGTTGGCACCCCGCTATATTGGACCATTCAAGATTTTGGACAAACGGGGAGAAGTAGCCTATAAGCTGGAGATGCATGCACATCTTTCGGATGTTCATGACGTGTTCCATGTTTCTCAGCTAAAAAAGTGTTTAAGGGTACCAGAAGAGCAAGTATCGATGGAAGAATCAGAGCTTGAGGAGGATTTGACCAATGTGGAGCAACCTGTCAAAATTTTGGACACCAAGGAGAGGGTCACAAGGAACAAGGTGATTCGATAGTGCAAAGTGCAATGCAAACATCATGCAGAATCGAAAGCAACTTGGGAACGAGAAGATGATCTCAAGAAGGGATTTTCCTATCTCTTTCCTCTCGTGTTGAATCTCGAGGGCGAGATTCATTTTAAGGGGGGTAGGTTTGTGTGACACCCGGTTCCGAATATGAACCAAGCGTGGAAAGTATGACATGTGGCTAATTTCAATGACGACAATAATAATGGCTAAGTGCTGAAAATTACAGTAAAACATTTGAAAAGCATTATACTATGTCTATGTGAAACAATCCCATCATAACCATCATATTAACAAAATAAAAACCATATCCAATTATTGCCAACATCATCATTATCCATGTCCAATTACCATAACTCAAATTCATATCCGTGACCATAATCCATAAACCATAACCATAAGCCAACCATAACAATAAACCAACCATAACCATTACCAGACCATAACCATCCCAAATCCCAATTCCAACTCTAATCATGTAGGTCATCCAGACGCTCATAACCGGGAGCACGACTATCATGATAGTTTTAAACACTCTGCAGAGGTTGTACCACTTTACCCACATGTTTGTGATTTCATCACCTTTCGATGACTAAGAAACCTCCATTATGCCATCTCACACTTCCGTAGGTGTGTGGCCAAGAGATCACAAAATAGCCTTTCAAAAGGGACTACTAGTATGTACAGGCCCACTAAAGTTTCACTGGCAGGCTTGAATCTCTATTCTCCCACCCACGGGCCCCCTCGTGTGCCATGCGGATCCCAGGGCAGTCCTCCTCGACTCCCATTCCCCGCGCCATCCAATGGTCCATACCATACTAGCAGCGCTCCTAATTATTCAGCTACGCCGCACGCATACTTGGCCTTGTTGTGGCACTGTTGACCTGGCATATTCTCGCATGAACCGGTCCTTAGATCTAAAGCAAGTAAACCACCATAACATCCAACCCATCCACATACCAGGCTTGCTTAGATCACCCATCGTATTGACCAGTTCACATTAACCAGAATACCATTGATGTGTAATTAAATGTGTAGTGTTGTTTGCCATCCCAATTAATTAAGCAAAGCAAAAAGGTAAAAACCCTTCCCGACTTTCTACATAAATTCCAGGTGACAAGGGTAGTCAAACAAAACTAGTAAACTTCCTACCATAGGATTCCCATCAATTTGACACAAGCATGCAAGTTCGCAAACAAAACATTTAATTTAAAACAGGATCAATGTGCTTCAAGGACACTTGCCTTGCTCCGGCGGATGGGGTTGCTCAAGCGCTTCAAAATCTTGATTTTGGAAATCCTCGTATGCGGCCTCTTGAGCACGTTCCTCTACGCATGATCATACATACAAGAAAACATATACAATCAACATGGTGCACACAAAATAATCAACATGCAATGACATGTATGCATGCACAATTCAATAATTAATTAACTACGGTTGTTTATTAATTAGATGCGAGTAGTTCATACGTGTTCATATGAGTTTACGGGGGTTTTAGGGTGGATTAATGCTGCTGAAAATAAAATTATGGTGCAACTAAAATCAATTTACGCCTATTAGATTCAATATGATCGCTAAAATTCGCATCGGGAACATGGCCTACCGTAGATGCGATGGCTTCGATGATCGCGGGATGGGGACAATGCGTAGACGAAGTAGATGTGTCCTCCGGCGGTACGACGACGGCGGCGCGATGTCTACGTCGATCTCCGGCGAACGGTGGCGCCCTCCTCTTTTTCTTCTTCTTTTTCCCCTTCTTTTTCTCCTTTTTTCTTCCCTGGGCGCAGCCCTCTGGTCCCTGTTTTCCTTTGCCTTCGGTACCGGCGGCTAGGGTTCCTAGTATCGGGAAAACTCACGAGGTCACGGGGCCTTTTATAGGCGCGGGCGGGAGCGGGATTCGATCGGGAGTCCGGCTCGGGCGCGGGGCGCTGGGGTGCGGCTCGATCGGGGCGTAGGGCGTTCGGCCGGGTGGGGCGCGTACGGCGGGCGGGGCGTGTAGCGGCCTCGGCAGGAATCGGGCTCGGGGGGGGGGGGGCATGGCCGCGGGGTGGGACGCGGGGTCGGGGCGAGGCCGCGGGATCGAGCGCGGGCGGCCGAGCCAGCGCGGCTGGCGCGCGGAAGGCCGGGCGGGGTGGCCAGCGGGGGTGGGGCGCTCGCTAGGCCGTTCGGCGGCCTGGCCGGCGGTTCCTTTTTTTTCTTTTTTTTAGTAGTATTATTATTTTATTATTTATGTTTATTTATTTTACTTTTTTTTATACTTTCTCTTATTATATAATTTATTATATATATTTATATATATATATATATATTATTTATATTATATATATATTATCTATTATTAATTATTATAATATATTATTAATATTAATATTTTATTTATTCTTATATATTGTTATATATATTATTTATATATATACTTATATATATTTTTATTATTATTTTTATACTTATTCCTTATTACAAGTTTTAGGCTATAACTATTATTTTCTTTTTCTTCTTTTGCTACCCATATTTGTATATGTATATTTTATGTCTTATTATTTTTCTTTCATTCTACTAATGTTTAATACATGATCATGTATGCAATGCATGATGCGAAAATTTAGGGTGTTACAAACCTACCCCCCTTAAAGTGAATCTCGCCCTCGAGATTCGATAGCGTGGAGAAAAGATGAGGGAGTTCTGCCTTCAGGTCTTCTTCACGTTCCCATGTAGCTTCGGCTTCCGTATGGTGTTTCCATTGCACTTTGCACCAACAGATCCTCTTATTTCTCGTGACCCTTTCTTTTATGTCAAAAATTTTGATAGGTTGCTCGACATAGGACCAATCCTCTTGAAGTTCTAACTCGTCCATCGGCACTTGTTCTTCCGGTACCCTGAGACACTTCTTGAGTTGAGAGACGTGAAACACGTCGTGTACATCGGAGAGATACGTCGGCGGCTCAAGTCGATAAGCTACCTCTCCTCGCTTGTCCAGAATCTTAAATGGTTCGATGTAACGTGGTGCCAGTTTTCCTTTGACGTTAAACCGTCGCTGACCTCTGATTGGTGACACTTTGAGGTATACAAAATCTCCAACTTCAAAAGTCAAACTCCTTCGCCTATTATCAGCATAACCTTTTTGTCGAGACTGGGCAGCCTTTAAGTTTTCCCGTATTATTTGGGCTTGCCTTTCAGCGTCTTGTAACACGTCGGGGCCAAACACTTGATTCTCTCCGGTTTCATTCCAAAACAAGGGAGTCCTACACTTCCTTCCGTACAATGCTTCGTAGGGTGACATTTTCAGACTTGCTTGATAGCTATTGTTGTACGAGAATTCTGCATATGGCAAGCTCTTATCCCAACTTTTCCCATGCTTTAAAGCACGAGCTCTTAACATGTCTTCCAAAATTTGGTTGGTCCTCTCGGTTCTGTTTGAGGGTGATACGCCAAACTAAAGTTCAACCTTGTTCCCATTGCTTCATGCAATTTCTGCCAAAATCTGGAGGTAAACTGAGAACCTCTATCCGAGACTATCTTCTTCGGTACTCCGTGTCGACACACAATATGTTCCATATACAATTCTGCTAGCTTCGCGGTGGTATATGTGGTCTTGACGGGGATGAAGTGAGCTGATTTTGTCAACCGATCCACAATAACCCATATTGAATCATAGCCAGACTGAGTTCGCGGTAATCCAACTATAAAGTCCATACCAATCTCTTCCCACTTCCATTCCGGGATCTTCAATGGTTGTAGCAATCCGGCTGGCTTTTGATGTTCAACTTTAACTCGTTGGCACACATCACAAAGTGCAACGTATTCGGCTATGTCCTTTTTCATGCTGGCCCACCAATAACATGTCTTTAAGTCCTTGTACATCTTTGTACAGCCAGGATGAATTGAGTAAGGCGAGTCATGTGCCTCCTTTAATATTGTCTCCCGAATATGCCTGACATTAGGTACCACAATCCTCTTTCCAAGCCATAAGGTACCCTGTTCGTCCTCATCAAATCTGAATTCTTTCCCTTCTTGGGTCCTTTCCTTGATTTCCTGTATTTCCTTGTCCTTTATCTGTCCTTCCCGTATTTCCTGCTCTAATGTTGGGTTGACTTCCATCGTTCCCATCTCATTTATGAATCCAAGGTTCAACCGTTCAAACTCCTTGCATAACTCGGATGGCAGCTCTCGAACTGTAAGTTGATGACTTATTCCTTTTCGGCTCAAAGCATCGGCCACTACATTGGCCTTCCCTGGGTGATAGTTGATTCCCACATCATAATCCTTGATGAGCTCCAACCATCGGCGTTGCCTCAGATACAGATCCGTTTGCGTAAATATGTACTTGAGACTCTTGTGATCCGTATAAATCTCACATCGGTGACCAAAAACATAGTGTCTCCATATCTTCAAGGCGTGTACCACGGCTGCGAGTTCAAGATCGTGTGTAGGATAATTCAACTCATGTTTCTTTAGTTGCCTCGATGCATAAGCTACCACTTGGCCTTCTTGCATGAGCACACATCCTAATCCTTGTCTTGATGCATCACAATATATATCAAAACTCTTGCTCACGTCCGGTAATACTAACATCGGCGCGGTTGTCAACCTTTTCTTTAACTCCTCAAAGCTATCCTGACAAGCGCTAGTCCATCGGAATGCCTTCCCTTTCATGAGTAATTCGGTCATAGGCTTGGCTATTTTGGAGAAATCCTTAATGAATCGGCGGTAATATCCAGCCATTCCAAGGAAACTCCGAATTTCCTTAACATTCTGTGGCGGTTCCCACTTAAGCACATCTCTCACCTTCCCTGGGTCAACTGATACTCCTCCTTCGGAAATAATATGGCCTAAGAAAGAAACTTCCCGTAACCAAAATTGACATTCACTGAACTTGGCATACAATTGATGCTCCCTCAACTTCTACAGCATAAGCCTCAAGTGTTCCTCGTGTTCCTTCTCATCCTTCGAGTAGATCATAATATCATCAATGAACACTGCAACGAACTTATCCAGATATTCCATGAAGACCTTATTCATGAGATACATAAAATACGCAGGCGCGTTCGTCATTCGTCAATCCAAATGACATGATGGTGTACTCATAAGATCCATATCGTGTCCGAAATGCCATCTTGGGTATATCCGATGGTCTAATCTTCATTTGGAAGTATCCTGACAAGTCGATCTTGGAGAAGATACAGGCACCCTTCATTTGGTCGAACAAATCCTCTATACGGGGCAGTGAGTACTTGTTCTTAATTGTCACTTCGTTGAGAGACCTATAGTCCACACACATCCTCTGGGTTCCATCCTTCTTATCTACGAAGAGCACTGGGGCTCCTCACGGGGATGAGCTTGGGCGTATAAAACCCTTCTCTAGCTGCTCTTGAATTTGCTTCTTGAGCTCTGCTAACTCCTTAGGAGGCATCCTATACGGCCTCTTAGCTATATGTGCAGTTCCGGGTATCAACTCAATGGCGAATTCTATGTCACGATCAGGTGGCATACCTGGCAACTCATCTGGAAACACGTCCGGGTACTCGCGAACAATTGGAATGCTTTCCAATGTCACTTCTTCCACGTGATTCAGCATCGCTTTATCTCTTGCAGGTTGGGCTGCCTCAACTTCGATGCGTGTACCATGTTCACTTGTCAACTGCACAATCCTCTCGGCACATTTAATGACTCCATTATACTTGCTCAGCCAGTCCATTCCAAGTATTATGTCTATTCCTTGGGAGTCCAATACTATGAGGTTTGCGAGAAAGTCTATCCCCTTATTTTAATGCTTACTTTTGTACATACTATATTTGTCCTCATCTCTCCGCCAGGAGAACTTACTAGCATAGTTTGCTTCATATGACATAAAGGCAAATTGTACTTAGCAACATACTTTGACGAGATGAATGAATGAGATGCTCCTGAATCAAATAAAACAGTCGCGGGGTTGGAGTTGGCGAGAAACATACCAATCACGACGTCATTAGCTTGCTGGGCTTCCTCAGTAGAGACATGATTCACATTGCCACGAGCAAAATTCTGTTGTCCACGGTTGCCTTGCGATGCTCCTCCATTTGGTCGCGGGTTATTTGGCCTTGGTGCATTGTTCATAGGTCCATAGTTTCTTCTGGGACATTGACTTGCAAAGTGTCCGGGTTCTCCATACACATAGCATGTCTTACCACCCGTAGTATTAGGGAAGTTTGGGCGCAACTGGTTTTGAGCATTTGCCGCCATGTTAGGACGCGGCGCAGGTGGCACAGGATAGTGAGGCGCTTGCATGGCGGGGCGTTGCTGCGGTGGCTGATTTGGGCGGGGCGGATAAGCAGCACGGTATGCAGGAGCAGATGGGTTGTAGTGTGGTGCAGTAGGTGGTGCATAGCGGGGGCGAACATTGCTTCCTTGCTGCGGTCCATGATGTGGCATCTTCCTTTTGTTGTCCTGCTCCATCTCACGGATTTTGTTCTCAACCACAATAGCCTTGTCAACCAGCTTTTGGAAGTTTGGATAATCAGTATTGAGCAGCTGGACTTGAATTTCATTGTTGAGGCCCCTCATAAACAGATACTGCTTCCTACTATCAGTTTTGATGTCTTCTGGAGCATATCTTGATAATTGAGTGAATTTGTTGAGATACTCACCCACGCTCATCCTTCCTTGCCTGAGATTTTCAAAGTCTTGTCTTCTCAGTATCATAACTCCTTCAGGTACATAGTGGGAACGGAAACTCTGCTTAAACTCAGCCCAAGTGATTGCCTCCTGATTATCATGAGTGTTGCAAAGAGCTTCCCACCAGTCAGCGGCTGCTCCAACTAGTTGATGTGGTGCAAAGAGAACCTTCTCCCTATCAGTGCACTGGACAATAGCAAGTTTCTTCTCAACGGACTTCAGCCAATCATCAGCTTCCATTGGGTCTGTGGCTTGTGCAAAGGTAGGCGGTCTGGTCCTCATGAACTCTCCCAAACGGTTGTGGTGCGGCGGGGGCGGTATATGAGGCTGATTGTTGTTGCCAGCTTGCAGCTGTCCCATGGTCTGTATCATGGTCTGCATGAGCTGGTTCTGCATAGCTAGTAGCTGCTCGATATTGATGGCTCCATGAGCAGGTCCTTGTCCAATATTGTTCTGAGGTACTCCATGGTTCTCCTCCTCATCATTGGCATCCCTCTGGTTACGAGTTCTCACCATATGTTGGCGAAAGAAGGGTGGAGGCAGAAGGATTTAGAATTTGAAAAGAACGTCCCAACTATATGCATCAAGGGATATGAAGCTAACCAACTAGCTAGCCTACATGGACATGGCAATGCTAAAGCATCCCAAAATCCTCTATTAAACACACAAGCAATCAATATATATATATAGCAAATAGCACACTAAGCAAAAACACATCAATCCCTAAGTGCTCCTATGTGCTCTAAAGTGTCCATTCTATCTAGGCTGCGTCCTACGGTCAACGCGGCTCTGATACCAATTTGTGACACCCGGTTCCGAATATGAACCAAGCGTAACGCATATGTGTGCCCAGGAAGTTCATCACACATATACGGTTGCATCACAAATGATATACAGAATTTAACCACGTCTTAACTAATAAATAAGTACTTTATTACAATAATCCAATAGTTCACGAATGAAAAAAAAACTCTAAATAATGCAGCGGAAAATAAACTAAACAGTACGACTCCAATCCACAGGCAATTGACGGCGGTACGCAACCTAGTACTCCACGTGATCCTCAAGGTACTCCCAATTGTCTCCAGTAGCTGTTGGGGGGGATTGCAAGGGTGAGTACATGTCGTACTCAGCAAGTGTGGAAAGTATGACATGTGGCTAATTTCAATGACGACAATAATAATGGCTAAGTGCTGAAAAGTACAGTAAAACATTTGAAAAGCATTATACTATGTCTATGTGAAACAATCCCATCATAACCATCATATTAACAAAATATAAACCATATCCAATTATTGCCAACATCATCATTATCCATGTCCAATTACCATAACTCAAATTCATATCCGTGACCATAATCCATAAACCATAACCTTAAACCAACCATAACCATAAACCAACCATAACCATTACCAGACCATAACCATCCCAAATCCCAATTCCAACTCTAATCATGTAGGTCATCCAGGCGCTCATAACTGGGAGCACAGCTATCATGATAGTTTTAAACACTCTGTATAGGTTGTACCACTTTACCCACATGTTTGTGATTTCATCACCTTTCGATGACTAAGAAACCTCCATTATGCCATCTCACACTTCCGTATGTGTGTGGCCAAGAGATCACAAAATAGCCTTTCAAAAGGGACTACTAGTATGTACGGGCCCACTAAAGTTTCACCGGCAGGCTTGAATCTCTATTCTCCCACCCACGGGCCCCCTCGTGTGCCATGCGGATCCCAGGGCAGTCCTCCTCAACTCCCATTCCCCGCGCCATCCAATGGTCCATACCATACTAGCAGCGCTCCTAATTATTCAGCTACGCCGCACCCATACTTGGCCTTGTGGTGGCACTGTTGACCTGGCATATTCTCGCATGAACCGGTCCTTAGATCTAAGGCAAGCAAACCACCATAACATCCAACCCATCCACATACCAGGCTTTCTTAGATCACCCATCGTATTGACCAGTTCACATTAACCAGAATACCATTGATGCGTAATTAAATGTGTAGTGTTGTTTGCCATCCCAATTAATTAAGCGAAGCAAAAAGGTAAAAACCCTTCCCGACTCTCTACCATAAATTCCAGGTGACAAGGGTGGTCAAACAAAACTAGTAAACTTCCTACCATAGGATTCCCATCAATTTGACACAAGCATGCAAGTTCGCAAACAAAACATTTAATTTAAAACAGGATCAATATGCTTCAAGGACACTTGCCTTGCTCCGGCGAATGGGGTTGCTCAAGCGCTTCAAAATCTTGATTTTGGAAATCCTCGTATGCGGCCTCTTGAGCACGTTCCTCTACGCGTGATCATACATACAAGAAAACATATACAATCAACATGGTGCACACAAAATAATCAACATGCAATGACATGTATGCATGCACAATTCAATGATTAATTAACTACGGTTGTTTATTAATTAGATGTGAGTAGTTCATACGTGTTCATATGAGTTTACGGGGGTTTTAGGGTGGATTAATGCTGCTGAAAATAAAATTATGGTGCAACTAAAATCAATTTACGCCTATTAGATTCAATATGATCGATAAAATTCGCATCGGGAACATGGCCTACCGTAGATGCGATGGCTTCGATGATCGCGGGATGGGGACAATGCGAAGACGAATTAGATGTGTCCTCCGGCGGCACGACGACGGCGGCGCGATGTCGACGTCGATCTCCGGCGAACGGTGGTGCCCTCCTCTTTTTCTTCTTCTTCTTCCCCTTCTTTTTCTCCTTTTTTCTTCCCTGGGCGCAGCCCTCTGGTCCCTGTTTTCCTTTGACTTCGGTACCGGCGGCTAGGGTTCCTAGTATCGAGAAAACTCACGAGGTCACGGGGCCTTTTATAGGCGCGGGCGGGAGCGGGATTCGATCGGGAGTCCGGCTCGGGCGCGGGGCGCTGGGGTGCGGCTCGGTCGGGGCGTAGGGCATTCGGCCGGGTGGGGCGCGTACGGCGGGCGGGGTGCGTAGCGGCCTCGGCGGGAATCGGGCTCGGGGGGGGGGGGGGGGGGGGGGGGGGGTGGCGGCTGTGCGAGGCCGCGGGATCGGGCGCGGGCGGCCGAGCCGGCGCGGCGCTGGCGCGCGGAAGGGCGGGCGGGCCAGCGGGGGTGGGGTTCTGGCTGGGCCGTTCAGCGGCCTGGCCGGCGGTTCCTTTTTTTTCTTTTTTTTAGTATTATTATTATTTTATTATTTATGTTTATTTATTTTACTTTTTTTATACTTTCTCTTATTATATAATTTATTATATATATTTATATATATATATTATTATTATTTATATTATATATATTATCTATTATTAATTATTATAATATATATTATTAATATTAATATTTTATTTATTCTTATATATTGTTATATATATTATTTATATATATACTTATATATATTTTTATTATTATTTTTATACTTATTCCTTATTACAAGTTTTAGGCTATAACTATTATTTTCTTTTTCTTCTTTTGCTACACATATTTGTATATGTATATTTTATGTCTTATTATTTTTCTTTCATTCTACTAATGTTTAATACATGATCATGTATGTAATGCATGATGCGAAAATTTAGGGTGTTACAGTTTGTAACACCTCATTTTCATGCATAATGCATTGCATACATCCTCATACATGTTTAATATTAAGCCATGTAAAAAGGAATAAGATTAAAATGAATTTAGGCTTAATCAGGAAGTTCAGTCTGTCAGAGTGCGGACTTGTCCGGTCTGAACCCCGGACTAGTCAAGTATTCCTTTTAGAAGTGCGGACTAGTCCTTTATCACCACGGACTAGTCCTACCAGCCTTACTGGACCAAAACGGACAAGTCCTTTATGACAGCGGACTAGTCCGGTCAGCCTTTCTCTAACACTTCAGACTTGTCCAAAAACACCTAATTTAGTCCGATCCAACCCCGAACTTGTCCGGTATCAACATCGGACTAGTCTGAAGTCCCTTACTATACGAGAACGAACTTGTCTAGTCCAAAATGCGGACTAGTCCGGCCTACTGAACTCAACTCGGATTCCTTTATTTCTCCACGATTTTTTTTGGGTAATTGCCTAATTTGGACGCAAGAACTTCGTGCCCAACCTTAGAGGAGGCCAAGTGGACCCACCTCGGCCCCTACTCGTCCCCAACCGAATTGTACTTGGAATTCACCCCAAAACCCTAACCCTCCACCTCTATATAAACAACCCAATGCCTCACACATTTCCACCCCAATTAAGAACCCTTGATGCCACTCTCGCATTTTGCCGTCATCAAGATCAAGTCCAGAGGCAAGGAGGAGGGGAGAAACACGAATAAGGACCAGACAAGATCAGTCTTCATTGACTCTTCGACAATTGACATTTTTCATCCAAGTCCTTCATCAACTATCTCCATCAAGCCCTAATTGCCAAGATCCAAAGTCTCATGTCAAAACTTTGATCTTTCAATCTCTAAACACGTGGTATACCCTCTACTTCCAAGTTTCTACGTCAATTCAACCCCAATTCTCTCATATCAGAAAAACCCTAATTATGTGATCTGTATAGTGCGGACTAGTCCGGCCCCTGTATATGGACTAGTCTGGTGTCTGAATCTTTGAAATTCCTGAATTGTGTCGAATTAATTCCAAATCAACTCAAATCAATTCCAAACTTGTTGAAACTTGTTAAAACAATTGTAAATAGTTAGTAAACATTATTAGCAACTCATTAATAAGTTTTACCTCACAATTGCATTAATCATGCATATCATGGCATAATGAGTACTATATGAGCATTATATGATTGAATTGTGTGTTTTGTATGTTTGTCGCTCGGAATAGAAGGTCTTGTTGTAGAGAGTGCTTTTGATACAAACCAAGCTCAAGAGCAAGGTCAGAGCCCTTGACCATATTGATCCTGTTTTAAAGGTTTGGTTTGAAAAATTGCATGCTTGTGTCAAAATTGATGGGAAAATCCAATTGTAGGAGTTTACTAGTTTTGTATGACCACCTTTGTTGCTTGAACACTATGTAGAGAGTTGGGAAGGATATTTTACACTTTTTGCTTCGCAATGCTCAATTGGGTTGGGAATCAACTATAATTGCTTAATTATGAACCATTGAACATATGAATGACGAGAATTGGTAATAATAACTCTTCAGCAACATGGTGCCTAGGGATCTAAGCAAGTCAGTTATGTGGAATGGGTTGGACTGTTTTGGCCATTTTGCTTGCTTTATATCTCAGGACCAGTTCGTGGAGCAACCATCTAGGATTTACAGTGCCACCACAGGGCCAAGTATGGTGCAGCTTAGCTGACTAATTAGTGAATTGCCAGTGTTGTTTGGACCATTAAGAATGCTCAGAGAAGGGGTAGTCGGATTGGGTTTGTAGAGATTGGTGGGACTAACCTGGGATCTGAATGGCTCAAGAGGGGCTCTTGGTTGGATGTGCTTAGTTGGAGACATCACCACCAGTGAAACCTCAGTGGGGTCTAAATAGGCTAGTAATCACTTTGTAAAGGCCATTTTGTGATCTCTTGGCCACACATCTAAGGAAGTGCGAGAAAGCATAATTGAGATTCCTTAGTCATCGAAACATGATGAAATCACGAACTTATGGTTAAGGTGGTACAACCTCTAAGAGTGTGTCTAAAACTATCATGATAGTTGTGCTACCGGTCAATAGCAACCTGGACCCTCACATGATTAGAGTAATGGACCTTAAACTATGTTTATTGGCTGGAATTGAATCGGGAGCTGGTATTGGTTAATTAATTGGCTTGGGTATATGAAATTGATGGAATTGAGGTAAATGAGCAGTTATGAGTTGATTATGGTTTATTATTGCTAGAATTGGTTATTTAAGTTGAAATTGATGTTGTATGGGTTATTTGTGAAGGACCACACTTAATGATCATAATAAGGCATTTTCAACTTTTTTGAATGTACTTTTATGCAACTAGCCAATTTTATTATCATGCCTTGTTTAAGCTACATGTCATACTTTTCCACACTTGCTGAGTATGACATGTGCTCACCCTTGCTATTCCCCCCACCAAATCCAGACGCAAGCGACGAGGTGGAGTACCAGGAGGTCTTTGAGGAGTTATAGGCATGTGTTTTCCCGTCAAACTTGCCTGTGGAGTTTGGATCCATTATTGTTTAGTTTTTCCGCTGCAGTTATTTAGAGTTGTAATCGAGACTATTTGGTTTGTAATAAGGTACTATTATTAGTGTATTATTATTTTAGACATGGTTATATCTGTTTATTGTTTGCGAATCACTTATGTATGTGTGTTAAACATCCTGGGCACACATATGCATTACGCTTGGTTCATTTTCGCAATCAGGTGTCACAGCCCTGGTTGAAGCCTTCATCGAGAGGTCGTCAGCTTCAGTGTTGTTGAGATGCTAGACATGGCGGAGATCGAGGACGTGGAAGTCCTTCTGTAGCTTCTGGACTTCAAGTAAATATGCAACAAGTTGAGGGTTATTGCAACTACATTCACCTTTGACTTGCTTGATGATGAGTTGTGAGTCACCCATCACCAGGAGTTGTCGGATGCCATATGATAGCGCCACCTTGAGTCTGAAGATGAGAGCTTCATATTCTGCCATGTTGTTCCTTGCCTTGAAGTCAAGGTTGTAACACCCTCATTTTCATGCATCATGCCCTGCACCCATCATTAAATATATTTAACATTGAGCAACATAAAAAGGAACAAGTTTAAAATGGATTTAGAGTAAAACCACACTTAAGAATTCTGGGAAGTGCGGACTAGTCCTTTTTGGTGCAGACTAGTCTGATTTCTCTCTGACTTCAATCGGACTTGTCCTTTTTGCTGCAGACTGGCTTGTTTTTCTCTCTGGACACTTTCGGACTTGTCCGGTCCATTGTGGACTAGTCCGGTATTCCAGGAATCCTTGAAAATTTGCTAAGTCCCTGGACTTGTCCGGACTTGTCTGGTATTCCAGCGGACTTGTCCGTTTTCCCCTCTGACTAAAGTCGGACTTGTCCGATTTTGGCCAGACTTGTCTGTTTTTCCCCTATGGATAAGTTCGTACTCGTCCGATATCTCTCTGACACACTTCGGACTAGTCTGGCCGTTTTTGGACTTGTCCGGTAAATCGTGACTTCGAGTTGGTCTTTTGTTTCACGACTTGTTTCTTGGGTTTTACATTAAGTGGGCCTAGGGACGTCGTGTCTAACTCTTTTAGAGCCCATTTGGGACTCCAAACTGACCCCTACTCATCTCAAACTCAAAATCCACCCAACCCTAGCCCTCCACCTCTATATAAACAACCCCACCCCTTGGCTTGACATCTATTTGCCACTTTTCAACCACACCCAAACCCTATCTCGTGAATAGCCACCACCAAGGAGGGTGAAGGAGATCCCGAACAAGAAGAAGAAGAGGAGGAAACGAAAGAGGATCAAGATTTCCACCAAGTTTCGTCCTTCATCGCCAATTCACCTTCAAGCTCTTCATCAACCCTAGATCGTCAAGATCCAAGTGTTACCTCTGTTGGTATTTCTTAACACCACAGAGTTATCCGCAAGCGTACGGAAATATTGTTGTAGCACTTCCTCTTAAGGCGTATTCCTAAGGGTATCGAATCCAAAGAACGTGTGTGCTAATCTTTCGAACTAGCTCACCCAAGGACACAAAGTTCTTTGGTAGGCAAGGAATAGATAGGAATTCAAAGTATTGATCCTAATTCAAGGTAGTTTGCAGTAGATGCTTGCTTTGGGCACGGGCTTACTCCTAGCAATACTAGGACGACTCCCACCAAGAGCCTATGGCATAGCCGAACGTGGAGGATTACGAAGGAAAGATAGGGTTGTCACCACCTACTGCCTACCTCTTCAATCCGTGGGTCTACGAGATATCCACTGATGATTTATAACCTAAGCACCATGCTTACGTTCTAAATCACTACTCTAGTTGTTTCGAACACAAAGCTACAACTAGAGCCTCTAATGAATTAAAGCAGTGAACTCACAAGTAACTACTTGTGCAAACTACTAAGAATAAAAGATCAAACTTGTATTGAATTCATAATGGCTTACTTGATTGAGTAAAACCTTTGTAGGGGTACAAGTGTAGAAGAGGGACTTGACAAGCCCAAGCCTCCTTCTCCTAGACTCTTCACCACACTCTCCTTCTACTTTGGTAGCCCCTAGGACTACTCTAAACCTTTGGAGTGTAGCACTATTCTCAACTTTTGGTGTGTGTGAGAAGTGAGGTGAGAGGGTCTATTTATAGGTGAAGGATCGGTTCCCGCCACAATTAATGTGTGAATCAGTCACCATTGACTCCAGGGAGTCGGGAGGAGCCAACACGTGTCATTTGATCGAGTTTGGCGCCAGGAAGGGGTCGGTCGAACCCCTGGTTCGGCCGACCTGGTCAAGCCTCCCCTCGGGGAGTGCTTCCTCCAGGTGGCTTCCAGGTGGGCCCCCTTGATGTATATGGGTGCAACACCGTTGGATCTCCTCGTATTCTTCTATTTGTGGGCCATTTGATCCAAGTGTTGCAACGTGTCATCGTCTGATTCGTTGAAATCCATTTTCATGGATTCACCCCTGAATGTTTTGGTATTTTGGCTAATAATTCACCTGCATACAAATAGACACCAACACTTGTGGAATTGGGTTAGTGTATAGCCCTACCACAATGTTTTGTGTTTCTTTTATGCACATTATGAGGTGAGTTGATGGTCAAAATATGGTACTTAAGGACCGTCACAAACTCCCCCATACTTAGTCCTTTGCTCGTCCTCGAGTGAAGGCAAGAAGAACTAGAGTGTTGTCATGAATTTTCTATAAGGTAGAAAATAAGGATACTGGATATTTCAACTTATACCTGAATTTATGGATCCCCTTTGTGTATGTGGCTACCACATCAATCTTGGGTGTTTGAAAAGTGGAACGGTTAGAATGAAGTTCCCTTGAATATTCTCTGCTGAAATGATTTGTAAATTGCTATATTTGAAAGTCATAGGAACATTTGCCCTTGCCTTCTCGATCAGAATCTCTCAATTCTCTCAAAGTGTTTGAGTCCTCACCATGGCATGTTTTGCCAATTCTTGTCCCTATACTAAAAGTGGCTATATCTGGAGCTTGGTAGGGATGAATGTGGCACACATATGTTACTAAGTCAAAAACTTGATCCTATGAGAGACTTATGCAATGAACAAAGTGAAGGGAAAATTCTTGTGCACATGAATGAAATGGAGGGGTGAGGTGATAACTCTCATGAGTTTGCTCTCTTTTAAGGATGAAACATGGCTACTTTTTTTTAGCACTTTTACTCTTTTTCAAGAGTGGATGCTTTTTCTTTTTCTTGTAGCCATGTCTTCTACTCCTTTTTATTTTTAGAGAGACTTTCATTTGTATTGTATGGAGTTTCTTTTTGGCGGATGGGTGATCGATGGATGCAAACTCTCAATGTGAGAAATTTTGCATGAATGGAGTGCACAAGAGTTTTCAATTCAAAAAGTTCATGCATGTCACTCAATTGGGTCACGGGTTTGACAAAGTTCAATGAAAAGCAAAGTGGCATATGCTTGTGGTTTTCAATGAATGTATCATATGGCCTTGGTGGGTATATAAATTTCCAATGAGAGATTTAGGCAAAGTTCAAGACTTAAAATAGTTACAAATGTCAAAATCAATTTCAAGCAAAAGGATGATTTCTAAAGAACTCATTTACCATATCACACTAGTCAAATACCAAGATGATGTGTTTTTCCTATTGAATTATGGGAATCATAAACAAGGTAATGAATTGAAATATAAAGCATTCAAATTTTTAGCTTAAGCAAATTCTTGACTACCAAATTTTATTTCAATTTGTTGAGTTGATTCATTTTAGATATGCAATGAAAAATATGAAATCAACTCAAACAGCAGGGTAGCGCATAAAAGTGGGGATAGGAAATCCAAACTGATTTTCGGCCGACCTCCTGGTGGCTTTTCTATGCCTCTATTTCGTTGGGTCATTTTGCCCATTCGATCGCGACGTGTTTTGATATGCAACGTTAAATTTTCACGTCGGGATTTCGTGACTTGGGGACATGTTTCCTCCACACTTGTTTCCTGAATTCTTTATTCAACAAAATAAACTAAAGGAGGACTTTACCGGTGTTAGATGAACCGGTAAGTTCACTTTATTGAAATCAAAATATGGGGATGCTTACATTATTTAATAGAAAACAAATGTTTTAAAAAATTAAAATCCTAAGTAGTAATCATCCTATGTTGTCGGGACATCTAAACTATGGTGTGTTGTAGATGTCGGGCTCCCCGACGGCATTGCAAAGCGTCGTAGTTTGGCGCTCATGCCTTGGCGAACACCATCAATCTCCTTCTTAAGGGCCATGATGTCGTCCTTCAATTCCGCCCTCGCGATGCGCCCTTCAGCCACCAAGTTTGTCAGCTTCTTATTCTCCAAGCAGAGAGAAGCGAGTTCCTTGGTCAGCTGTGCCACTTTAGGGGCACGAGAAGAGTCCTCATCACTGCCCTCGAACTTGCCGGGTGGCCCGTTGATGGCAGGTGGTGGGATGTGCTGCCTAATTTTGGAGGGTGACGAGCCCGTCGACTCCTCTATCGCCAGATTATCCACGCACTTGAATAGGCCCTTAGTGTAGCCTACTTCGGGTTTGCGCACCCCGTGGATAAGAAAGCGATCTCCCATGCGTTCCGGCGAGGTACAGGTGGGCGTCTTGTAGTGGTGGCTCACTACATCGCCCTTCTTAGTCTTCAGTGTGTACATGAACTCCTCGCCGGGCTGCAGCGATAGGGGAGACTCGTCTTTTCCATGGAAAAGACGTGTCTTGACTCGGTTCAATCCAGCCAAAGTCGGACGGCATGGCATCATCGACTTCATCGGCGTTCTCCAAGGGGAGAGCGACTGGACAGCAAAACGAGGTGTAGGGTTGCGCCTGCGCGGATTCGTCGCAGGCGGGATCATGGCAAGGGGCTTGACATCGATCGCCATGACGGACTCCAAGGCGAGGCTAGTTTTGTCGTTGGTCAGCGTAATGTCCCCACTCAGGTTGAAGGTTGAGCTGGAGGAGGCATGAGGCACAATCTTCTTGTCGGCCATGACGAGGACGGGAGGAAGATGATGATTCAATGAGGTGTATAACTTTCCTCTCTGTTTCTGTCCTTTAAATAGGCGGGGAACGATGCGTTTCACCTAGGATTTTGTGGAGGATATCGAGGAGGATCAATACGAGAAAACAGAACGCGAATGGCGCGAAGGGAGAGTCGGCCGACACTAAGGTTCGGCCGACCCCCTTCTGGCTCCGTTCGGGCCACATTTTCTCGGGTCGAATAAATGGGCCTCATAGATGAAGAATTAGATGGACCCATTAGTTGTAAGTGGAGAATTTAAACAGAATTGAAAGAAATGGCATGGAAATCGATTAGATTTACCACGTCAAATTCTTTTTCTGTATCCTTTTGGGAATCGATAAATAATTTGAGTCGGTGTCCATTCACTTTGAATAGTTGACCGTCATCACCTTGGAGTGTGATTGCTCCATGGGATGAAGTCTCTACTACAGTGAAGGGTCCTTCCCATTTACTTCTAAGCTTCCCATGTCGAAAGAGTTTAACCCTAGAGTTAAAGAGTAAAACTTTATCTCCAGGTTTGAACTCTTTCAGCGTAATCCTCTTATTGTGCCATCTTTTGGTTCTCTCTTTATAAATTCTAGCACTGTGGTACGCCTTATCTCACCATTCCTCCAACTCTGAGATTTGGTTCAATCGGTGATTTCCAGCTTCGTTAAGATTCATGTTCCACCGCTTGATGGCCCAATACGCTCTATGTTCCAATTCTACGGGAATATGGCAAGTCTTTCCATAGACAAGTTGGAAAGAAGACATACCGATAGGTGTCTTGTAGGCAGTACGATATGCCCACAATGCGTCGGGTTGCTTTTGCTTCCATCCTGTTCCCATTCCCAAGACAGTCTTTTGCAGAATATTCTTAATTTGCTTATTAGATGTTTCTGCTTGACCACTTGTCTGTGGGTGGTATGTGGTAGCAATGTTATGTTGGACTCCAAGTTCCCTTAAAAAGTTCTGGAAGGTCTTATCTATGAAATGAGACCCTCCATCACTTATGACCATACGGGGAGTTCCGAAGCGTGGGAAAATGATCTCATGGAACATTTTCCTTGCTTGCTTGGACTCAGCATTTTTGCATGGCAATGCTTCTACCCATTTTGACACATAATGGACGACAACTAGAATATACTCGCAATCATAAGACCTAGGAAAAGGTCCCATGAAATCAATACCCCATACATCAAATAATTCCACTTGGAGATTGTATGTTAGGGGCATCGCATCGCGAGCAGAGATCCCTCCATGCTTCTAGCATTTCCAACATCTGCGAATGAACTCCTTGGTATCTTCATACATTGAAGGCCAATAGAATCCACTCTGCCAGATCTTTGCCTGAGTACAGTAAACACCGTAATGACCACCATAGGGGACAGCATGGCATTTCTCTATGATTTTGGTGCCTTCGATTGATGGGACACACCTTCTAAGAAGGCCATCGGCACATACTCGATAGAGGTAAGGGTCATCCCAAAGGTGTCTACGACTCTCATAAATGAGTTTCTTTTTGTTCTCCCCTGGTGGTACGTAGCCTGTAACCGTAAAGTTCATGATATTCGCATACCAAGGGTGAGAGTCTGTCACCTTGAGGAGCATATCATCTCGTAGGAAGTCATTAATAGGTATATCCATGGTTTGTGTGACTTCCATACGTGAAAGATGATCTGCTACTGAATTCTCTACTCCTTTTTTATCTCTTATTTCCAGATCAAATTCTTGGAGTAGAAGAATCCATCAAATTAGCCTGGGTTTAGCATCCTTTTTGGTAAGCAGATATTTCAAAGCAGCATGGTCTGTGTATACTATGACCTTTGCTCCAACCAAATAGGATATGAACTTGTCGATAGGAAAAACTACTGCTACGAGCTCTTTCCGAGTTGTGGCATAATTGAGTTGGGCTCCTATCAGAGTTTCGCTAGCGTGGGCTATTGCGTGATGCTTTTAATCTTTGGTTTGGCCTAAGATCGCACCAACAGCAAAGTCACTGGCATCACACATGATTTCGAATGGCAGCGTCCAATCAGGAGGTTGGATAATTGGAGCTGAGATGAGTGCCTTTTTAGTATATCAAATAATTCAACGAAATCATCATCGAAATCAAAGGGAGCTTCTTTAGCTAATAGGTTGGTGAGGGGTCTAGCGATTTTGGAGAAATCCTTGATAATCGTCGGTAGAACCCCACATGACCTAAAAAGCTGTGGATTCCCTTAACATTGATAGGAGGTGGAAGTTTTTCAATAACTTCAATTTTAGCTTTGTCCACCTATATCCCTCTCTCGGACACCAAGTGTCCAAGAACGATGCCTTCCCGGACCATGAAATGGCACTTTTCCCAATTAAGCACAAGGTCCTTCTCCTGGCATCTTTGTAAGACCCTGTCTAAATTTTCTAGACAATGATCAAAAGTTTTTCCATAGACAGAGAAATCGTCCATGAAAACTTCCATGATATCCTTGATCATGTCTAAAAATATAGACATCATGCATCTCTAGAAAGAGGCAGGAGCGTTACACGGTCCAAAGGACATACGCCAGTAGGCATAGGTCCCGTAAGGACATGTGAACATGGTCTTACTTTGATCATCGGGGTGGATAGGAATTTGATGATATCCCGAATACCCATAAAGGAAACAGAAGTAGGAGTGTTTTGCCAATCGCTCTAACATCTCATCAATGAAGGGCAATGGAAAATTGTATTTCCTTGCTGCCTTGTTAAGTTTTTGACGGTCAATGCACATCCTCCATCCCGTGATGGTCCGTTGAGGAATTAATTAATTCTTCTCATTTTGAACGACTGTCATACCTCCCTTCTTAGGCACTACTTGAACTGACCTTAACCATTCACTATGAGGAACAGGGTAAATAATCCCGGCATGCAGAAGTTTCAAGACTTCTTTCTTGACAACTTCCCGCATCGCATTATTCAATCGCCTTTGAGGTTCTCTTGAGGGGACACTCTCAGGGTCAATAGGAATACGATGGGTGCATAACGCTGGACTAACTCCCTTGAGATCCTGAAGTGAATATCCAAAAACAGCTCTATGCCTTTCTAACATGGCTATGAGTTTGAGCGTTTCATCATCTAAAAGCTTGTCACTTATGATGACAGGGGCTTCCAAATGGCCATTTAGAAAGGCATAACGTAGGCCTAGAGGTAGAATCTTGAGCTCAACAGGAGGTTTTGGGGAGGGCTCTTCTTTTGGCAATTCAATTTCCTCCTGAAATTCATCCTCCTCTTGGACGAAGTCTTCTTCTCCTTCAATTTCAGGGGGTTCTAAAAATTTAAGAGTCCTAACCTCCTCCATTGGTTCATCTTGGATGGGAGATTCTGCAGATGTGTTCTTTGAACGCAGAATAGGCATGGAGAAATTTCTCCCTCCAAGATTGATATTGAGGCTTCCTTCCAAAGGAACTTCCATGAGAAATTTCTCTATGGGAATCCCTATCATGATGTCGAAATCTTGGATTTCGAACACGTGAAAATCTAGGAGAGCCTCAACATCTTTGTGTCTAACAGTCACTTGTTGCAGAACCCCACATCCTTCAAGAATGGTTCCAAATGAATCTCAGAAGGATTTGCATGTTGGTGCCAATGGCATATCGCCAAGAATGGCGAGAGCACAAGAATCATAAATGATGTGAGACCTATGTGTGTTGAATACATTGTCTTTGACAATAAAAGTTTTGAATGCTGTCATAACATCTTTTTAGCAAGGTTCGACTCTAGCTTCGAGCTTCTGTAAGGTCTGACAATAGGTCCGACTTTCTTTGTCTAGATCCGGCATGTCTTTGATAGCTCCGGCATGTCTTTGTTAAGCTTCGATATGTTTTGCTAGGTCCGACTTATGTTGGTTAGCTCCGACATCTTCTTCTAGCTCCGACTTTTGGGATGACTAGTTTCAACTAGTTTTGGTTAGCTCCGGTGCTAGGTCTGACTAGCTTTGGTAAGCTCCGGCGCTAGGTACGACTAGCTTTGGGAAGCTCTGGCACAAGGTCCTGCTAGTTGTGGTAAGCTCCGACTCAAGGTCCGGTTAGTTTTGTCAAGGTCCGGAGCTAGTTTGTGATGGTTCTGCTTTTACTTTGAATTGATTCGAACTTTCTTTACATTGTTGGAAAGTTTGCTTAGTATTCTTTTACTAAGTTTTTGGTGCGTTTTGGTTGATATGGTTGATATCGTTTTGCTATGCTTTGCAACATGCTTATGTGAGGTGCTCACGTAAGGTGTTGTGTTCGGAACTGACTTGAGTCAAGTCGAGGACTTGGGCTCGTACGGATTGGTTGTTTGTTCATGTGCAGGTGTTGCTTGATTTCAAGTCATGGCTGGTGAAAGTATCCTTTGTACTAGTCTCAGGGAGGAGATGAGGTTCCAACAACCAAATTCAGGAGGAATTGTGGTTGAGCGGGTCAAGAGGTCGCGCAGGATGATTGAATCAAGGGTAGTGCATACGAAGGTTACTAGACGTCGAAGAAAGGTGTTTGCATGTATGCATGCGGTGCATGACGTGGAAACATGGTTCCGAAGATGGTTTATGGATGGGAAGATCTGGTTGGAAGGATCGGATTGTATCGGTTGATGATTTTGGCTGCGGCGGGGTCAGTTATGGCTCGGTATGGAAAGCATCGAGTTGATTATGTTAGGATTTCGTGTGGGTCACGAATTTGAGTTGTTTGAGGAATATGGGATATGTTCCTAATGTGTTTGGAAGTCTTAAAATTGCTTCTATCTACATATAGAAGAGTCCTAAGCAGTTATGGAAAGTTTCGATTCGGGAACGGAGTAGGATTAGGGTCCTGATTTGAGTTGAGTTGGCTTTCAAGCTGGTTATATAAGCAAGGGAGACCAGAGCTCGTGGTGCACGACTTTGGGGCTGTTCCTCTTGTATTCTATTGAATAAAATTCGTAGTTTGAAGGAACTTTTGTGCCTTGTTCGTCCGACTTGTTCCAGACAAGTTTTACTCGTTGAGTTTCTGGACAGCACTACCTTTCGTCGGTGGTTTTATCATAACTAGAGTTTTACAGATCCAATTGACGTGATTCTTTTTGGGTTGTCTTCACAAATTGATTATTTATCATCTTTCAAAATTCCACGGTCATTGGATTTGTAGTTTCTGATCTACACGAGTTTCTTTGCAGCATTCCAGAACTGTTTTTCTCGAGTAGGACAGATTGACCTTTGTTCAATCTTTTGATCATAACTTGAGTTTCTCTCGACGGATTTGAGTGATTCTTCGTGTGTTTTCTTCGTTACTTGATTATCTCTGATATATATCACTTTTGTCATGGTGAAACACGTTTAGATTAGCTCTACATATGATTTCTTTAACAGATCATTTTTCTGCCGAAGGGGTTGGGATTTAACTGTTTCCGCTGCGTAAGATTTTTAAATCTACCATTCACCCCCCCCCCCTCTGATAGCTTTTCATGTGCTCTTCGATACTACAATTGGTATCAGAGCCACAGTGCTCCAATCATTGTGATTTGCACGTGTTTTTGACTAATCATCATGGAGAAATACTCTGCCAAACCTTGTGTATTTGCTGGTATTGATTTCTAGGTTTGGAAGGCACGCATGGAGGCTTTCATCCAGGCGCAAGGCTTCGCAATATGGGAGAAGGTGTACAAGCCTTACGAAGTGCCACCTAACGATCAAGTTACGGCTACAAACCTACGGGACGTCGACAACAACAACAAAGCCCAAAACTTGATCATCCAAGAACTCACTCAGAGCGACTTCGACCGCGTTGCACATCTCCGATCAGCATACGATGTAAGGAGAGCACTTTGTGACTATCACGAAGGATCCAACACGATCAAGGAGGTAAGGCAAGACATGTTCAAGAAAGAATACATGCACTTCGAGATGCAACCTGGTGAGTTCATTGATGATCTCTTTGCTCGCTTTAACAAAATTCTCAATAACTTGCATAGTGTCAAAGTTAATTTTTCTGATGTTGAAAATGCTAGGCAACTTCTTAGTGCATTAGACATGTCAATCTAAGAGATGAAAGTTACATCTATCCGTGAATCTACTGTCATGAGTACACTTACTTTAGATGTACTTTACTCTAAACTCAAAACTCATGAAATTGACATCTTATCACGTAAGAACCAAAATAAGTCTATTGCATTTGTCTCACAATGTGATATGCCTAGCTCCGGCCAATCATCATCTTGCAATACTCTTGCTTTGTTGTCCTCACTAACCCTGGAGCAGATCGAGGAATTTTCAGAGGATGAGTTAGCACTAATCTCTACTAGGTTCTCAAAAGCATTGCAAAATGTGAGAACTAGAAGGAGAGGAAGCTCTGGACCTCAACGCTGTTTTGAATGTGGTAAGACAGGACACTTTTGTACAGAATGCCCTAACCTTTCAGGTCCTACTACCTGTAATGAAAAACAGAACAAGGTCAAGACCACCTCTGGAAACCCCAACAAGAAAAAGAAGGGTACCATAGGACGCAAGATGATTAACAGCTTCATCACTGCACTTCAAGAGCTCAGTTCAAGCGATGTAGACTTTGAAAGTGATGAAGATGATGACGATCTGGCCAACTTATGCTTAATGGTGGGCAAAACAAGATCAAGATCAAGTCAGGAGGACGCAGAACACAACAGTGACGATGATGAGGTTACACATTTGAGGAAGGAGAACATTTGGATTGTGGATTCAGGTTGCTCATGCCACATGACCGGTAACAAAGATTGGTTCTCCTCCCTCTCTTTTGTGTCACGTGTAGAGAATGTTACTTTGCCGATAATTCTTCAACTCCTATAATTGCTAAGGGTTCAGTTAGAGTAAATGATCACTACACTTTGAAGGATGTGGCACTTGTAAAAAAATTGAAATACAACTTGTTTTCTGTTTCACAATTGCTAGATGAAAATCTAGAAAATATTTTTAATAAAAATTGCTGCAAAGTTGTAGGTTCAAATAGTGAGCTTATTTTTAACATGTCTCAGTTTGGAAGAGTTTTAAAGCCGATTTTGATATGTCTTCCTCTAAGCATAGGTGTCTAGTTGCTAATGATTCAAAGGACTTATATTTTTGGCATCGTAGACTTGGTCACGTAGGCTTTGATCACCTAATGCGTGTTAGTGCTCTTGATCGCATACGTGGGTTGCCTAAGCTTAAAGGGGGCAAAGAAATTGTGTGCTCTTCTTGTAGACATGCTAAGATGATTGCAGGTTCACATACTCCTCTCACGATGATCATGACAACTGAACCGGGTCAACTTTTGCACCTTGACACCGTAGGACCTTCACGTGTTCAATCCTTCAGAGGTAAATGGTATGTTCTTGTGATTGTTGTTGATTATTCTAGATACTCTTGGGTTTACTTTATGACATCTAAGAATGAAGCTTTTAGTCACTTTAGAACTTTATTTCTTAGATTATCAATGGATCACCCAGGATCTTTAAAAGCAATTAGAAGTGATAATGGAACAGAATTTAAAAATCAATCTTTTGATCACTTTTATGCTGAAAAGGGAATAGATCATCAATTTTCTTCACCATATGTACCTCAACAAAATGGTGTTGTAGAAAGAAAGAACAGAACTTTAGTTGAGATGGCTAGGACTATGCTTGATGAATATCAAACTCCTAGGAAATTTTGGGCTGATGCGATTGCAACCACTTGTTATGTCTCAAATCGTGTTTTCTTGCGCGCTAAGCTAGGTAAAACACCATATGAGCTCCAGTTTGGACATAGGCCTAGTGTTACGCACTTTCGGCTCTTTGGTTGCAAATGCTTTGTTAAGAAACATGTTAATCTTGATAAATTTGAACCTAGATCCATTGATGGCATGTTTCTTGGTTATCCATCTCATACTAGAGGTTACCGTGTGTTTTTACTTGACACTAACAAAATTGTGGAGACTTGTGAAGTATCTTTTGATGAAGCTAGCCTAGGTACTAGCTCAAACATTGCAGGTCCAGATCCATATCCGCAAGGGGGGAGCATTTTCGTTGAAGATGAGGAAGAATTGGAGCTGCTGCCCGAAAATTCAGCAGCTAAAGACTTTGGTTCAGCTCTGGATGTTAATTCTCAACCTGCACCGACAACCATCAATGCTGATTCAAATCGTCCTCAAGTCACAAGCTCATCGATTTCTGATGAACATGAAGAAGAATAAGCTTGTTAGACATTTGTTCCCCTACGGTTTTACAAAGATCATCCCCTACAACAGATAATTGGAAGCTTGTACGAACGAGTCACACGGTCCAGGTTTTGCGATCCAAACTCTCATGCTCATTCTGCTTTTGTTGCTTCTTTTGAGCCCAAAGATATATCACACGCACTCACTAATGAATCTTGAATTATTGCCATGCAAGAGGAGTTAGAAATTTTTGAAAGAAATAATGTTTGGAAACTTGTACCTCCACCTCAAGGTCACACTTTAATTGGAACTAAATGTGTGTTTAAAAATAAACAAAGTGAGGATGGGGTTGTGGTTAGGAATAAGGCTAGGTTGGTTGCTCAAGGTTTCACTCAAGTTGAAGGTCTAGATTTTGATGAAACTTTTGCTCCTGTTGCTAGACTAGAAACCATAAGAATTTTGTTATCTTTTGTTGCATCTAAAGGTTTTAAGCTATATCAAATGGATGTTAAAAGTGTTTTTCTTAATGGCTACATAGATGAGGAGGTTTATGTCAAACAACCACCGGGTTTTGAAAATTCATATTTTCCTAATCATGTTTACAAACTGTCCAAAGCCTTGTACGGTCTCAAACAAGCCACTAGAGCATGGTATGATAGGTTAAAAACATTCTGACTTGAAAAGGGGTTTACCATGGGCAAGGTTGATAAAACTCTTTTTGTGCTTAAGTATGGCAATGACTCATTATTCGTTGAAGTGTATGTGGATGATATTATCTTTGGTTGTGCTTCTCATGATCTTGTGTCCAAGTTTTCAGCTATGATGAGTTCAGAATTTGAGATGAGTATGATGGGAGAACTCACTTACTTTTTGGGGTTGTAAATCAAGCAAACCAAGGAGGGTACCTTGTGCTTAAAACGAAGTATACAAAAGACCACCTAAGGCGCTTCAACATGGACAAAAGCAAGCCTCTTCGGACACCAATGGGAACAGCAACAACACTTGAACTTGATGAAGATGGTGAACCCGTGGATCAAAAAGAATATAGAAGCATGATCGGATCACTTTTGTACCTCACGACATCAAGACCGGACATACAATTCAGCGTATGTCTTTGTGCACATTTTCAAGCCTACCCACGTGCTTCACATCTTCAAGCCGTCAAAAGGATTCTCAGGTACTTACATGGAACTCAAGAATTTGGCATTTTTCTTCCTTCTTCCTCAACCGTTACTTTGAAAGCTTTTTCCGATGCTGATTTTGGGGGTTGTAGGATGGACAGGAAAAGTACTTCGGGTGCTTGTCATTTTCTTGGTAATTCTCTTGTTGCTTGGTCCTCTAGAAAACAAAGTTCAGTTGCACAATCCACCGTCAAATCTGAATGTGTAGCTGCTGCTAGCGCTTGTTCACAAATTCTTTGGATTGTTCAAACACTTAAGGACTATGGGATTGATCTAGATAGTGTTTCACTTTTTTGTGATAACACTAGTGCCATTTGCATTGCTAAAAACCCCGTGCAACATTCTAGACTAAGCACATTGATATTAGGTATCACTTTCTCCGTGATAATGTTGAAAAAGGAAACATTGTGCTTCACCATGTAGATATCGAACAACAATTGGCTGACATTTTTACAAAACGTTTGGGTTTTACTCGTTTTTGTTATATTCGTAGTGAAATAGGGGTTATGCATCCTCATGGCTTAAATTGAGGGGGAGTTTTCAAACTTGAGAAATCTATGTGTGAATCTGAAATTAAAATAATATGAGCATAGTATTTCATACATAATGACTTTGTGATTCCTTTTATATGCTGAAAGTTCTTACTACATTACTCGTGTTATACATTTTGTAGTTTTTGCCATGTCTAGTAATTGGAATAATTACTTACACTCAATCTGGTCATGGTTTTACTTTCTTGCTCTTTTGAACTTGTTGCATGCTCACAAGTGTTTTTAATCATAAAGAATTAATCAAGCAATCAACTCACATGTTGAGTTTTTGTGAACAACTATAAGTTGAGAAAAGATCAAGAGAATATGCATGCATCGCACTTCTTCTTTTGAGATGGCTTATCATTGCACTTAGATATGAACTTGGAAGAAGTTGTGTATGACTAAAACCATGTCCTTAAGCTTCTGATTGTCAAATGACATAGGCTTGGCTTGGTTGGTTAGAATAAGGCAGATGCGCATATAATCTCTTGCAAATATCATATGATCTAAATTTGTCCTTTGAAAAATAATAAAATGCAGCAACAAGTGTAATAAAATGCTTTCAGGTTTTGAAATAGTTAGGTTTGTGAGATCATGACTTGCTAAATTGGAAATTACATTTGATCTCTAGCATGGCTTACACTACTTTATGTATCTCATTATTGTGATAGTGTAAGTTACTTGATAGTATGACTTGGATGAGCTTTGTTTTATATGTATATGTTATAATATGCTCATAACAATTAAAATTTCTCTTTTGAACCTTGTTGAATACATTTTCAAAGGGGGAGAGATAATATGGTGAATTATGAAAGGGGGAGAAATATGTATAGGGGGGAAATTTATTTCTATCTCATTTGATTTTCAAAAAGGGGGAAAATTGTTCTCAAAACTTTTCATGCCAATGTTCAGATTTAAATGGTGTTGCCAATGCATTCATCAAGGGGGAGATTGTGAGACCTATGTGTGTTGAATACATTAGCTTTGACAATAAAAGTTTTGAATGCTGTCATAACATCTTTTCAGCAAGGTCCGACTCTAGTTCCGAGCTTCTGCAAGGTCTGACAATAGGTCTGACTTTCTTTGTCTAGATCCGACATGTCTTTCATAGCTCCGGCATGTCTTTGTTAAGCTCCGATATGTTTTGCAAGGTCCAACTTATGTTGGTTAGCTCCGACATGTTTGTCTAGCTCCGACTTTTAGGATGACTAGTTCCGACTAGTTTTGGTTAGCTCCAGCGCTAGGTCCGACTAGCTTTGGTAAGCTCCAGCGCTAGGTCCTGCTAGTTTTGGTAAGCCCCCGCTCAAGGTCCAGTTAGTTTTGTCAAGGTCCGGAGCTAGTTTGTGATGGTTCTGCTTTTACTTTGAATTGATTCGAACCTTCTTTACATTGTTGGAAAGTTTGCTTAGTATTCTTTTACTAAGTTTTTGGTGCGTTTTGGTTGATATGGCTGATATCGTTTTGCTATGCTTTGCAACATGCTTATGTGAGGTGCTCACGTAAGGTGTTGTGTTCGGAACTGACTTGAGTCAAGTCGAGGACTTGGGCTCGTACAGATTGGTTATTTGTTCATGTGCAGGTGTTGCTTGAGTTCAAGTCATGGCTGGTGATAGGATCCTTTGGACTAGTCTCAGGGAGGAGATGAGGTTCTAACAACCAAATTCAGGAGGAATTGTGGTTGAGCGGGTCAGGAGGTCGCGTAGGATGATTGAATCAAGGGCAGTGCATATGAAGGTTACTGGACATCAAAGGAAGGTGTTTGCACGTATACATGCGGTGCATGACGTGCCAAGATGGTTCCAAAGATGGTTTATGGATGGGAAGATCTGGTTGGAAGGATCGGATCGTATCGGTTAATGACTTCAGCTGCGGTAGAGTTAGTTATGGCTCGGTATGGAAAGTATCGAGTTGATTATATTAGGATTTCGTGTGGGTCACGAATTTGAGTTGTTTTAGGAATATGGGATATGTTCCTAATGTGTTTGGAAGGCTTAAGATTGCTTCTATCTGCGTATAGAAGAGTCCTAAGCAGTTATGGAAAGTTTCGATTCGTGAACGGAGTAGGATTAGGGTCCTGATTTGAGTTGAGTTGGCTTTCGAGATGGTTATATAAGCAAGGGAGGCCAAAGCTCATGATGCACGACTTTGGGTCTGTTCCTATTGTATTCTATTGAATAAAATTCGTAGTTTGAAGGAACTTTTGTGCCTTGTTCGTCCGACTTGTTCCAGACAAGTTTTACTCGTCGAGTTTCTGGACAGCACTACCTTTCATCGGTGGTTTTATCATGACTCGAGTTTTACAAATCCAATTGACGTGATTCTTTTTGGATTGTCTTCAAAACTTGATTATCTATCCAACAGTAGGGTTGTATAGGATTCCCATTGGTGTCCCTCTAATAGAACATAAAATGGTAGCCAAAAGTGAGGTCATCCGAAGAATTTCGGGTGAATTCTCGACTTCACCTGTCCACTCTCTGTTTAGGATAGAGGTCAACTCCTTGACCGTCTGACGAATGAACACCCCGTCAGGTGGTTCAGGTGGAGTTGGTGGCAATGAAGGTTTCCTATAGAAACAATACTTCGAGGTATTTCCATAATCTTCAAAAAGCTCTTCCTCGAAGTAAAATGGAAACTGTGAGGGTTGAATTTCTTCTACCTTCGTAGTATCAGGTTCAGGAGAGGATTCCTCTGGCAATGCTTGGGGTAAACAAGAAATGGTTCATCCTTGTCCAAGAGTGCATCCTCTGTTCTTGACACGACTTCCTCTTGTGGAGGCTCATTAAGACCCATAATGAAGGAAGAATTTTCTAGAATTCTGTCTAGAAGATCCTTACCTTCTTCTGGAGTCTTATGAAGGAAAGATCCTCCAGCCGTAGTGTCAAGATATAGGGCAGAATCTTTGTTTAATCCCATGAAGAAATGTTGCAAAAGCATTGGATCAGGGATTAACAAATCTGGGCCAGAATTTTTTAAAAGAGAAAATCTGTCCCAAGCTGCACTTATGGATTCCTTCACCATCTGCTGGAAGCATAGTACTTCCTTTCGTAAGGAAACAATTCGGGAAATGGGAAAGAAAGCAAGACAAAATTTGTCTCATAATTCACTCCAATCACTGTTTGTCTTCCCAATGTAGTGGTTGTACCATTGTTTGGCTTTTTCCTTGAGGGAAAAAGGAAACAATTTCCATTTGAGAGTTTCCTGTGTCATACCTTTGATTAGAAGGCATGAACACAGTTGTTCGAACTCTCGTAGATGGTGGTAAGGGTTTTCACAATCCGTTCCTGAGAAGGATTGTTCCCGAACCATGGCTATAAAGCCAGGGCGAAGTTCATAGCTGGTTGAACAAATAGGTTCCGCCGAAGGTGGTGGCTCACAGAACTTGCCCTTCAGAGCAGAATAAGAAAGAATGGTGGGTTGCTCCATTTATATGGTGGTGGTAAGGTAAGAATAAGAAAGGTAAGATGATAGATAAGGGGGATATGATACGAGGGTGATCTTGGTTCGAAGATTAACAGCAACCGTTCTGCGGCAATGGCGCCAGAAATGCTTGTTGGTATTTCTTAACACCACAGAGTTATCCGCAAGCGCACGGAAATACCATTGTAGCACTTCCCCTTAAGGAGTATTCCCAAGGGTATTGAATCTAAAGAACGTGTGTGCTAATCTTTCGAACTAGCTCACCCAAGGACACAAGTTGTTTAGTAGGCAAGGAATAGAGAGGAATTCAAAGTATTGATCCTAATTCAAGGTAGTTTGTTGTAGATGCTTGCTTCGGGCACGGGCTTACTCCTAGCAATACTAGGACGACTCCTGCCAAGAGCCTATGGGATAGCCAAACGTGGAGGATTACGAAGGACGGATAGGGCTGTCACCACCTACTGCCTACCTCTTCAATCTGTGCGTCTACGAAATATCCACTGATGATTTAGAACCTAAGCACCACGCTTACGTTCTAAATCACTACTCTAGTTATTTCGAACACAAAGCTACAACTAGAGCCTCTAATGAATAAAAGCAGTGAACCCACAAGTAACTACTTATGCAAACTACTAAGAATAAAAGATCGAACTTGTATTGAATTCACAATGTCTTACTTGATTGAGTAAAACCTTTGTAGGGGTACAAGTCTAGAAGAGGGACTTGACAAGCCCAAGCCTCCTTCTCCTAGACTCTTCACCACACTCTCCTTCTACTTTGGTAGCCCCTAGGACTACTCTAAGCCTTTGGAGTGTAGCACTATTCTCAACATTTGCTCTGTGTGAGAAGTGAGGTGAGAGGGTCTATTTATAGGTGGAGAAGGGTCGGTTCTCGCCAAAATTAACGCGTGAATCAGTCACCATTGACTTCAGGGAGTCAGGAGGATCCAACACGTGTCATTTGACTGAGTTTGGCGCCAGAAAAGGGTCGGTCGAACCCCTGGTTCGGCCGACCTGGTCAAGCCTCCCCTCGGGGAGTGCTTCCTCCAGGTGGCTTCCAGGTGGGCCCCCTTGATGTATATGGGTGCAACACCATTGGATCTCCTCCTATTCTTCTGTTTGTTGGCCATTTGATCCATGTGTTGCCACATGTCATCGCCTGATTTGTTGAAATCCATTTTCATGGATTCACCCCTGCATGTTTTGGTATTTTGGGTAATAATTAACTTGCATACAAATAGACACCAACACTTGTGGAATTGGGTTAGTGTATAGCCCTACCACAATGTTTTGTGTTTCTTTTATGCACATTATGAGTTGAGTTGACGGTCAAAATATGGTACTTAATGACCGTCAACAACCTCCAAGACCCTTGATTCATTGGAGCTCTAAACATCGGGTAAACCTTTTACTTCCTCTTTCTCACGTGAATTCAATCCCAATTCTCCAAATTCACGTCGATCTAGAAAACCGTAGTTCGTTGTTCTTGCGATGGGCGGACTAGTCCGGCCCCCTATGGACTTGTCCGATCTTGCAATCTGAATCCTGTTGAATTAGTTCTAAATTGATTTGAATCAATTCCAAACATGTTCAAACTTGTTAAAAGCTATTAGAACTAGTTAGTAAACATTAAAAGTAACTCATTAACAAGTTTCACCTTGCATTTGCATTAATCATGCATGTCATGTCATACTGAGTAATATTTGTGCACTCTTTGATTGTGATTCTTGTCTTGTATGTTCGTTGCGCGGTTTAGACGAATTTGTGCTACAGAGTGATGTGGAGGACCTTCAGCACCAGGAGTTGGAAGCCTTTGATCCTAATCAAGCTCAAGAGCAAGGCAAGTGTCCTTGAACATATTGATCTAGTTTTTAAAATGAATGTTTTGTTTGCAAAATTGCATGCTTGTGTCAATTTGATGGGAATCCTGTGGTAGGAAGTTTACTAGCTTTGTTTAACCACCCTTGTCACCCGGAATATATGGTAGAGAGTCGGGAGGGACTTTTTACCTTTGCTTCGCTTAACTAATTGGGATGGGAAAACAACTACACTATTTAATTATGCATTAATGAGGTTATGGTTAATATGAACTGGTCAATATGATATGGTAATGGGTGATCTAAGCAAGCATGGTATGTGGATGGGTTGGATGTCATGGTGGTTTTCTTGCTTTAGATCTAAGCACCGGTTCATGCGAGAATAAGCCAGGACTACAGTGCCACTACGAGGCCAAGCATGGGTGCAGCATAGCTGATTAATTAGGGGATGCTAGTGTTGAGCGGATCATTTGGCGCACCGGGGAAGGGGAGTCGAATTGGGTTTGGATATGGTTGGCGGGACTCCCTGGGAGATGAATGGCACAAGAGGGGGCCCTTGGTTGAAGATGTGCTCAGTTGGAGACATCGCCACCAGTGAAACCTCAGTGGGTCCGTACATGCTAGTAGTCCGTTTGTAAAGGCTATTTTGTGATCTCTTGGCCATACACCTATGGTAGTGTTTTGGAACAATGGAGGTTTTCTTTAGTCACCAACGAGTGATGAAATCACAAACACGTGGGTAAAGTGGTACAACCTCTGCAGAGTGTTAAAAACTATCATGATAGTCGTGCTCCCGGTTAAGAGCACCTGGATGACCTACATGATTGGAGGGGTTTTTGGTATTGGGATGGTTCGGTTATGGTTTGGTACAGGTTATGGCTGGTTATGGATTAATTCTGGTATTGAATATGGTTATTGGTAATGAGAAATCTGGCATAATTGTGATGGATATAGAATATGGACTGGTAGTATGATATTACTTATGGTTTATGATGGGTTCATTTCACATACATATATAATGTATTGCTTTTCAAATGTTTTAATGTACTTTTCAGCACTTAGCCATTATTACATTCATCATTTGAATCAGCTACATGTCATACTTTACACACTTGCTGAGTACGACATGTACTCACCCTTGCAATTTCCCCACCAATAGTTGCAGGTCAGGAATAGGAGTATAACGATGGTAATGCGGAGTTCTAGGCCGTGTCTGCCATCAGCTTTGCCTGTGTGTTGATTGGAGCTATGCTATATCCCTATTTGCTTAGTTGCTTAATTAGTTTATTTTCGCTTGAAAGTGCATCTAGGAATCCCTTGTGGGTTTTGGATGATTTATGACAAGCAAATGAGATCCTAACCACTTTGTTGAGATGAGCATGGGTTTTAAAATGAAAATAAGCAAAGTGTTAAAAAGAAGGGAGAATGAGGGGAAATGTGGAGAAGAGCTCAAGGAACAAGAGTAGTAAATCATTGTGTGTGGAGTGTGTTAAGGAAACACACCCCAAGAGCTCAAACACAATTAAACACACACATTGCACAAATTTATACAGGACCGAACTAGTCCGACTGACACCGGACTAGTCTGATATCCTTTTTGCACAAGATTGGACAAGTCCGATATCCATCGAACTAGTCTGATATTTCTCTGACTAGAATCGAACTAGTCCTCCCCAGTGCGTACTAGTCCTCAAAACACATCACAAGTCACACAAAATCGGACAAGTCCGATCACACACCGGACTGGTCCGATATTCATTCTGATCTAAATCGGACAAGTCTGATATTAGCACGGACTAGTCCAAAAAACTCTATGACCTAAATCGGACAAGTCCTCCAAGTGCGGACTTGTCCTGATAACCACTTAGGGTTTCACTGTCCGGACAAGTCCGATGACTAGCGGACTAGTCCGAATATTTCCAGAAGCGAAATCGGACAAGTCTGCTCCTAGCCGAACTAGTCCGATATTTCGGGACACTTAGGATTTGCTACACATAGCACACCGGACTAGTCCGGTGTCCACCACGGACTAGTTCGATCTTTCTAAACCCTTACGGTCACTTTTAGAAACCCCATATAAATAGAGGTGCACGGCCCAACTTTAATATCTCTCGAACCCTAGTGCCGTCACACCTCCCAAGAGCCTCAGAAACACATCTCTCCACGTAATTTAAAGCCAAAAAGATCAATCCCTTGAGGATACACATTGGAACAATGGAGAGACATGTTTCATCACTCTTGAGCTCTTGGTTTGATTCCCTAACACACTCTTGTGATTTTCATTGTAATCTTTTGAGTGTGTTCTTGGTGGAGTTGTCATTGTAATCTAGGGGAGCCCTCAACGTGTGAGAAGGCCCATTGAATTTGGTTATTTACCCTTTGTGATAAGAGAAGAGGATTGGCCTTCGTGGCGATCCGACGAGGGTAGGGTTGGAAAAGACCCGGTCCTTTTGTGGACTCCTCAATGTGGATGTAGGTTGCCTCTGTGGGAGCCAAACCACGGGATAAATCGTTTGTGTTCTTGCTTTGTGTTCATCGTTCTTAATCGTCACAACAATCTAGGGTTTGAATCAATATTGTTACTTTACATTGAATCATTAAGTATAAGATTGAATCGTGATATATCCTAGTCCATAATCTTGCAACACTTCAATTAACCCTATATTTCCGCTGCATACATCGTAGAATCAAATTAATCGATCAAACTTAATCAACCTAGTCGGTACACACCGAACTAGTCCGCACTTTACCGAACTAGTCCGATATCTCTGGTTTTGATCAGATTGTTAAGTGTTGCAGGTTCCGACAAAATTCAAAAAGGCCTATTCACCGCCCTCTACGCCACATTCAGTTGGTATCAGAGCAGGTTCTTCAAAAAAGAGACTAATCGCTCGAAGAAGATCATGTCAGACATGAAGGACATCCACAAGAGCAACAACCAAGAAAAGGTTGATGATGACAAGAACCAAAAGGTGGAGAAGCTCCTCGAAGCCATTCAAGACTTCGAGGACGACGATGAGGAGATGTTGGAACTAAAGGCGCTCCTAAGAAAGAAGACACTTTCCAAAGGGAAAGTAAAGATTGAAGAGAAGAAGAAGGGGAGTAGTCCCACCGACTACTCCCGATATCCTTTCAACTATGATCGTCTTAATTCCAGCAATAACCATTATTTATCTATCCCTCTAGGAAAAGCCCCACACTTCGATGGAAGTGATTACTCAATGTGGAGGCAGAATATGAAAATGCATCTAATATCTCTCAATGCAAGCTTATGGCATATTGTGTGCACAGGGATAGATATCTCGGATGATGACAAAGAGCTCACCCCAAGCCAAGAGCAGGCAATTCACCAAAATGCTCAAGCCGCAACAGTTATTACCTCTTCGCTCAGTTGGGACGAGTTCACTAAGGTGGATGGACTCGAGATTGCAAAGGAGATATGGGACACACTACAAACTGCACATGAAGGTGACCATCATGTGCGTGAAGCAAAGATCAAAATGATTGAAGGCGAATAATGAAGATTCGCAATCGAAGAAGACGAGTCACCTCAAGATATGTACAACCGATTAAAGACACTCATCAGCAAGGTTCGATCATACGGAAGCAAGAAGTGGAATGACCACGAGGTGTTGAAGCTCATCCTTAGGGCTTTCATGCCTTGCAACATCACCCTATGCTCAATGATTAGAGAAAGCCCCAGATACAAAAAAATGACTCCGGATGAATTACTTGCAAAAATCATCAATTTCGAGATGATGAAAAACAAGTAAAGCATCTCAAGGAAATTACCGACCTCACCTCGGCAAAGAAGAAAGGGGTTGCTTTGAAGTCCACCCTCAAGCCCCTATCTAAAGAAGCTCGAGAAGCTCAACTAGAAGAAGACGGTGATGATGAGAGCAGTGAATTAGATGAAGAAGACATGATATTGTTCATGAAGAAATTCAAGAGAATAATGAAGAAGAGACAACGTACTAAATCAAGCGAAGGAAAGTACAAGGAAAGAACAAAGCCAAAGTTGAGGCGGGCATGCTATAATTGTGGTGAGTATAGCCACTTTATAGTTGATTGCCCATATGAAGAGAACAAGAAGAAGACCAAAGAAGCCAAGCCTCAACCCAAGAAATTCTTCAAGAAGAAGAAACAAGCCGAACAAGCGCACATAGGGAAAGAGTGGGACTTAAATGATGAGTCCTCATAATCCGAAGAAGAAGAGATGGCTAGCATAGCCATCGAGAAGACTTCCAAGAAGTCTACTCTCTTCCCTACACTCGGCGCATGGAAGGTAAATGGCACTTGCCTCATGGCAAAGGAAGGTAAACGCAAGGTAAACACCAAACCCCCTTCCGTGCATTCCTATTCCAGCAATGATGAAATCAATAGTGATAATGAGGATATGCTTATTGGATTAGATAGGAAAACGACCACAAAAATGAAATTTTTACTTGATCAACTTGTTGAGAAGGAGAGGTTGATACATCGTCAAGAGGACATGATTATCTCCCAAAAGTAGGAACATGTCGAACTTGACAAACTTCTAGAGCTTGAAAAGGAGCGTAGCAAGTCACTAGAGGTTGAGTTAGCTTCAAGCAAGGAAACTTGCTTGGAGTTAAATGACTCAAATGCTGCAATCAAGGAAGAACTTGCTAACCTAATCAAGGTTAACAAGATCCTCGAAGTGCAAGTTGAGTCACTCAAGCAAGGTGACCCTTCATCCTCTTCAAGTTCACCTTTTCAACCCATTAAAACCGAAGTTGCTTCTACTTGTACATGTGGTAAAATTAACAACAGCTTGAAAGACAAGTCACCCTCTACAAAGGATAAGCATCCTGCCCAAAGTGTCATATTTGACAAGGAGAATATCAAATATGCACGTAGTGCATACTTGGTCACAAGACCTCCAAATGTCAAATATGACATTGGTTACTCTTATGGTGAAAAGCAACAAGCTAGAAGCCATAAGAATAACAGGGATAGCAATGTCTTTGTAAAGGGAGGAGTCTTCCAAACAGAAAAATCAAAAATTAATGAGTACAACACGCATGACCGCCGGACTAGTCCGGTCCGGGTCCGGACAAGTCCGGCCTCCCAGACTAGTCGATTGTATAAACAACAAAAGTTACTATTCAGAACTTTTGATGCATCTTATGTCTTAATGAGAAGTAATTATGGAAAGGTTTATGCTCATTATGTTGGGCCACGCCATGAGAACACCAAATCTCATGTGTGGGTACCCAAATCTCTTGTGACTAACCTCCGAGGACCCAAGCAAGCTTGGGTCCCTAAAACCAAGGCATAAATTGTTTTTGCGGGCCTATTCCTCTGGTGGATCAAAATGGGTGCTAGACAGTGGCTGCACCAACCATATGACCGGAGAAAGAAGAATGTTTGTTGAATATGAAGAAAATGAGGATCCAAATGAGGGCGTCTATTTTGGATATAATAGTCAAGGGAAGGTGCTCGGTACCGGTAAAATTGCCATATCATCTAAACACACACTTTCTCATGTATTATTCCTTAGATTATAACATGTTGTCCATATCTCAATTATGTGACAAAGGTTATAATTGCTTGTTCACTAACGAGGGTGTGACCATCTCTAGGAGGAGTGATGGTTCCATTGCATTCAAGGGTATGTTAAAGGGAAAGCTTTATCTTGTTGACTTCAACAAGGATAAAGTTGAACTTGACACGCGCTTGATTGCAAAGACCAACATGGGTTGGTTGTGGCATAGACGGCTAGCGCATGTTGGTATGAGGAACCTTAAAAAACTCCTCAAGGGCGATCACATCCGAGGTTTGAAGGATGTTGTTTTTGAGAAAGACAGGCCTTGTAGCACGTGTCAAGCCGGGAAGCAAGTTGGAGCACCTCACCCCGCCAAGAATGTCATGACTACAACAAGACCGCTCGAGCTACTTCACCTGGACTTATTTGGTCCAATTGTGTAAGTGCATCTAGGATATCCCATGTGGGTTTTCGCTAATTCATGACAAACATATGAGATCCTAATGATTCTATTGAGATGAGTGCAGGACAAACAAGTGAAACAGCTCGGTGCACACAAAAAGGTGAAAAATGGAGTGGTGTACAAAGAGGGATACTTTGATGGAGCTTGGAAGATCAAATTATATTTTAAATGTATATGGAGTGTATGAAAGACACACTCCAAGAGCTCACAACTTTGCGCTGGGGTAAGGGTTTAAGATTAACCTAACTTTCACAATGCACCGGACTAGTCCGATCGTGGACCGGACTAGTCCGTTTCACTTTCTGGAATCTATCATATTGGGAGACCGGACTAGTCTGTGTGTCCACCGGACTAGTCCGTTGAACTTTCTGGAGTCTCTCATATTGGGAGACCGGACTAGTCCGTGTGTCCACCGGACTAGTCCGTTGAACTTTCTGGAGTCTCCCATCCGTGGAGATCGGACTAGTCCGTTGAACTTTCTGAAGTCCACCTTCACACAGAACCGGACTAGTCCGAGCTTGGACCGGACTAGTCCAGCATACTTTCTGGACTTCAAAGTACACTGTGACCGGACAAGTCCGAACTTGCACCGGACTAGTCCAGTGTTAGGGTTTTTCAACGGTAACTTTTTGGAAACCATATAAATAGAGAATCCACGGCCTTCCAAACACATACACGTCGAATATTGCTGCAAATACAAACCCTAGTGCTGCCACTTCATCCCAAGAGCCTAAAACACATCTCCTCACACATCTAAGGTGCAAAAAGGAGTCAAATCATTAGAACACTTGGATTCAGGATTGGGAGATCATCGTTCCTTCATTGCGAGCTCTTGGGGTTTGATATTTCTACACTTTTACTCTGCATTGTAATACTTTCAAGTGTATTTGATCGCCTCTTCGTTGTAATTCTCATGGGAGCCCTCAACGTGTGAGGTTGCCCCACAAACTTGGTGATTACCCGTGATAGTGGAATCAAGTCGGCCTTCGTGGTGACTTGAAGAGGGAAAGGGTTGGAGACCCGGCTCTGTGTGAGCTTCCTCAATGAGGACATAGATCTCGTGGTGAGATCGAACCTCGGTAAAAATTCGCTTGTCTCTTGTGCCTCATTTACTTTACTTTTCATTCACTAGAACACTTGATTATTAAACATCAATTAAGTTGCTTATAAGTTTCTACGTGCAGTCATACAATAATCTTAAATCAAAGAATCTGTTGTTCTCCTTTCCGCTGCTAGAAGAACCTAGTTTCCCAAATAACACTTAATCAACTAACAAGTTTCAGCACACCGGACTAGTCCGTCCACATAACCAGACTAGTCCGATCCATCAAGTTTTTGATGAATTTATTAAGTGTGCAGGAAATTCAAAAGGCCTATTCACCCTCCCTCTAGGCCACATTCAATTGGTATCAGAGCGAGGTTCTCCGCCAACGAGACTCACATCTCGGAGAGATCAATGGCCTCTGAAAAGAACAACGATACCTCGAAGATGAACATCAATGAGGAAGAACAAGAAGCTAAAGCCTTCGATGTGCTGAAAGAAAGCCCACATGATGATGAAGAAGTGCAACAGCTAAAGGCACTCCTGAGAAAGAAACTGCTAGGACAAAAAGGAAAGGAAGAAGAGAAGACTACGGGGAGTGGTCATCACGACTACTCCCGACATCCTTACAACTACAACTGTCTCAATTCAAACAATCACTATCTCTCCATTCCTATGGGAAAGCCTCCACAGTTTGACAGAAGTGACTATACCATGTGGAAGTACAACATGAAGATGCATCTAATATCCCTAAATCCTAGTCTGTGGCACATTGTTTGCACTGGCATAGATATCCCGGACACGGATGACGAACTCACCCCAGAACAAGAACAAGAGATTCACAGAAATGCACAAGCCGTCGCCGTGATCACGTCGTCACTAAGCAGAGAGGAATTCACCAAGATCGATGGCTTAGAAAGTGCAAAAGAAATCTGGTATACACTCAAGACAGCTCACGAAGGAAATAGGTCAGTTCGTGAAGCTAAAATCGAGATGCTTGAAGGAGAGTTGGGGAGATTTGCTATTGAAGAAGGCGAATCACCTCAAGACATGTACAACCGGATGAAGGCACTCATCAACAAAATGCCTATGGAAGTAAGAAATGGACAGATCACGAGGTGGTCAAGAGAATGATTAGAGCCTTCATGCCAAGAAATGTTACACTTTGCTCGATGATTAGAGAAAGCCCCGGATTTCACAAAATGACTCTGGATGAGTTGTTGGGGAAGATCATAAACCATGAAATGATGGAGAAAGAGGCTCAATACATCAAGGACTTAGCCGAAATCACCTCTTCTAAGAAGAAAGAAGTTGCTCTCAAAGCAACGTGCAGACCCAAACTTAAGGAAACTCGTGAAGACCAAGACGATGGGCATACAAGCGATGAGAGCACTGATCTTGATGATGAAGAAATGGTACTATTTATCAAGAAGTTCAAACGCATGATGAAAAGAAGACATGGCAACAATTCAAATGAAGGCAAGAGCAAGGATAAAGGAAAATCCAAGGCTCGACGCACTTGCTACAACTGTGGAGAGTATGGTCACTTCATGGTAGACTGCCCCTATGAAGAAAATAAAAAGAAGAGGGAAACAAGACCTCAAGAAAAGAAAATTTTCAGAAAAATAAGACAAGCCCATCAAGCTCATATTGGCAAGGAGTGGGACTCAAACGATGAGTCCTCCTCCGATGATGAAGAGATAGCCACTATCACAGTCAAGCAACCTACTATGAAAGACACACTCTTCTCAAAAATGGGAGGACGAGATATGAACAACCACACTTGCCTTATGGCTAAGGAAGGCAAGAAAAAGGTATGACTCACTCCTCCTACACTAAATTCTTCTATTGATGACTTTGATAGCTCTAGTGATAATGAAGAAATGTTTAGAGGACTAAGTAAAATTACTCTCAAGAAAATGGAAATGTTGTGGAACGAAATCTTTGAAAAGGAGGAACTTCTTAACCGACAAGAAGATATGCTCATCCGTGAAAGGAAGAGATATCAAGAAGTTGAAAAGCTTCTCGAGCTTGAAAGAGAGAATAATGAGTCGCTTGAGGTTGAGCTAGCCTTGAGTAAGGAAACTTACTCAAAGCTAGAAGACTCGCATATTGCAATCAAGGAAGAAATTGCTAACTTGTCAAAAGTTAACAAGATCCTTGAGGTGCAAGTTGAGTCGCTCAAGCTAAGTGACTCCTCTTCCTCCAAGAGCTCTTCCTCCAAAGATATGAGTTCGACAACAATCGGAACTTGCACTTGCTCTAATAAGAAGAATGTTATTTCTAATACTTCAACTTCTCATAATATGCATGCCTCTCCAAGCGGCATCTTTGATAAGGAGAAGATCAAATATGCACGCAGTGCATATATGGTCACTAGACCTCCTAATGTCAAACATGGCCTTGGTTTTGACAGAAACAAACACATGTCCACTCCTAATCATGCTAAGAATAGAATTGTTTTTGTTAAAGAAAAATCCCATGAATCTGATTTACAAATATTGTTTCGTACATTTGATGCTTCATATGTTCTTATGAAAGCCAAACATGGAAAAGTCATTGCTAAATACACAGGGCCACGCCACAAGAACTTGAAAACTTGTGTGTGGGTGCCCAAAACTCTTGTGACTAACCTGAGAGGACCCAAGCAAGCTTGGGTACCTAAAACCAAAGAATAATTTATTTTACAGGCTTACTCCTCCAGTGGATCTAAATGGGTGCTAGATAGTGGATGCACAAATCACATGACCGGAGAGAGAGTTATGTTTGTGGAGTATGAGTATAACAAGGATCCAAGTGAAGGAATATACTTCGGAGACAACAGCCAAGGAAAGGTCCTTAGTAGCGGTAACATTGAAATATCCTCTCAACATACCTTATCTAATGTTTTACATGTAGATTCTCTAGATTATAACCTTTTGTCAATATCTCAACTATGCGACAAAGGTTACAACTATTTATTCACTAATGAGGGTGTGACCGTTTTTAGAAGAAGCGATGGTTCGATTGCATTCAAGGGAATGTTGAAGGGCAAGCTTTATCTTGTTGACTTCAACAAAGATAAAGTCGAACTCAACACTTGCTTGGTTGGTAAGACCAACATGGGATGGCTGTGACATAGACGACTAGCCCATGTTGGGATGAGAAATCTGCAAAAACTTCTAAAAGGTGGTCACATTCGTGGTCTTAAGGATGTGATTTTTGAAAAAGACAGGCCGTGCAGCGCTTGTCAAGCAGGAAAACAAGTCGGAGCACCGCACCCCGCCAATAATATGATGACTACTGAAAGACCACTGGAACTCCTCCACATGGATCTCTTTGGTCCAATTTCGTTCATCAGTATCGGTGGTAACAAATACGGTTTAGTAATTGTTGATGATTTTTCAAGATTTACCTGGGTATTTTTCTTGTATGATAAATCAAAAACTCAGGGGATCCTCAAGAAGTTCTTGAGGAGAGCTTAGAATGAATTCTCATCAACCATAAAGAACATCAGGAGTGACAACAGGACAGAATTCAAGGACCTCCAAGTTGAAGAGTTTCTCGATGAAGAAGGGATAAAGCATGAGTTCTCGGCACCCTACTCCCCTCAACAAAATGGAGTGGTCGAAAGGAAGAACAGAACATTTATCGAAATGGCCAGAACTATGTTGGATTAATACAAGATGTCAGATCGATTTTGGGCAGAAGCGGTGAACACTGCTTGTCATGCTACGAATCGGTTGTACCTCCACCAACTACTGAAGGAAACCCCATATGAGCTCCTTACCGGTAAAAATCCTAATGTTTCTTATTTCAAAGTATTTGGTTGTAAATGTTTTATTCTGAACAAGAAATCGGGGGCCTCGAAGTTCACTTCGAAGTCCGATGAAGGGTTCTTTCTCGGTTATGAATCAAATGCCTACGCCTATCGTGTCTTCAACAAGGTGTCCGACCTTGTTGAAGTAGCACGTGACGTAGTGTTTGATGAATCTAACGGCTCACAAGTGGAGCAAGTTGATAAGTGTGTGCTAGATAAAGAGTAAGCTCCATATGAAGCACTGAAGAAAATGGGACTTGGTGATATCTTACCACAAGAGCGAACATTCGACTCAAATGCACAAGATGAACCTCAACAAGGAGGCAATGATCAAGGGGGAGCACTTTCACAAGATCAAGATGAGGAAAATCAGGAATATCAAGATAATCATGGGAGCAATGATCTAGGGGGAGACAATGAACATGAAGATAATGAAGAACAAGCAACTACACAAGTTCCACACCCAAGAGTACATCGGAGCGTGCAAAGAGACCATCCTGTCAATAATATCATTGGAGATATTGCTAAGGGGGTAACTACTAGATCTCGAGTTGCAAATTTCTGTGAATACTATTCTTTTGTGTCTTTTTTGGAACCATACAGGGTAGAAGAATCCTTAAGGGATCTAGACTGGGTGATAGCGATGCAAGAGGAGTTGAACAACTTCAAGAGAAATGAAGTGTGGGAGCTGGTGGAGAGACCAAAGGCGAACATTGTTGGAACCAAATGGGTCTTTCGGAACAAGCAAGATGAACATGGAGTAGTAACAAGAAATAAAGCGAGATTGGTGGCCAAAGGTTATTCTCAGGTCGAAGGTTTGGACTTCGATGAAACTTTCACTCATGTAGCTAGACTTGAGTCCATTCGTATTTTATTGGCATATGATACTCACCATAATTTTAAGCTGTATCAAATGGACGTCAAAAGCGCTTTCTTAAATGGTCCAATCAAGGAGGAAGTTTATGTGGAGCAGCCACTAGGATTCGAAGACCAAGAGTATCCCGATCATGTCTACAAACTACGTAAGACTCTCTATGGCCTCAAACAAGCTCCTCGAGCTTGGTACGAGTGCCATAGAGATTTTCTGACTCAAAATGGATTCAAAATTGGCAAAGCTGACTATACACTTTTCACTAAACACTGTGATGATCATCTATTAGTATGTCAAATTTATATTGATGACATTATCTTTGGATCCACTAACAAATCTTTCTGTGGAGAATTTAGCAAAATTATGACAGATAGGTTCGAGATGTCAATGATGGGCGAATTGAACTTCTTCTTGAGATTCCAAGTGAAGCAACTAAGAGAAGGTATATTTATAAGCCAAACCAAATATACACAGGACATTCTCAAGAAATTCAATATGGACAAAGCCAAGCCCATCAAGACACCCATGGCCATTAATGGACATCTCGACCTCAATGAAGACGGTCCAAATGTGGACCAGAAGGTATATCGGTCCATGATTTGTTCCTTACTTTATTTATGTGCATCTAGGCCAGATATTATGCTTAGTGTTTGCTTGCATGCAAGGTTTCAAGCCGCACCTAAAGAGTGTCACTTAATTGCTGTAAAAAGAATCCTAAGGTATCTTGTGCACACACTCAACTTGGGCCTTTGGTATCCCAAAGGATCCAAGTTTAACTTGATATGGTATTCCGACGCCGGCTATGCAGGATGCAAAGTCGATAGAAAGAGCACGTCAGGGACTTGTCAGTTTCTTGGTAGGTCCCTAGTTTCTTGGTCATCTAAAAAGCAAAACTCCATTGCTCTTTCCACAGCGGAAGCGGAGTATGTTGCAGCCGGTAGTTGTTGCGCACAACTACTTTGGATGCGACAGACTCTTAGGGACTACGGCTACAATCTTAGCCATATCCCGCTTCTATGTGATAATGAAAGTGCTATAAAAATTGTACACAATCCTGTAGAGCACTCAAGAACTAAGCACATAGATATCCGTCATCATTTTCTTAGAGATCATTCATTAAAAGGTGACATTGCTATTTCACATGTTAGGACTGAAAAACAACTTGCAGATATTTTCACCAAACCATTAGATGGGAAAAGGTTTTGTGAGCTTAGAAATGAACTTAATATTCTTGACTCTCGAAATGTGGCTTGAAACGTTGCATACCTGGTTGAAACTTCAAACATCGCATTTTATTGTTAAAAACTGCTCCTCACCTCTTTTTCTTCTAAGAAAACTAATTTTAATGAAGAAATCTTGGGGTTCATGACCACTTTTCATTGTTGATTCCCTTCTGGTCATAAGTACCAATATTATTTGCAAAACTTGTCCTTGGATCACTATTAAATATCTCTAAATTCTTAGGTTTTACAGGGGCACCGGACTAGTCTGGACAGTCTCTCTTTCCTAGGTTTTCCAAGGGAACCGGACTAGTTCGTCCCCTGACCGGACTGGGCCGATCGGCCGCGTATATAAGCCGCTGGCCGGCCCAAATCAAAATTTCAAACCTCCCTCAACTTCGTGTTGAACCCTCACCTCTCCTCTTCCCTCCTAAACCCTAGCCCCCAAAGAGACCTTCGAGTTGAGCCCTCAAAATCAAAGCTTTCTCCATGGGAAATCCTCTACTCGACGAGTTGATCCTCCCCACCAGACAGATTCAAGCTTCTTCAACTCGAATCTTCAAATCTCGGTAAAATTCTCCCTCAAACCAAAATCTCAACTTTTCTCATTCTAGCTCGTTTCCTTTGATTCCAAGGTTGTACATTGGCTTCCTAGATGTATTCCTACCACCTCCATGTCATTTTGTATCCTTAGATAGAAATTTTGGAATTCAAGGAAATCATTAAGGTTATTGCCGGGTCGGACTAGTCTGGCGCCCAAAGACGGACAAGTCCGGTACGCCGGACAAGTCCGCACTCTGAACCCGGACAAGTCCGGTCTCTGACATCTGAACCCTAATTTGACCTTGATCCTTGGTTCATTCTTATCTAATCCATGAACTCCTTATTAGGCACGATGTCTTCAAGCTCAGATGACAGTTCTTTCCACGTTGATGAAGAAGTTGAACGTGAGAAGGCGAAGAGAGCCAAGGAGAGGTACATGAAGAAAAGACATGATGTCAATGTGCACTCTCCACCCTCCGACGACAATTTGCCCAAGAAGAGGAGGGTGGTTGTTAAGAAGGCCCAAGGAAAAGCTGGCGAGAGCTCCTCAGGGCCAAAGAGGACTCTCAACAAAGGGAAGGGGCTTGCTAGCGGACCCATTGTGCCCCTGAAGATGAAAAACCCAAGTCACCGCAACAGGCAGCATTCCAGTGAAGTTTTCACCGGGAAAGGGGGTGAGCTTGCTGATAGCTTCAGGAAGATTAATGTGTATAATCAACCTCGGCATTGCTCTGACCCAAGATTTTGGAGCAACTTCCATGCCGACTACTACGAGCATGTGTACATGAAGATGAAGAATCCCTTTGTGAAGAGTCAATGGGTGAACATTGGGTACATGCAGTCGAAGAAATATCCTGCCTTCTGTGAAGTGGTTGAGGCCCTGGAGAGGCACGGACTGAAGGAACTGTTTTCTTTTGAGAATGACTGGAACAATGAGATCATCACCCAATTCTACTCTACGCTCTACTTTGCTCGTGGTGATGGAGACAGTCTTACTTGGATGACCCATGGTTCCAAGTATAGTGTTACCTATGATGAGTTTGCAAGGATTCTTCACCTTGAACATACTCTGGATCATGATCTTTTCATCCAAAATTTGCAACCCTTGGAGAAGGATGAGCTCAAGTTCCTCTATGACACAAGGATGCCCTATGTGCCTCCCAACGGCAAATATCTGAAGCCCTTATTTGTGGTCCTCAACAAAATCTTGAGGAAGACAATAGCCCCGAAAGATGGAGATGCAGGGACTATACAAGGAACTTTGAGGACCCTAATGAAGGTTATTAGTGGAAGGAGACCATTCAATGTTTTTGAGTACATCTACAATGACATTGTGAACATCTCAATCACTCCCAATAGATCTTGCGGGTATGCCCCGTACATCATGTTCATGATTGAGAAAGTGGCGGGACTTGAGTTTGTCAAGGATGTCGCTCATACGGGGTTGAAGCCGCAAAAGCCCACCGAGTACACTCTACCCTCAGCTCCTAATGCACCTTCCTCCCCTAAAGCTGAGAGGAGGACTAAACAAACTCGGGATGTGAATGCCACAAGATCTGCAGCTACTCCTCCTGGCTCTACACCTGTCCATGAATCCTCCGGTGGTGTTCTCAAAATGCTCACCTCTATCTTTGCCTGTTGCCGCAAGACTGAAGTCAGGCAGAAGAAACACCAACAATATGTCAATGCCAACATCAAAGCTATCTGTGACAAGCTGGAGATTGAGCTGGTTAGATCCCCTCCCGCCTTCGAGGACTCCGAGGAAGATCCTGCTCTGGCGAATGATGATGGTGGTGAAGACGACGACCGGACTGAAACTGAAGAAGAGAGCGGCGATGAGTGATTCCCCTCAATTTTTCCCTTTTTGGTGCCTTGATGCCAAAGGGGGAGAGATTGAGACTAGTAGTTTGAGACTATCTCTAGTTGTAGTCCTTATGCTTTTGTGATCGAGGACATGTACTTATTTTAAAACCTTGTAATGCACCATTTCTTTTCTTATGTGTGATGCTTATTGTTTCTTGAATGATCATCTTTATGCTCATTGTTGATTATCTTTATTTCATCACAATTTGTTGATCACTCACCTGTTAGGCACCCCACCATAAGGTGTGTGCATATGTGAGAAGCTTTTTATGGATTTATCGTTATTCTCATATGTGCACACCTCATGAAAATCAAAATTTTACTCTCATTTGTGATATCTCAAACAGTTGTCATCAATCACCAAAAAGGGGGAGATTGTAAGTGCATCTAGGATATCCCTTGTGGGTTTTGGCTAATTGATGACAAACATATGAGATCCTAATGATTCTATTGAGATGATTGCAGGACAAACAAGTGAAACAGCTCGGTGCACACAAAAAGGTGAAAAATGGAGTGGTGTCCAAAGAGGGATACTTTGATGGAGCTTGGAAGATCAAATTAGATTTTAAATGTATGGTGAGTGTACGAAATACACACTCCAAGGGCTCACAACTTTGCGTTGGGGTAAGGGTTTAAGATTAACCTAACTTTCACAATGCACCGGACTAGTCCGATCGTGGACCGGACTAGTCCGTTTCACTTTCTGGAATCTATCGTATTGGGAGACCGGACTAGTCCGTGTGTCCACCGGACTAGTCCGTTGAACTTTCTGGAGTCTCTCATATTGGGAGACCGGACTAGTCCGTGTGTCCACCGGACTAGTCCGTTGAACTTTCTGGAGTCTCCCATCCGTGAAGATCGGACTAGTCCGTTGAACTTTTTGAAGTCCACCTTCACACAGAACCGGACTAGTCCGAGCTTGGACTGGGCTAGTCTGGTAGACTTTCTAGACTTCAAGTACACTGTGACCGGACAAGTCCAGACTTACATCGGACTAGTCCGGTGTTAGGGTTTTTCAACGGTAACTTTTTGGAAACCATATAAATAGAGAATCCGCGGCCTTCCAAACACATATACGTCGAATATTGCTGCAAACACAAACCCTAGTGCCGCCACTTCATCCCAAGAGCCTAAAACACATCTCCCCACACATCTAAGGTGCAAAAAGGAGTCAAATCATTAGAACACTTGGATTCTGGATTGGGAGATCGTCGTTCCTTCGTTGCGAGCTCTTAGGGTTTGATCTTTCTACACTTTTACTCTGCATTGTAATACTTTCAAGTGTATTTGATCGCCTCTTCGTTGTAATTCTCGTGGGAGCCCTCAACGTGTGAGGTTGCCCCACAAACTTGGTGATTACCCGTGATAGTGGAATCAAGTCGGCCTTCGTGGTGAGTTAAAGAGGGAAAGGGTTGGAGACCCGGCTCTGTGTGACCTTCCTCAATGAGGTCGTAGATCTCGTGGTGAGATCGAACCTCGGTAAAAATTCGCTTGTCTCTTGTGCCTCATTTACTTTACTTTTCGTTCACTAGATCACTTGATTACTAAACATCAATTAAGTTGCTTATAAGTTTCTACGTGCAGTCATACAATAATCTTAAATCAAAGAATCTGTTGTTCTCCTTTCCGCTGCTAGAAGAACCTAGTTTCCCAAATAAAACTTAATCAACTCACAAGTTTCAGCACACCGGACTAGTCCGTCCACATAACCGGACTAGTCCGGTCCATCAAGTTTTTGACGAATTTATTAAGTGTGCAGGAAATTCAAAAGGCCTATTCACCCCCCTCTAGGCCACATTCAAATTGCCTACATAAGTATCGGCGGTAACAAATATGGTTTAGTAGTTGTTGATGATTTTCTCGCTTCACTTGGGTTTTCTTTTTGCATGACAAGTCAGAAACACAAGGAATACTCAAGAAGTTCTTCAAGCGAGCTCAAAACGAATTCTCATTGACTATCAAGAACATTTGAAGCGACAACAGCACGGAGTTCAAAAACACACAAGTGGAGGAGTACCTAGATGAAGAAGGCATAAAGCACGAGTTTTCAGCTCCGTACTCCTCTTACCAAAACGGAGTTGCCGAAAGAAAGAACCGAACTCTCATAGAGCTGGCAAGAATAATGCTCGATGAATACAAGACCTCAGATCGATTTTGGGCGGAAGCGGTCAACACCACTTGCCACGCCATAAGTCGACTTTAACTTCATAGACTACTCACGAAGACATCCCTACTTACCAGTAACAAGTCTAATATTTCATATTTTCGAGTTTTCGGTTCTCCATGTTATATCTTGAACAAGAAGCCTAGGACTTCAAAGTTTGATTCGAAGTCCGATGAAGGTTTCTTGCTTGGTTATGATTCGAACACTTACGCCTATTGTGTTTTCAACAAGACCTCCGGACTTGTTGAAGTAGCACGTGACGTAGTTTTCGATGAAACTAATGGCTCCCAAAAGGAGCAAGTTGATCCATGTGTGCTAGATAAAGAAGAAGCTCCTTGTCAAGCATTGAAAAGAATGGCCTTAGGTGAAGTTCGACCACAAGAGTCACCTCTACACGTGCATGAGGAAGATGAACCACAAGAGGAGGTCAACGATCAAGGGGGAGCTTCCACACAAGATCAACCACAAGAATACGATGATCAACAAATCAACGAGGACAACCATTTAGGGGGAGAAGAAGATGATCATGAAGATACAACACCTCAAGTGACACACCCAAGAGTACACCAATGCATCCAAAGGGATCACCCAATCGACAATATCATCGGTGACATCCAAAAGGGAGTAACCACTAGATCTCACATAGCTAACTTTTGTGAGCACTATTCGTTTGTATCCTTTTTGGAACCACGCAGGGTTGAGGATGCATTGAATGATCTGGACTGGGTGGTGGCAATGCAAGAAGAATTGAACAACTTCAAGCGGAATGAGGTGTGGGAACTCGTGGCAAGACCCAATGCGAACATTGTCGGCACCAAGTGGGTCTTCCGCAACAAACAAGATGAACACGGGGTGGTCACAAGGAACAAGGCACGACTTGTGGCCAAAGGGTATTCACAAGTCGAAGGTTTGGATTTCGATGAAACTTTGCTACCGTAGCTAGACTTGAATCTATTAGAATATTACTTGCATATGCTACTCACCATGATTTCAAGCTATATCAAATGGATGTGAAAAGTGCCTTCCTCAACGGACCAATCAAGGAGGAGGTGTATGCGGAGCAACCCCCCGGATTTGAAGATGAAGAGTTCCCCGACCACGTATTTAAATTGTGTAAGGCTCTCTACGATCTCAAACAAGCTCCTAGAGCTTGGTATGAGTGTCTTAGAGATTTCTTAATTGAAAATGGCTTTAAGATTGGCAAAGTAGATTATACACTGTTTACAAAGAATTTTGACAATGATCTATTTGTTTGTCAAATCTATGTTGATGATATAATCTTTGGTTCAACTAACCCATCTTTCTGTGAGGAATTTAGTAAAACCATGATAGGTAGGTCTGAAATGTCAATGATGGGATTCCAAGTGCGGCAACAAAAGGAAGGGACGTTCATAAGCCAAACCAAGTACACACAAGACATACTCAAGAAGTTTGGAATGGACAAGGCGAAGCCTATAAAGACTCCCATGGCAACAAATGACCACTTGGATCTCAATGAAGATGGACCTAGCGTCGACCAAAAGGTATATCACTCCATGATTGGATCTCTACTCTATTTATGTGCATCTAGGCCAGACATTATGTTGAGTGTATTTTGTGTGCAAGATTTCAAGCCAATCCTAAGGAGTGTCACTTGACAGCCGTAAAAAGGATCTTGAGATATTTAGTTCATACATCCAACCTTGGTCTTTGGTATCCAAAATGCTCCAAATTCAACATCATTGGCTACTCAGATGCAGATTATGTAGGATGCAAGGTAGATAGAAAGAGTACCTTCGGTACATGCCAATTCCTAGGTAGATCCCTAGTTTCGTGGTCCTCCAAGAAACAAAAATCCATTGCCTTATCCACAGCCGAAGCGGAGTATGTTGCAGCCGGGAGTTGTTGTGCACAACTCCTTTGGATGCGGCAAACTCTAAGGGATTATAGTTACAATATGAACCGCATTCCACTCCTTTGTGACAATGAGAGTGCCATTAAAATTGCCCACAATCCAGTTGAGCACTCTAGAACCAAACACATAGACATAAGGCATCACTTCTTGAGAGACCATTCCATGAAAGGAGATATAGCCATTTCCCATGTCAACACCCAAAAGCAATTGGCCGACATATTCACCAAGCCACTTGATGAAAAGCGCTTTTGTGAACTCCGAAATGAACTAAATATCCTTGATGCTCGGAGTGTGGCTTGAAATGTTGCATACCCGTATGAATTATTCAAAATATGTTGATTGGATTGTGTTAATAATCTCTCTCTCAATTTTCTCCAAAAAACTATGTCAATTACTAGATCTTGGTAAATTATGGTTATTACTTGATTGTTGTATGTTTATTGATCATATTCATCAAGATTATTTGATTTGATTTTCCTTCCTATTTTCTAAATATGTACCTTCAAATATATATGAATGGGCTAAGAAGTTCTTGCCTGGTGACCACAGACTAGTTCGTTGTTACCCGAACTAGTCCGCCCATGCAGACTAGTCCGCAGAGGTTAGGCCGCACTAGTCCGGTAGACCACGGACTAGTCCGATATAGCCTCTAGAAAAATTCGGACTAGTCCGGTCATTTCCGGACTTGTTTGATTTTTCCGTGTCCTTAACCCTAGCCGCCGCCAAACCCTAATTCCTTCACCTCCACTCTTGCCCCACGCATTCTCTCTCTTCGCGCTCGAGCTCCCAAGGCAATTTTGCATCCCCTCCACCAAAAATCTCCACATTTGGATGGAAATCAAGCTTCCTTGCTCGAAGATTGAAGTTCTCGGACAAGTCCGGACTTCAACACCTCCCTCTTAGAGATTCAAGCGATTTCTTTGGTAATTTTCCCCCAAACCCTAGAAATCCCTATTTTATTCATTGTTGATCGAATAGCCTAGCTTCCTTCACTATATACATGCCTTCTTGATGTATTACGTTTATGCTAAGCTAGTTGTGCATTAGGAATCACCATTTGTCTAGTTGCTTAGGTTTTTAAGGATGAATACCGGACTAGTCCGATCCATACACAGACAAGTCCGGTCATCCCGGACTAGTCCATGCCTGTACACCGGACAAGTCCGATCTTTCTGAACTCAAAACCTAACCTGTAAATTCCTCAATGCAATTCCTTGTTATCATTTCTCACCCATGCCTCGAATAATCCATTGTTATTCATGACTTGCACAATTCATTCTCAGGACATGTCGAGCTCAAACGACGGGATCTCCGATTTCGAGGCCGAGATGGACCACGAGGTGGCACCTTGGCCCTCGACAAGCCTTGGCAAGAAATGCCAAGAGCGACCTTCCGAGCCAGCTCCATCTCCTCCTCAGGCTCGGAGGAAGGTGCTTGCCAAGAAGCCAGCCTCCAAGGCAACTGCAGCAACAAGTGGCCCTCGCCAAGCTAAGGGCAAGGGAATAGCAACGGGCCCGGTTGGCCCCCTGAGGCTGCATGCTCCAAGGGAAGGGGTTAGGGACCCCACTAAAGATAGATTCAATGAAAAGGGAAAGGACTCGGGGGCGAAGTTCAAAAGCATTGATTGGTATGGCCGTCTGAAGCAAGCTGCCGATGGCAGATTTTTGAGAAATTTCCATGCAGATTTCTACAAATTTGTGTACATCCCAATGAAGACCCCGGTTGTGCGCAGTAAATGGATTGATTGGGCACATTTTTAGAAAAAGGGTTGCTCCCTGTTCATTTAAGTGGTGGAAGCAATTGAGAGGCATGGATTGAAGGACCTTTTTGCCTTCAGAAACAATTGGAATGATGAGGTCATAGCGCAATTCTTTGCGACATGCCACTTCTCAAGTGAAGATGAAGAAAGTGTTACTTGGATGACTCACGGATCCAAGTACAGTATAACTCAAGAAGATTTTGCAAGCCTGCTTCACCTTGACACCTCAAGACATGACAGCTTGATCATCCACAACATAGGTGTCATTGAGAAGGACAGGATGAAATTCCTTTATGAGTCAAACTCAAAGTTCAACCCTCCCTCCACAAAGAACATGAAGCCTTTCTTTGTGGTTCTGAACAGAGTCTTGAGGAAGACTATTGCTCCCAAGGATGGAGATGCTGGGAGTGTGCAGGGTTATCTCCAGACCCTGATGAGAGTCATAAGCAAGGACCGCCAGTTTGATATGGCAGACTATATTTGGAATGATATGGTGAAAATTTCTTTCACGCCCAATGGGTCTTGTGGCTATGCTCCATATCTGATGTTTGTGATTGAGAAGGTCATCGGGATTGAATTTGTCAAAGATGTGAAGCACCTCCCTTTGAGGCCTCAGATGCCTCAAAAGCCAAGTGTATGGGCTGCTCCCTCGCCGGCCTCCAGTCCTGAGGCTCCAACAAGAAGAAGTGAAGATGCAAGGGCTGCCCCTGCCACAAGGGTACCCCTCAAAAAGGATCTGCAAGTGGCATATTCAAACACTAGACTGCTATCTTTGCTTCCTGCAAAAAGGCCGAAGTGGGGGCCCACAAGCTGAATAAGAAGAGAAAGGAAGACATGAAGTATGTCAAGGCAAATGTGAAGCAGATTTGCTAGAAACTGGAGATTGAGCCCATTGGATCTCCGGTAATCTCTGAAGATTCCGATTCCGACTTCATCGAGCTCGGGCCCTTGACCCCCTCCGAGCTTGCCTACTTTGGCATTGGGGGCTCGAGTGGCTCCGCACCTCCTCCTCCTCATCATCAGCCTGAAGATGACGATGAAGACGATAAGAGGACCGACAGCGAGGAGTGAATACTTTAGGTCCCTTCTCTCCTTCTTTTTGGTGTCTTGATGCAAAAGGGGGAGAGATTGAGGGGGAGTCTTAGTCTTAGCTGTAGGATGCGAGGAGAGAGCTCTCTTTTATGCTTTTTGACTATTTTGTGGGTTGTAAAACTGTTTAATATGCTATTTTGCTACTTAATGGTTCTGTGGTGCAATGTCTTGATCTACTTGTGAATTAATCTATGAAATCTGTAATTTTGCTCCTAGAATGACATATATGCTTGTTATTGATATGTTAATTTCAATTGTGTCATTCTCTTCATGATTGTTGTTTCAATGCACTTAGTTATGCATCCCACCATAAAGAATGCACATATGAATCATGTTGTCATTGCTTGATGTATTTTAAACTCATATGTGCACACTTTATGAAAATCTCCACTTTTATCATATTTTGTGAAATCTCAATTGGTTGTCATCAATCACCAAAAAGAGGGAGATTGAAAGTGCATCTAGGAATCCCTTTTGGGTTTTGGATGATTTATGACAAGCAAATGAGATCCTAACCACTTTGTTGAGATGAGCACAGGTTTTAAAGTGAAAATAAGCAAAGTGCCAAAAAGAAGGGAAAATGAGGTGGAGAAGAGCTCAAGGAACAAGAGTAGTAGATCATTGTGTGTGTAGTGTGTTAAGGAAACACACCCCAAGAGCTCAAACACAATTAAACACACATATTGCACAAATTTATACAGGACCGGACTAGTCCGACTGACACCGGACTAGTCCAATATCCTTTCTGCATAAGATCGGACAAGTCTGATATCCATCGGACTAGTCCAATATTTCTCTGACTAGAATAAGACTAGTCCTCCCCAGTGCGGACTAGTCCTCAAAACACATCACAAGTCACACAAAATCGGACAAGTTTGATCACACACCGGACTAGTCCGATATTCATTTTGATCTAAATCGGACAAGTCCGATATTAGCACGGACTAGTCCGAAAAACTCTCTGACCTAAATCGGACAAGTCCTCCAAGTGTGGACTTGTCCTCATAACCACTTAGGGTTTCACTGTTCGGACAAGTCTGATGACTATCGGGCTAGTCCGAAGATTTCCAGAAGCGAAATCGGACAAGTACGCTCCTAGCCGGACTAGTCCGATATTTCGGGACACTTAGGGTTTGCTACACATAGCACACCGGACTAGTCCGGTGTCCACCACGGACTAGTCCGATCTTTTTAAACCCTAACAATCACTTTTAGAAACCCCATACAAATAGAGGTGCATGGCCCAACTTTAATATCTCTCGAACCCTAGCGCTGTCACACCTCCCAAGAGCCTCAGAAACACATCTCTCCACGAAATTTAAAGCCAAAAAGATCAATCCCTTGAGGATACACATTGGAACATTGGAGAGACATGTTTCATCACTCTTGAGCTCTTGGTTTGATTCCCTAACACACTCCTGTGATTTTCATTGTAATCTTTTGAGTCTGTTCTTGGTGGAGTTGTCATTGTAATCTAGGGGAGCCCTCAACGTGTGAGAAGACCCCTTGGATTTGGTTATTTACCCTTTGTTATAAGAGAAGAGGATTGGCCTTCGTGGCGATCCGACGAGAGTAGGGTTGGAGAAGACCCGGTCCTTTTCTGGACTCCTCAACGTGGATGTTGGTTGCCTCTGTGGGAGCCGAACCACGGGATAAATCGTTTGTGTTCTTGCTTTGTGTTCATCGTTCTTATTCGTCAGAACAATCTAGGGGTTTGAATCGATATTGTTACTTTACATTGAATCATTAAGTATAAGATTGAATTGTGATATATCCTAGTCCATAATCTTGCAACACTTCAATTAACTGTATATTTCCGCTACATACATCGTAGAATCAAATTAATCGATCAAACTTAATCAACCTAGTCAGTACACACCGGACTAGTCCGCACTTTACCGGACTAGTCCAATATCTCTGGTTTTGATTAGGTTGTTAAGTGTTGCAGGTTCTGACAAAATTCAAAAAGGCCTATTCACCCCCCCTCTAGGCCACATTCACCGTTGCTTTAGTTCAAACTCATCGTTAATAATCATTAGGGCTTGTATTCAAGGATATTATGAATTGTGTAATAAAAGTGCTTAATTAATCATATTATGTGGTAATTTTCTATATATCTTTTTTTGAATGCACTCGTGTATGTGTGTTGAAGGTCCTGGGCACACATATGCGTTCACTTGGTTCATTTTCGGGACCGGGTGTCACAAATTGGTATCAGGGCCACAGGTTGACCGTAGGACGCAGCCTAGATTGAATGGACACTTTAGAGCACATAGGAGCACTCAGGAATCGATGTGTTTTTGCTTGGTGTGTGTGTTTGCTATATATTATTTGCTTGTGTGCTTAATAGAGGATTTTGGGATGCTTTAGCATTGCCATGTCCACATAGGCTTGTATAGGTAGTTGTTTAGCTTCATATCCCTTGATGCATATAGTTGGGGATGTCTTCTAAATTCTTATCTCTTGCTTTTCTTTAGATGGTGAGGACTCGCAACCAGACGGATGGCAATGATGATGAGGAGAACAATGGAGCACCTCAGAACAACAATGGACAAGGACCTGTCCAGGGAGCTATCAACATTGAGCGGCTTTTGGCCATGCAAAACCAACTCATGCTGACCATGATACAAACTATGGGACAGTTGCAGGCTGGTAACATCGACAATCAGCCCCACATGCCTCCACCGCCACCCCCACCTCCTCATAACCAGTTGGGAGAGTTTATGAGGACTAGGACGCCGACCTTTGTTCAAGTCGCTGACCCTATGGATGTTGATGATTGGCTCAAGTCCATGGAGAAGAAGCTAGCTATTGTTCAATGCAGTGATCGGGAGAAGGTGTTGTTCGCATCTCATCAACTTGTTGGAGTAGCTACCGATTGGTGGGATTCGTATTGCAACACCCATGAGAACCAAGAGAGAATTACTTGGGCTGAGTTCAAGGAGAGCTTTCGTTCTCATTATGTGTCCGAGGGTGTAATGATCTTGAAGAGACAAAAATTTGAGAACTTGAGGCAAGGAAGATCGAGTGTGGGTGAATATCTCAATAAGTTCACTCAACTTTAAAGGTATGCGCCCGAGGATGTGAGCCGGGACAGTCGGAAACGATACTTGTTCATGAGGGCCTTGAACAATGAGATCCAAGTACAATTGTTGAATTGTGATTATGCCAACTTCCAGAAGCTTGTGGACAAAGCAATTGTAGTGGAGGACAAGGTCCGTGAGATGGAGCAAGACAACAAGAGGAAGGTGCCATATCAAGGACAGCAACAAGGAAGTAACGTGCGCCCTCGCTTTGCACCACCAAATGCGCCATATTTCAGCTCTTCTGCGCCTGCTCATTGCCCTGGATATGCATCGCGCCCAACTCAGTTTGTGCAGCAGCGCCATGTCATGCAAGCACCTAGGCCTCCAATGACTTTTGCGCCTCATGCCAATTTTCCTGGTGCTAATACGCAAAATCAAGTCCATCCAAATTTTGTTGCAGCAAGGAAGTGTTATACTTGTGGAGAAGTTGGACACTTTTCACATCAATGTCCTAAGTCAGGCCTTGGTCAACGAAGCAATGCGTCGAGGCAAAACCCAAGACCCAATGGAGGACAGCCGCAAGGGAACCGTGGACAGCAGAATTTTGCTCGTGGCAACGTGAACCATGCCTCTACGAAGGATGTGCAACAAGCAGATGACGTGGTGATTGGTATGTTTTTCGCAAACTCCAACCCGGCGACTATGTTATTTGATTCTGGAGCATCGCATTCATTCATTGCATCGAAATATGTTGCCAAGTATAGTTTTCCTATCTCTCATATGAAGTTTACTCTATTGGTTAAGTCTCTTGGAGGAGAGATGAGGACAAATATAGTACGTCCAAAAGTGAGCCTTAGAATAAGGGGGGTAGACTTCTTTGCCAACCTCATTGTCTTGGATTCTCAAGGACTGGACATTATACTTGGTATGGAATGGTTGAGGAAGCACAATGGAGTAATTGAATGCGCTACGAAGACGGTGAAGTTGACCAATGAGGAAGGGATCACCATAGAGTTTGAAGCATCTCAACACGCACCGAAGCAATTGGAGCTGAATCATATGGACGGTGTAGCAATTGAGGAGATTCCAATGGTGTGCGAATTTTTGGATGTGTTCCCGGACGATTTGCCAGGTATGCCACCTAATCGAGATATTGAATTTGTCATTGATTTAATACCTGGAACTGCACCTATAGCTAAGAGGTCGTATAGCATGCTTCCTAAGGAGTTAGCGAAGCTCAAGAAGTAGATTCAAGAGCAACTAGAGAAGGTTTTTATTCGCCCAAGCTCTTCACCTTTAGGAGCGTCCGTGTTGTTTGTGGACAAGAAGGATGGATCCCAAAGGATGTGTGTGGATTACCGAGCTCTCAACGAGGTGACCATCAAGAATAAGTACACCTTGCCACGCATAGAAGACTTGTTTGATCAGATGAAGGGTGCTTGTGTTTCCTCCAAGATTGATTTGAGGTCGAGATACTTTCAAATGAAGATCAGACCATCGGATATACCCAAGACCACTTTCAGGACACTATATGGATCCTATGAGTACACCGTGATGTCCTTTGGATTGACCAATGCACCTTCCTATTTTATGTACCTCATGAATAAGGTCTTCATGGAGTACTTGGATAAGTTCGTCGTGGTGTTTATTGATGATATCATGATCTACTCAAAGGACGAGAAGGAGCATGAGGAACACTTGAGGCTTACATTGCAGAAATTGAGGGAGCATCAATTGTATGTCAAGTTCAACAAGTGTCAGTTTTGGTTAAGGGAAGTGTCTTTTTTGGGTCATATCATCTCTGGAGGAGGAGTATTGGTTGACCCCGGAAAGGTGAGGGACGTGCTGAAATGGGAGCCACCGCAAAATGTAAAGGAAATAAGGAGTTTCTTTGGGATGGTTGGATATTACCGTAGGTTCATCAAGGACTTTTCCAAGATAGCCAAGCCAATGACGGAATTGTTAATGAAGGGGAAGGTTTTCCAATGGACTCAAGCTTGTCAATAGAGTTTTGAGGAGTTGAAGAAGAGGTTAACAATAGCCCCAGTTTTGATATTGCCGGACGTGAGCAAAAGTTTTGATATTTATTGCGATGCATCAAGACAAGGACTTGGATGTATGCTCATGCAAGAAGGACAAGTGGTCGCCTACGCATCAAGGCAATTGAAGAAACATGAGCAGAATTATCCAACACATGATTTGGAACTTGCAGTCGTGGTACACGCATTGAAAATTTGGAGATACTATATCCTTAGACATAGGTGTGAAATTTATACGGATCATAAGAGCCTTAAGTATATTTTCACACAAATAGACCTGAATTTGAGACAACAAAGATGGTTGGAGCTCATCAAGGATTATGATGTGGGAATCAATTACCATCCAGGGAAGGCTAATGTAGTGGCTGATGCTTTGAGTAAGGAAGGAGTAAGTCACCAACTCGCGGTTTGAGAACTGCCATCCGAGTTATGTAATGAGTTTGAATGGTTGAATCTCGGATTTGTAAATGAGATGGGGATGATGAAGTTAAATCCGACTTTGGAGCAAGAAATTCGAGAGGTTCAAACAAAGGATGAGGAAATTCAGGGAATCAAGGAAAGGACCCAAGAGGGAAGAGAATTCAGATTTGATGAGGATGAACAGGGTACCCTATGGCTTGGAAAAAGGATTGCCATGTCTGATGTGAATCATATTCAGGATACAATATTAAAAGAGGCACATGACTCGCCATACTCGATTCACCCCGGTTGTACGAAGATGTACAAGGACTTGAAGACATATTATTGGTGGGCTAGCATGACATAGTTGAATATGTAGCGTTGTGTGATGTGAGCCAACGAGTCAAGACGGAACATCAAAGGCCAGTGGGATTATTGCAGCCATTAAAGATCGTGGAACGGAAGTGGGAAGAGATCAGTATGGACTTTATAGTTGGGTTGCCACGTACACAGTCCGGCTCAATTTGGGTAATCGTGGATCGATTGACCAAGTCAACTCATTTGTTCCTGTCAAGACCACCTATACCACCGCGAAGCTAGCAGAGCTATATATGGAGCACATTGTGCGCCGACATGGGGTTCCGAAGAAGATAGTCTCGGATAGAGGTTCTCAATTTACCTCCAAGTTCTGGCAAAAATTGCATGAAGCTTTGGGAACAAGGTTGAATTTCAGCTCAGCATATCACCCTCAAACGGATAGACAAACTGAGAGGACCAATCAGATTTTGGAGGACATGTTAAGAGCTTGTGCTTTGAAGCATCGGAAAAGTTGGGACAAGAGCTTGCCATATTCAGAATTTTCATATAACAATAGTTACGAAGCAAGATTGAAAATGTTGCCTTATGAAGCACTATACGGGAGGAAGTGTAGGACACCTTTGTTCTGGAATGAGACGGGAGAAACCCAAGTATTTGGTCCGGATGTGCTGCTAGAAGCTGAAAAGCAATTTCAGATCATTTGCGAGAACTTGAGGGCTGCTCAATCAAGGCAAAAAGGCTATGCATACAATAGGAGAAGGAAACTAACCTTTGAAATAGGAGACTTCGTTTACCTCAAGGTGTCACCAATGAGAGGTCATAAGAGATTTAACATAAGAAGCAAGCTAGCACCTCGTTATATTGGACCATTCAAGATTTTAAACAAAAGAGGAGAAGTAGCATATAAGTTGGAGATGCCAGCTCATCTATCGGATGTTCATGATGTATTCCATGTTTCCCAGCTCTAGAAGTGTTTAAGGGTGCCGGAAGAACGAGTGTTAATGTAAGAATTGGAATTAGAGGCAGATTTGACTTATGCCGAGAAACCGGTCAAAATCATGGAAACCAAGGAGAGAGTCACAAGGAACAAGGTCATCAGATGGTGTAAGGTTCAATGGAAGCATCATATAGAATCAGAGGCAACTTGGGAACTGGAAGATGATCTCAAGAAGGAATTTCCCTATCTCTTCTCTTTCGTGTCGAATCTCGAGGGCGAGATTCATTTTAAGGGGTAGGTTTGTAACACCCTCATTTTCATGCATCATGCCCTGCACCCATCATTACATATGTATAACATTGAGCAACATAAAAAGGAACAAGTTTAAATGAATTTAGGGTGGTGCGAACTAGTCTGTTTTTGGTGCGGAATAGTCCGATTTCTCTCTGACATCGATCAGACTTGTCCGTTTTGCTGGGGACTGGCCTGTTTTTCTCTCTGGACACTTTCGGACTTGTCCGGTCCATTGCGGACTAGTCCGGTATTCCAGGAATCCTTGAAAATTTGCTAAGTCCCTCGACTTGTCCATACTTGTCTGGTATTCCAGTGGACCTGCCCGTTTTCCCCTCTAACTAAAGTCGGACTTGTCCAATGTTGGCCAGACTTGTCTGTTTTTCCCCTCTGGATAAGTTCGAACTTGTCCGATGTCCAGTCCAGACTTGTCTGATATCTCTCTGACCAACTTTGGACTAGTCTGACCCTTTTCAGACTTGTCCGGTAAATCGCGACTCCGAGTTGGTCTTTTGTTTCACGACTTGTTTCTTGGGTTTTACGTTAAGTAGGCCTAGGGACGTCGTGCCTAACTCTTTTAGAGCCCATGTGGGACTCCAAACCAACCCCTACTCATCTCAAACTCAAAATCCACCCAACCCTAGCCCTCCACCTCTATATAAACAACCCCACCCCTTGGCTTGACATCTATTTGCCACTTTTCAACCACACCCAAACCCTAGCTCGTGAATAGCCGCCACCAAGGAGGGAGAAGGAGATCCCGAACAAGAAGAAGAGGAGGAGGAAACGAAAGAGGATCAAGATCTCCACCAAGTTTCGTATTTCATCACCAGTTCACCTTCAAGCTCTTCATCAACCCTAGATCGTCAAGATCCAAGTGTTACCTCCAAGACCCTTGATTCATTGGAGCTCTAAACACCTGGTACACCTTTTACTTCCTCTTTCTCACGTGAATTCAACCCCAATTCTCCAAATTCACATCGATCTAGAAAATCCTAGTTCGTTGTTCTTGTGACGGTCGGACTAGTCCGGCCCCCTACAAACTTGTTCGATCTTGCAATCTGAATCCTGTTTAATTAGTTCTAAATCGATTCGAATCAATTCCAAACATGTTCAAACTTTTTAAAGGCTATTAGAACTAGTTAATAAACATTAAAAGCAACTCATTAACAAGTTTAACCTTGCATTTGCATTAATCATGCATGTCATGTCATATTGAGTAATATTTGTGCACTCTTTGATTGTGATTCTTGTCTTGTATGTTCGTTGTGCGGTTTAGATGGATTTGTGCTAGAGAGTGCTGCGGAGGACCTTCAGCACCAGGAGTTTGAAGCCTTTGATCCTAATCAAGCTTAGGAGCAAGGCAAGTGTCCTTGAACATATTGATCCAGTTTTTAAAATAGATGTTTTGTTTGCAAAATTGCATGCTTGTGTCAATTTGATGGGAATCTTATGGTAGGAAGCTTACTAGCTTTGTTTAACCACCCTTGTCACCCGGAATATATATTACAGAGTCGGGAGGGGCTTTTTACCTTTGCTTCGCTTAACTAATTGGGATGGGAAAACAACTACACTATTTAATTATGCATTAATGAGGTTATGGTTAATATGAACTGGTCAATAAGATATGGTAATGGGTGATCTAAGCAAGCATGGTATGTGGATGGGTTGGATGTCATAGTGGTTTGCTTGCTTTAGATCTAAGGACCGGTTCATGTGAGAATAAGCCAGGACTACAGTGCCACCACGAGGCCAAGTATGGGTGCAGCGTAGCTCATTAATTAGGGTATTGCTAGTGTTGAGCGGATCATTTGGCGCACCAGGGAAGGGGAGTCGGATTGGGTTTGTATATGGTTGGCGGGACTCCCTGGGATCCGAGTGGAACAAGAGGGGGCCCTTGGTTGAATATTTGCTCAATTGGAGACATCGCCACCGGTGAAACCTCAGTGGGTCCGTACATGCTAGTAGTCCCTTTGTAAAGGATATTTTTTAATCTCTTGGCCATACACCTATGGTAGTGTTTTGGCACAATGGAGGTTTTCTTTAGTCACCGACGGGTGATGAAATCACAAACACATGGGTAAAGTGGTATAACATCTGTAGAGTGTTAAAAACTATCATGATAGTCGTGCTCTCAGTTAAGAGCACCTGGATGACCTACATGATTAGAGGGGTTTTGGTATTGGGATGGTTCGGTTATGGTTTGGTACAGGTTATGGCTGGTTATGGATTAATTCTGGTATTGAATATGGTTATAGGTAATGAGAAATCTGGCATAATTGTGATGGATATGGAATATGGACTGGTACTATGATATTACTTATGGTTTACGATGGGTTTATTTCACATAAATATATAATGCATTGCTTTTCAAATGTTTTAATGTACTTTTCAACACTTAGCCATTATGACATTCGTCATTTGAATCAGCCACATGTCATACTTTCCACACTTGCTGAGTACGACATGTACTCACCCTTGCAATTCCCCCACCAACAGTTGCAGGTCACGATTGGGAGTATAACGATGATAATGCGGAGTTCTAGGTTGTGTCTGCCGTCAGCTTTGCCTATGGTGTTGATTGGAGCTGCGTTATATCCCTATTTGTTTAGTTGCTTAATTAGTTTATTGCCGCTGCTTTAGTTCAAAATTGTCATTAATAATCATTTGAGCTTGTATTCGAGGATATTATGAATTGTGTAATAAAAGTGTTTAATTAATCTTGTTCTGTGGTAATTTTCTGTATATCTTTTTGTGAATGCACTCGTGTATGTGTGTTGAACGTCCTGGGCACACATATGCGTTCACTTGGTTCATTTTCGGGACCGGGTGTCACAGAGGTGCACCATGTACTTGATCTTCTCCCTGGTCCGAGCGAGGAGAAGGATTCCAGCTCCGGCCCCCTGCTTCTGCATGGAGCCATCGAAGTAGAGAGTCCAGTGAGGCTCGATGAAGACCGAGACCTTAGATTCTGGCTTCTGCTCGTCGAGGCCCCCTAGAGTTGATGAAGAAGGTGTCCACTCCACCATAAAGTCATCCAGCGCCTGACTCTTGATCGCATGTCGGGGCAGGAATTCGAGGTCTTTCTGCCAACTCTGCTACCCACTTGGCGATATTTCCCGTAGAATTAGGATTATGTAAAATAACTCGCAGTGGATAAGAAGTTACCACTGAAATCTTGTGGGCTTAGAAGTAGTGACGAAGCTTCCTTTAGGCAATAAGTACTGCGTATAGCAGCTTATGAACCTCAATATACCGAGTCTTGCGTCGTGAAGAACTTCGCTGATGAAGTACACTGGTCGCTAGACAGTTCGGACCCTCTCAAAGGGGTCCAGAGCTTCTTCTTCATCAACCTAGATCCTCCCGGAGGGGTTCGGACCTTCTTCTTCTTGAGTAGGTACTCCCACGAATGAGGGAGGTTAATCCACGGGCATCTTGCCTTTAGAATCCGTGCCTAGGGGCTGGGACCCAGACTCGCCTTCAGGTAGCTCTGGACCCTCCCAGAGGGGTCTAGGCTCCTGAGTTGAAAGTGTTTCTGGTCTCTCAGCAACCAGAACCATGCTGACAGACTCCATAGTTGCAGCGATGTAAAGCAGAAGAGGCTCTCCAGGCTCTGGAGCTACCATGATTGGTAGTGTGGTGAGGAGCTACTTGAGCTCTTGGAATGTCTTCTCTGCTTCTTCAGACCAATGGAATGATCCAGACTTCCTCAGCAGCTTGAAGAAGGGTAGCACCCGCTCTGCCAGCCTTGAGATGAATCAACTGAGTGAAGCTAGACATCCAGTTATCTTCTGGATATCCTTTATACGAGGTGGAGGCTGCATCTCTTCAATAGCTTTAATCTTGGCCGTGTTTGCCACAATTCCTCAGTGAGTCACCAAGAAACCAAGGAGCTTCCCGGAGCTAACCCCGAATACACACTTGTCCGGGTTGAGCTTTGTGTGCGTTAGGTGTAGCTTGTCAAAGGCGGCTTGTAGATTATCCAGGAGTGAGTCCTGGTTCTTCACCTTGACTACGATGTCGTCGACATAGACTTCCACCAAGTCCCTAATCAGCTCCCCAAAGTTCTTTGCATGACTTGCACAAAAGTTGAGGCAGCATTTTTAAGACCAAAAGGCATGGCAGTGTGACAGTACAACTCATCTACTATTATGAAGGCAGTATGCTCTTCATCTTCCTTAGATATTGGAATTTGATGATATCTAGAATATGCGTCTAAGAAACACAGTAAATCACATCTGGAGGTAGAATCCACTATCTGATCTATCCTCGGTAGTGGAAATAGGTCTTTTGGGCATGCCTTATTTAAGGTAGTGTAGTCGATGCACATTCGAAGCTTCCTGCCGGCTTTGGGCACAACGATTGGGTTTGCCAACCATTGTGGATGATGAACCTACGGGATGAATCGAGCGTCAAGCATATTTTTTACTTCTTGTCTGATGAAGTTATGTTGCTCAACAGATTGCTTTTGGGGCTTCTATTGTATAGGACGTACGTCGGGTTATATCTTTAGACGGTGCTCGATCACTTCCCTAGGGATCGCAGGCATTTGTGACGGTTGCCATGCAAACACGTCAACATTCGCCCAGAGGAAAGTGACGAGCGTGAGTTCCTATTTGTCACCCAGACTTCCCAATATACGGGTGGTCTGTTTGGCATCATAACCAATTTGACGACTTTGATGGGGATGTCGGTGTCGCCACGTGGTTGCACACGAGGTGCAGAAGATGAGCCACGCTGACGTGAGCTCGGAGGTTGAGCAGCTTGCTCCTTGCCGTATTCTTCTTCTTGTGTTGTTGCAAGCGCATGAAGTTCCTCCAGCGCAGTAACTCCAGCAGTGGGGTCCTCTCGGATCCGAAGGACGCCTGATGGAGTTAGCATCTTCAACATGAGATAGCCGTAGTGGACCACGGCTATGAACCTATACAGGGCTGGCCTACCTAGGATCGCGTTGAAGGGTAGGCTGATGTGTGCCACATCAAACACTAGCTTCTCGGACCTGTAGTTGTCTCGAAGGTCACAGGTAAAGTCACAGATCCAAGAGGTGTGATAGTTCCCGGACCTACCCAGAGAATTGATGTAAAGGTCTTAGGTTCGAGAGGTTAAGTTGGAGCTTCACAAAAGCTGTGAAGCATAGGAGGTTAAGCGATGCGCCTCCATCGACCAAGACATGGTAGAGTTGGATGTTGTTGATAGTCGGGGAGACCATCATGGGCAATTGTCCAGCTCCTACCATGTTCTTCGGACAGTCCGAAGCATCGAAGGTGATGGAAGTATTCATCCACTTCCGATATGGCTTTGCCTTAGCAGTAGGAGCAGCAGCAGCCATCTCTTGATGCATAGTCTTTAGGATGTGTCGGGGGGTGATGTTCCAGGACCCTCCATACAACATATGTAGAGTCTTCCGACGCTCATTGTCAGAGATGTCAAAGTCATCGACGATGGTGTTGTAGACCTCCTTTAACGCCTTCTTGGCGTCTTGGAAGCCTAGCTCCTGATAATACGAAGCTTCATCGACTTTCTGCTTACCTTCCCGCTGGTGGAAAGGGGTTTCGTCTTGACACTTGCTGTTGCGTTCAGCAAGCCTCTTGACCTTGCAATAGTCTTCAAGATTGTGGGTTGTCGATTTATGAATCGGACACCACATCTTTTCACCGTCACCATCTTCTGACGATGGTCGAGGTCGCTTGTCAGGGCGTGGCCCCTGGCCACCCGGAGCTGCGGTAGCTGCAGTAGTAGGTGTGCTGGCAAGTGACTTCTTCTTGTCACTTCATATCTTATTCTTCTTCTTTTCCACTGCCAAAGGCAGTAGCTTCAGCTTTGAAGGATTGCTTGGCCTTCGTAGCTAGTTTGGAGTGCATCTCACGACCCTCTGCAGCTCTGGCGCATTTGTCAGCCAGGCTGAAGAGCTCTGTGACGCTGCTAACGTTCTTGGTTGCCAGCTTCTCCAGCATCTTCTTATCTCAGACCCCCTGTCAAAATCTGACGATGACAGAAGCATTGGAGATAGAAGGGATGGTGTTCCGTACCTGAGAGGATTGTTGGATGAAGGATCACAGCGACTCCTCCGACTTCTGCTGTACGGCGAAGAGATCCAACTCGGTGTCAGGCCGAGTGTAGGAGCTCCCAAAGTTGGCAGTGAAATGACGACAGAGTTCCCCCCAATTTTAGATGGAGTCAGGAGGTAGGCTCATGAACCAGGACCTTGCAGTCCCAGTCAAAGCCACAGGGAAGTAATCGACCATTACAACCTCATTGCCTCCAGCAGCGAGGATGGCGGTAGAGTATATCTGAAGAAACTCAATGGGGTTGACTGTCTTGTCGTATTTCTCCAAAAGATGAGGTTGGAACTTGGGTGGCCACTCGACCATGCGGAGGTGCATGGCAAGGGCTAAACAGTTGCCCCCCACTCTGAGAGGAGAAGGGTTTTCTCGAGCAATTCGCCTCTTGCGAGGTCGCTTGATGTTGAAGCGGTCATCTTCCATCATGTGTCGGTGTTGAGCTCTGATCGAAGGTCCTGTGTCGAGAGCCTTGACGACGAAATGAGTGCGACGAGCCCCAGAGGGCAGTGACATCACTTGCTGGGAGGGCGCATGTCTCCTGAGCTGCGACGCCTGAGGACCAAGTCTGCCAGACAAGGTCCTGTTCTGAGTAGGTGCTTGCCCTGCATGGGAAGACTTTGGCTGTTGATGGCATTGGCTGCAGCTGCAACCAAATGTTGAACATCAGTGCACCACTGTTCTAGCACGGTGGGAGGAGCTCTTGGCACTGGTGGACGCTGAAGTAGAGTTTGCGCTGCATTCAGCACATTCTCCGGGTTGTTTGTCGATGTAGTCACCAATGTGAACGCACCATCTTGTTGTCCAGCATTGGCTGCTGGAGTAGGTGGTGGGAGTGGAGCATTGCCTGCCGGAACCACAACGTCAGCTGGCTGGTGGATGTTGGAGGGATTTCCCCCAGTAGGTTGCACAGCTAGTCCATTGGATGATGCGACATCGGAATTCACCATCTTGAAATTTTGAGAGCACTCCTAACTGGCGCGCCAAATGTCGAAGTGCAGACTAGGACTCTTCCCCTAGTACTACTAAGATGTAGTCCGTGGAGGTTCGTATTAGGTTGGGGCGCAAGTCAAGACCTTGGCAAGAGGTGAACACCGAGAGTTTTATGTGGTTCGGGCCGCCTGAGCGTAATACCCTACTCCACGAGATGTGTGTTGATTGTATGAGCTTGGAGGGCTTGAGATTAGTTGAGATCAGATTCCTCCTTCTACCGAGCAACGCAACCCTTTTATATGTCAAGGACTAGCTGTTACAGTATGTGTCTGGCCCGACAACTGGCCTCGGCTGTATTAACTACCTTGTACACGATCTACAGTATAATTAGGGGTTAATTGTGTGATAACGTGCCTTAATAGCAGTGTTACTGGTCTTGATAGTCCTCTGACCGTGTGTCATTAATATAGCATTAATGGCGCATTAACTTGGTCTTGTGGCGGCTAATTGATAGCCCTGGAACATCCGCACTATTAGAGATCACGTAGTCTTCCCGTTGCTAACGTAGGTCCGGGCGTTGACACGTAGAAGCTTCGGAGCTTCCCTCTACTAGGGGATAGGTCCGGTGCCGTTGGACACGTGGCAGTACTGGAGCTTTCCTGAGAAGGGAGGCAGGTTTGGCTCTTCTTGACACGTGGTAGCACTGGAGCTCTCCAAACGAGGGAGGCAGGTCTGGCTCTTCTGGACACGTGGCTACACCGGAGCTTCCCTGAGGAGGGAGGTAGGTCCAGTTACGCAGGATGCGTATCCCCTTCAAACGTCTACCACTTGGACATAAGAACTCCTCGGCTTTCCTTCCAGTATCAGGGGGTACCGGGTACGCAGGGTACCGACAGTCACGTTGCTCTTGGATCTTGATTTTGCTCCCGTCCTAAATACAAACCTTTGCAGACTACTTCTTAGTAGTACTGAGGGAAGTGTCATGGGCACACTTCGACAACCGTGTTGGCACTGGGCGCACCGCCAACCGGTCACTACAGGCGGGGCCAGCGTGCGCACGGCCCAACAACGACCGGTCGAGCGCGCTGGGCCACGCGCGCACCCCCCCCCCCCCAGCGTCGGGGCCCAATGCCGTTTTTTCTTTTATATTTAGATTCAAAATCAATCTTCAAACATCTATAATTTTCCCAAAATTTGTCCAAATTCAATGATTCTTTATTTCTAAATTCTTCAAAAAATATGATCTATCACTTGGAGCCATTATTATCGAAATTATATATCTCAATTTGGTGTATTCATGCAAACTCCAAATTTGGTGTGTATGTACATATGATAAATATTACTCATTTTTTGTATCTCTTCAAATAAAAAATAATCTTCAGCTGAAATTTGGTATGTATGCCCACATTATACATTTGTGCACTCACACATGTCTCACTTCACATTTCTCCCCTTTTAACTCCAATGCTCATATGAAGTATGAACTTCACTCAAATTCAAAGACATATTCATTCAAACAATGTTCAAAAAATCTAAAAAATATCGTGGAGGTTGGTGTCATTATTAAAAATCCTCACACAAAATTTCACTCACAAAATCGATGTATTATTCAAGATATAAAAATGACAAAAACTCCCCAAATCCTTTTTTGTTTTTTCCTGGTCAATTTATTATGTTTCTCAAACTCAAGTTCAGAGGACACATGAAATACAATAACTCCAGAATTTTTGAATTTTTCTCCATGTATTGCATAAAAAACTCGAAATTCATTTTTCTTTGTTTTTTATTCCGTGCAATATATTATTATTTTGAATGTAAAATTTTGTCAGAACATGTAATTCAACTCTCTCAATCTTCACAATTTTTTTCATATTTCTTTTGAAAGCTTTTTGGCTATGTATTCAAAAAATTTGCTCTCAAATCTAATTTTAAATGTTGTTGGGCCATGCCCAGTGGTGTTAGGCTGCTGTTGGGTCGTACTGCTGGTGTTGTGTGACACCCAGTTCCGAAAATGAACCAAGTGAACGCATATGTGTGCCCAGGATGTTCAATACACATACACGAGTGCATTCACAAAAGAGTATTCAGAAAATTACCACAGAATAAGATTAATTAACCACTTTTATTACACAATTCATAATATTCTCGAATACAAGCTCCAATGAACATTAATGACAAGTTTTAGCTAATGCAGCGGAAATAAACTAATAAGCAACTAAGCAAAAGGGATAGCGCAACTCCAACATTCCACAGGCAAAGCTGACGGTAGACATTGCCTAGAACTCTGCATTATCATCGTTAAACTCCCAATCCTGACATGCAACTGTTGGTGGGGGAATTGCAAGGGTAAGTACATATCGTACTCAGCAAGTGTGGAAAGTATGACATGTAGCTGATTCAAATAACGAATATAATAATGGCTAAGTGTTGGAAAGTACATTAAAACATTTGAAAAGCAACATATTATATGTATGAGAAATAAGCCCATTATAACCTGTAATCATCATAATACCAGTCCATATTCATTACCATCATCCATATTTCAGATTTCTCATTACCAATAACCATAATCAATATCAAAATTTAGTTCATAACCAGCCATAACCATTTTATTAACCGCAACCATTACCAAACCATAACCATAACCATTCGAAATACCAAGTTTTCCTCTAATCATAGAAGTTTTCCAGGTGCTCATAACCGGGAGCACGGCTATCATGATAGTTTTATTAGACTCTGAAGAGTTTGTACCACTTTACTCACGTGTTTGTGATTTCATCACCTGTCGGCGACTGAAGAACCTCCCTTACGCCAATTACACTTCCTTTGGTGTATGGCCAAGAGATCACAAAATAGCCTTTACAAAGGGATTACTAGCCTATTTAGACCACACTGAGGTTTCACCGGTGGTGATGTCTCCTACAGAGCACATCTTCAACCAAGGGTCTCCTCTTGAGCCATTCGGATCCCAGGGTAGTCCCACCAATCATCAACAACCCAATCTGACTACCCCTTCCCCGAGCATCCTTAATGGTCCAAATAGCACTGGAAAAGCCCTAATTAATCCGCTACGCCGCACCCATATTTGGCCTCGTGGTGGCACTGTAGTCCTGGCTTATTCTCGCATGAACCAGTCCTTAGATCTAAAGCAAGCAACCACCATGACATCCAACTCATCCACATATCGGGTTTGCTTAGATCACCCATTACCATATCATATTAACCAGTTCATATTAACCATAATATCATTATTGCATAATTAAAAGTGTAGTGTTGTTTTCTCATCCTAATTAATTAAGCGAAGTAAAAAGGTAAAAAGCCCTTTCCGACTCTCTACTATAAATTTTAGGTGACAAGGGTGGTCAAAAAATCTAGTAAACTTCCTATCATAAGGTTTTCCATCAAATTAACACAAGCATGCAGTTTTGCAAACAAAAATTTTACTTTAAAAAAATAGGATAAATATGATCAAGGACACTTGCCTTGCTCTTGGGGTTGGTTCGGGTCAAAGCCTTCAAACTCTTGGTGCTGGAGATCCTCCGCGGCACTCTCTAGCGCAAATCCGTCTAATCCGCACAATTACATATAAGACAAGAAACACAATAAAAGAGTGCACAAACATTAGTCAATATGACATGACATGCATGATTGATGAAAATGCGAAGTAAAACTTGTTAATGAGTTGCATTTAATGATCACTAACTAGTTCTAATAGATTTTAACAAGTTTATACAGGTTTGTATTTGATTCGATCTAATTTAGAATTAATTCAACAGAAATTAACCAGGGAAATCAGACTAATCCGCTAGGGACCGAACAAGTCTGCATTGCGCAAGACAGCAGATTAGGATTTTCTAGATCGACGTGAATTTGGGGAAACAGGGTTGAATTCACGTAAGGAAAAGGAAGTAGAAGGTATATCAGGTGTTTAGGACTCCAATGAATCAAGGATCTTGGAGGTTACACTTAGATCTGGAAGATCTAGGGTTGATGAAGAACTTGATGGTGAATTGGCGATGGAGAATGCGAAGTTGATGGAGATCTTAATCCTCTTTCGTTTCCTCCTTTTCTTCTTCTTGCTCTAGATCTCCTTCTCCCTCTTTGGTAGCGGCTACTCACGAGCTAGGGTTTAATTGAGTGGAAAAATGGCAAATAGATGTCAAGCTAAGGGGTGAGGTTGTTTATATAGAGGTGGAGACTAGGGTTAGATGGATTTCGAGTTTGAGATGAATAGAGGTCGGTTTAGAGTCCTACATGGACTCTAAAATAGTTAGACACGACGTCCCTAGGCCCACTTAACGTAAAACTCAAGAAACAAGTCGTGAAGCAAGATATCAACTCGGAGTCGCAATTTATCGGACAGTCTAAAAAGTGTCGGACTAGTCCGAAGTTGGACAGAGAGAAATCGGACAAGTCCGGACTGGATATCGGACAAGTATGAACTTATTCAGAGGGGAAAAACAGACAAGTCTGGCCAAAAATCGGACAAGTCCGACTTTAGTCAGAGGGAAAAACGGACAAGTCCGTTGGAACATCGGGCAAGTCCAGGGACTTAGCAAAATTTTCAAGGAATTAGAACACCGGACTAGTCCGCACAGGACCGGACAAGTCTGAAAGTGTCCAGAAGAGAAAACAAATTAGTCTGCAGCAAAACGGACAAGTCCGTTTGAAGTTAGAGAGAAATCGGACTAGTCCGCACAAAATCGGACTAGTTCGCACTTTCCAGAATCCTTAAGTGCGGTTTTGTTTCTAATTCATTTTAAACTTGATCCTTTTTATATGGATTAATGTCAAACATATTTTATGATGGATGCAATGCATGGTACATGAAAATGAGGGTGTTACATGTTGGGCTGAGGTTGTTTTTAAATTTTAATTCAAATTTGAATGTTCAAACTTGTATAGTTTCTTCAAATTTGAACTGAATTCGATGATTTTTTCCTAAATTCTTCAATAAATATTCTCTATCACTTCAATATTTTTACATATTTTTTGCATTTTTTACATTTTTTTATGAAAAACTTGATTTTTATTAAAATTTTAATTGTTCGTTGGCTAAAACCAAAAAAGTGGGTCGTGCTCGGACCTACGGCCCGAAGACGGCCCGTCGAGCCTCGAGCCGTGCCTGGACCTGGATTTTCGACCGCCGGCCCGGCACAATCCGACTTGACGTGCTTTCGATACGAGAGCATTTCAACCTGAAGCACGAACAGGCTGTGCCGGGCCGGCCCGGGCACGGCCCGAGTCCCACTTTTAATGCTAAACATTAAGACAACTGCAGCCACAACACAAAAGCTTGTAACATGTATTGATGGAAACACACGAGCCAAAGAAACAAAAGATGATCTTACACCAGTGAACCATTTCCACCAAATATGCAAGTAAATCTTTGTTGTTTATAGTATGTTGAAATGATTAAACCACTAGATTGGTTTTGCTTTATGCTGATACCTATATGTATTCCATTTTATGTATTTTGATAATAAATATGTATTTAGCCATCACATCTCATAAATTATATTGTACTCTCTGTTTCTAAAAGTTTGTCACTTTGTAGTTTAAAAATAAATTACAAAACGACAAACTTTCAAATATAGTGGAGTGGTATGTAGTAATTTGTAATCATCTTGAAATTTCTTTTATTATTCAGAGGCCAATGTGAGCCGTCCGATTTATCTGGTATTTCCTCTGTTCAGCGTTTTCTCTTCCTGCACGCGGCATCGCCTTCGTTTTCTGGGCTTCTGGCACGTCCTTCCCGCTCCACGACGCGTTCCTCTCATCCCCCAACACACGCGGAGGGCGCAAATCCCCGCAACCGCAGCGCCAATCGGAGCCGGGAGCCGGCCCCGATCAATTGAAGTCAACTGCCGGAACCAAATCCCGAGCCCCGCCGCGAGATCAAATCATCCACAGGTCCTCCGTGTCGCGTCCAGTGAGGGAGGGGAGAGCGGCGACGATGTCGGGGGCGGGGGAGTACCAGGAGATGGCGGCGTCAGTGCCGCCGGCGCTGAAGGCCATCACGCTGACCCACGTCCGGTACCGCCGCGGTGACCCGCTGGGCCTCTTCCTCGCGTGGGTATCCCTCGTCCCGGTCTTCATCAGCCTGGGCGGCTTCGTCTCCCACTTCCTCTTCCGCCGGGAGCTACAGGGCATCTGCTTCGCCGCGGGGCTCCTCGTCTCGCAGTTCCTCAACGAGCTCATCAAGCACTCCGTCGCACAGTCCCGCCCGGCCTACTGCGAGCTGCTCGAGACCTGCGACTCCCACGGCTGGCCCTCCAGCCACTCGCAGTACATGTTCTTCTTCGCCACCTACCTCTCGCTCCTCGTGCTGCGCCGATCGCCTGCGAGCCGGATGATGGCCGCCGTGACTTGGCCTCTCGCTTTCCTCACCATGCTGTCCAGAGTGTACCTGGGGTACCACACCGTCGCGCAGGTGAGAGATTCTGAATTTCGGATCCGATCTGATAGGGGGCATAATCGGGACATTGTTTTCTTTCCAGAAGTTATGCAATTCGCAATCGGTGCCACGATATTTGACAAGCAATTCTTCTGCCTCGCTTTCAGGGAAATAGATAGAATTGAGCTCTAACCGTGAGTCTAAGGATAAGCGAAATGCCAAATATTTGGGTACTTCTAGGGGACTCTCACCAATTCAGAAAACAATGGTTTGTATTAGGGACAATAATGACTTATTTGTGTTTTAATGACCTTCAGATGTAGATAGTCGATATTAAGGTTTCAAGCGAAATTTGCTAAGGTTGGACTGGTTTCCATTGAGATAAAATTTTATTGTGTATTTACCTTGAAATAAGGTAGCTCAATAGTACTTGAAAGTGGTATCACTAAGTTCGCACACACACTAAAAAGAAAGGACTAACTAATAAACGAAATATCTTTCCATTTTGAAGGGATGCTGTGAAACGGTATGCTCCATGGACATAAGAAATAGCAACCAAAGTGTAGTAAAGTTGCAATTGATGAATTGTATCCCCCTATTTCTCTAACACAATCATGAATATAGCTGCCTCATGAAGTGCATTCATCTGCATAAAAGTCCTTATATCTTCATTGTAGGACTGTGATTTAGGTTTTTGAATGTTCAATAACACATGTATGCTGTATCAATCTGTATTACATTTCAATATATGAAATAATTGCATGTTGTGTATTTTTGTTCATAAAAAATTGGTGGTTTTCTGCATGGTAAAATTATTCCTGTCTGTGTCATCCGATTATAGTACCCTCCTCTAGAAAAGTTGTTTATCTCTGCCCAGATCTGCTTATTTGGGAACGAGTTTACCTTTTTGGGTAATTACTGCAACTGTGAAATTGAAAATAAAAATTAATTTGATGATTTCATTAGGTTTTTGCTGGAGCAATAGTGGGCCTTGTCTTTGGTGCTATTTGGTACTGGATTGTCAACACCATGCTTGTTGAATATTTCCCAATGATCGAGGAGAGTGCAATTGGGAGATGGCTGTATATCAAGGATACATCGCATATTCCAGATGTGCTCAAGTTTGAGTATGATAATGCAAGGGCAGCAAGGAAGAAATTTGCTACTGATTGAGCATGTAAGTTGCAACATATAATTTCGTTTTTCTTGTTTAACAGTTCTGCTCAGACATGAAGTGTTTGATCAGGAAAAATCACAATTCCTGACCCCAGCATCTGTGGAATCTTGAGATTTCCTACTTGACTTGCAATCCTAAACGCACTTGCTCCATATTCATAGGATTGTTAAGATAAGGTTAACAACAGAGTTACAGCTACTGCTAGGAGCTATCATAAAACTGCACCTTAATTTTATGATGATTGGTATTACGTTACACTCAGAAGAAACATGTAATATGAATTATTGTAACCTGATCATAGTGGTCTCTTCAGCCCTTACCAACTGGTACTACCCTATCTCTAGGTGATCTAATCAATTTGACCTCAGTTGCCATACCATTGCTCAAATATTCTTATGTTAAAATGCAGGTCGAGCTTCCTGATTGCTGTTTGGGGGGTGAGAATATGTGTGGGGCGACGTTTGCTTCGCTTAGTAGAAGAAACACCTACTTGAGTTGTGGCATTTGTCTACGTAGATATACCCCATTGCTCATTATCAATTTTTTTTTTTGGTTGGATATTATTATTGTAACTTCAAGGGCGGGCCTGACGCAGTGGTAGTCTCTCGCTTGTGTCCTGGAGGTATTAGGTTTGAATCAACCACTTTGCAGAATAAACAAGAGAAATCCACTTTCTTAGACCATACAATATGTGAGAGCTTTCAACACTTAGTATGCTCTTTAGTTTTATTGTAACTTGAAGTTACATTTGAAAAATGACCAGTGAACAATGTGTAAGTTCATTTCGGCCGTATCCGGATTTTTTTTATGAACTGTGAATTGAATTAAAGGACTGTATCCGGATTCACTTTTTGGTTCTTCTATGTAGTTGTGAGATAACTGTAGTGTATTTTAAGATAACTCCAGATGTCCTGCACTGAATTTTCACAAACCCAATGGTAATTTGTAGAGAAATTTCTGTTTTTTTCTTTTCTGCATCTCACAGATGGGTAAAAGCCATATGATCAAGATTATGAAGGGAAGGGATACCATTCAGTCCAACAGTGTTGTAGCTAAGAGGGTTTTGTAGGGAGATCTCAGAACGGAGTCCATCAACAAGGTCATGAGGTTGACCGCAGAATGTGGTGCTGAGGAAATGATGAGAATTATATGGCTACAAAACTGTTAAGGCTGAGAACGTGATATCTTTATCTTTACCACAACCGAAGTACTCATTAGGCTTGGAACCTGGTAGAATTACATTTTTTGATAGACAAGATTGCAAGTGGACCTGTTACTTAGAACCTGTTATTTATACTTTTTTGTTTCTCTTAACATTGGATTTATGGTTTATTTATATGAACAAAGTGTTCATGTCAGAAAAAAGGGAACCTGTAGGCTCGTGGTTTTCTTTGAGATGCGTTCTCCCATGATGAGTTGTTGGTGAATCAATGGCTGTGAAATGATGAGTCGTATGGTTATTGGATCTGTTCTTGTGTTATTGTGAACTGATGAATTGTTCAGGAATGGAACAGTTGTAAACCAAAAGATCTGGTCATTTTTAGGATATATAGAAGTCAATAGCAAGCATGAGGTGATGAATATACAAGCACAACAGTAGAGATGTGTTCAGGAGCCGTTGAAAAACAAAGGAATAATTCTTTAAGGAATTGACCCCAAAAAAAAAACTGCTATTGCATGCTCTCAAATTATTGACGTTAAAAAAGCAAGGGTATAGTAGACCAAGTAATAATCCAATCACTATTATCCCTAGTGGTTTGGAACATCTAAACTAAGGATAACAATTACTCCCTCCTTTGTCGTTTCAGACAAACAAAAACTAAAAATGAACTACATAAGGCTGTTCTAACGACAAATATTTTGATACAAGGAGTAGGTAGCTAACAGTTATCCATTAGCTATTAGCTAACTAACAATTATCCCTAGTGATTTGGAACACTCCTTTAGCTGCTCGGTTCAACCTCCAAACAGAAGGTTTTACATGTTCAAGCCCCGACTTGCTAAGCTGCAGAACGTCGTTCCTCTCGGGTCTGTAGAATTTCTGGCAGGGGAGCTGTGATTTTCACCATCTGCAGAGCCGGCATGTAAGTGTACAGTCATCATAACGAGTATCGAGTATCATCAGTTATGCAAATCAAGAAACAACAGTAAAAACCCCTTTCAGTTTCCCGGATGTACAACTGTCCTTACTAAAGTCAGTTCTATAGTAATAATCATTTTGCAGGTCTGGTGGCTACGCATCAGGTTGTACACGCAGAAAAGACAACTGGCCAATATGCTCAATTTTCAAACAACGTCTTCCCTTTTACCTTCTTTTGTTCAGGCCTACAACAAAACACATTTTTACCCATATAACACTTCTATACAGGAGTACAACCAAATAATCTCTCTTTTCATTCAGAGGTGCTAAATTTCAGTTTTTTGTTAAAAAAAACAGTCTTCTATTTCTGTGAGTGACCTTCAGTTATATCCTTTCTTTCTAGACCCTCTGATAGTATGCCATTACTCCATTAACACTGTAATACTCTTTTACTGGCAACAATTTTGCAGAATGCGTAAACGCATTACAGATGAATGTATGTACCTAATTTAGTTCTCAAGGTTGTAAACTATTGCACAAGCCAGGTCAGTAATAGTGCAAAAAGAATAAGATATTTATCTAGTCACCTTATTTTTTGTTGGATGGCAAAGAACCAGCCAATGTGCATGTAGGTGATACCCACAGTCTCCAGGAACAGGTTGTATAGGCCTCTCATAACCTCTAATAAGGGTGTGAACCGTTAATCAAAGTAAATATGAAACCCGAATAAATTTTTCATGTATAAACTTTCAAAATTGCACTAGGTGTACCATCCAAAGGGATAGCTCAACGGAAGTGAAGAAATGAAAAAAATACCCATCATATGCAAAAGAACCATCTGGGCCACTAGATTCTGGCATATCAAGATTGGGGTGCCCACCAATACCATATAGAGGATCATCTGTTTGTGAATAGAGAAAAAAAATACATGAGATTTATTTCACAGTTGTCAAAATCTGTGTTAGATTTTAATGCTAATCAGGACCATCCCTTGAAAAAATAATGCACAGGGAAGGTGAGATTATGAGTTAAGAGTGTGGAAAAAGATATAATTTTATGGTGGAGTGAGCACAAGAATAGACTTGCCTACGAGAGGGTGCCCAATGTATGCAAGGTGTATCCGTATTTGGTGGGGTCGTCCTGAATGAATTTGAACCTACATTGATTAGGAAAACAAAGCATAAAAAAAATGTTGAACGCAACAAAAGAAAATTTGACAATATGCACATGCTCAGTCAAAATAAAGATGATGCCATGCACATTTCGGAATATGATAGGCCAGACAGGACACATTTTGTATGAATTCAACGCAAATACTACCTGGACCAGTGTTTGATTTCGGTGTGCTAGCCTCTCAAGAACACATACTTTGCTCATTGCTGGCTTTCCTGAAATCGGTGGTGCAAGATAACATAATAAAAACTAAAGTAACAAGCTTTGCCCTATACAAACCATGCAATCAACAGTTATACAAACCATGCAATCAACAGTTATGCAATCACTCAACATCTGAGGATCATCTCCAATTCTAAGTTCCACAAGTAGAATTACAGTACCTGAGGAACATGCAGCGTAAAGTCCCTCTGCAACTCCAGGATAATGAACTAATCCTATGGGTTGGGTAACCACAACCTATATGGAATAAATTGGATGAACAACGGGGGATGATAATTAATAGAACAAAATCCAACAGATCAGAATAGACAAATGAATATGGGTAAAAGGATAGCACCTCATCATTGTCAAGTATGCCAGTCACTAACGCTCGATAGAATTTTGAAATTTTTCGTTCTTTACCAAAATCTGTTTTATCCCTGTAAATTATATCCATCACTTGACTGAATGCATGATGTGAATATTTGAAGAGAGAAAATTCAGCACCTTCTATTTCCAGCATCGAAGGCGCCTTCAGCAAAATAAGATGCAAGTGTAACCTTGGCAATCTTTGTCTTGGCACAAAGTAGTAGGCCTAGCAATATAATCTACAGATAAGCAGCTGCTAATAAGGGCATACATTACAACTAAAATGAAAACAGGCAAAGCAAATAAATGAAGATCTGTAACTAACTACTGGATGCCTAGTATCTTTTCAATAAAGATATCATTGCGGACAAGGTGTTTGTTGCCATCTGAACATTTTCTAAATGCAAGCAAACATTTGTGTGACTTATCATTCTGGAACTCATCATCATAGTCGAATCATGGAAACAAGCATCATATATCAACTGATTGAGACTCACACCAACTGACTCATGCATGTGCCATGACGTAGTTAGTTCAAAAAAGTCTAACCACTGTCATCATCAGCTTCCTAGTTCCCCATCATCGTATGATGACTTGATTTTACTAGTTGATTTGGGCATTACCTATTTGGACCTCAAGTGAGTGTCAGAGAACCAGAGTTTCCAAATATGACCGAACTGAAAATAAAGAAACAAACCTGATGTACCCCTTCCTAATCGATGTACAGGTACTGGATGTGACTGCACACCTTTCCTCTTTAAATGGCATGATGAGGTCATTTTCCAGTCTTTCAATTGAAGCTGAGCTAAAACAGTGCGTTGCTGGAAGAGTCCTTTAGGCAGAACTTGCAAACCAGAAGGCTTATTAAGGGCAACCTGACAAAATATTTCCAGTCTAAGATTTACAGTTTTGAGTGAAAGTGTAAACTAGATTCATGCGGAGTTGCCACTTATCAAACATGGGCAGGACATAGAAAGCATAATCCTTAATGGATACAAGATTGGCAGGCTCAAGCTAGCTGGATGATAAATTTAAAAACTTCAAAGCCGTATCTCTCTGTTCTCAGATAAAAGGAGATATTGTCAACAAACAGCCAATGTGGCTTGAACTAACAACTTCCGCCTGGAATATGCTTTGTCAGCAGCATCTGTGAAAATTTTATCGATATATGGTTTGTGTCACGTATTCGACTGAAGCAACAAGTCTACAAATGGGTGGGAGCATAAAACCTACGGCTGGATTCGTCATCTTGGCAATAATTCTTTAAAATTTGGGAATCTATGGGTTTTTTAAATTTTCAATACCCATGATTTCTGAAGTGAAACTTTGTTTCACAGGCGGGGACACGGGACAGGATTCGAACCTGCAATCTTCATGTCATAAGCCAGATAAACTCATAAAAGTGGAACTAAAAGTTGAACCGTGCTAACCAGCTCCAGATATGTGAAAGTCAGGTCAAAATTTACGTAACCTTTATCTCACGAACTTTAAAATGTGACCAGAGTTATGTGCATACCATGTCATCGTCCTCATAAAGCACTTCCAGCAAATATGGCGCAAATGGCTCCTGCCATGGGTGACGCTGATATACCAACTGAGAACCATCCCTGCAAAACAAATTTAACAAAGGTACCTTTCCAATTATCTTTGAATGATTTCAAATCATTATTACAGACCTAAGGGGAATGATTCAGTGCACCTAAAGAGTGAAAGAAAAAAACGGAAGTACACTCAGTAGAATAAAAAAACTACCACAGAGGTGTATCCGGATCAGTGACAACTTTTCCATCAACGGTTATCTGCAAGCAACATGAAGCCTTGATTTGCATTCAAGAAAAATGTGTTGGAAATGCCAGAGAAGTTCTTATTTTCCTATATGCATTATGTTTCATATTTTTTATAAAAAAAATAATGTAGAAGTTTGATACAAGCATGGTCCCTTCTGAACAGACACCGATCACTATAGCTTAGGCACAGTATGATACAGGTGGCACCGAACAGAGAAAACGATAATTTCACTAAATGCGCCTACCTGACCATTACGAATTCTCTGCATCCACCTGCAGAGGACATAACCGTCTTCATTAGATCAACAAAATTATACAAGCAAACCACCAGTTGACCATGGGAATCGGGAAGCAAGCCTGGCGGTTAGGCACTTACCCAGGCAATGGCGCGGAGCTCTTGTAGTTAACAGAGTAGAACTCAATCAAGGTGGTGACAGTGTCCACATCTGCTTGCAAGTGTAGAAATCATAAGTACCAAACCCCACACACACACAGAGGGAGAGAGAGAGAGAGCGCGAGCGAGGAGGGAGAGAGGGATCCAGATGGAGGCGGACCAGCGCATCGGAAAGTGTCGGTGTAGGAAAGGCCTGCGTTGAACTCCGGCCATGGCGTCCCAAATGAGTAAATCGCCCCCGGGGGCGCAGCCTCATCGACCTCCGGAGTATCTCTGCCCGGGGCGGCGGCGATATCGGCCGAGCCGGAGGTCATCGCGTTCGGAAAAAATATATATTCCTCGCGCTGGGAAGAGGTTTAAGACCATCCGCACAAATGTACTCTAAAGCATACTCTATCTTCTAAACCATACTCTATATACTCTATACTTCCAGCATGTCGTCTCATAAAAAATTTTTAGTATGCTTTACAATATGATTTCCAGTATGCTATAGAGTATATTGGTATGGATAAGGTACATGTAAATATCCAGGAGAACGTGAGCGTTGCCACCGAGTTCTCACAGGGATCAGCCTTTCTAATAGAAATTCCAGGTTGTTCTTATATCAAATACTGAGGATTTTGATTATCTTTTTAAATACACTATCTTTACAATTGTATGTAGTTGTATGGATGATTATCTATACAAATTGTTACAAAATATTTTAACATGTGATCACTTGATCGGTGGTTGTCATGCGCCGCACTTCCTCGCCGTGCCCCTCGCCGGAATCGTGTCTCCTCGCCGAGCGGACGCATCCTATTATGAAAACATATATAAAAGGAGAATGAATGAATGAATCAAGAATTTGTCAAACATCTTTGTGTCTCTCTCAATTTCTTTAAACATGTTATCAGCACTGCTCTAGAGTGAGAGAGATTCAACATAAAGGACGAATTCAGTGATCTCATGGGAAGTTAAGATGGAAAATGAAATATGTTTTGTAAATAGTTGCACCACAAACTCTATACTTAAGAAAACAAAAAAGTCCAGACTCTAACTAGAAGGTCAGAAAATGTTTTAACCATCGCTGAACACGATGCAACAATAGTTGGTTCCGGTCGAGCCACTATAATGTTTCCAAATGATACACAAGTTATAATCGAAGATGCTTTATTGTATCCCGATTCTATACGTACTCTCATAAATTTTAGAGATATCCAGAAAAATAGGTTACATATATGTACTCATAAAGATAATAAGAAAGAATTTCTTCTTATTTGCAATAATTCTGGATATAGCCATGAAGTTCTAGAAAGATTTGCTTCTACTCCATATGGATCGTATTACACATATATAAAACTCATACCATATGTTGCATACAAGGTGATTTTCCAGAATGTTGACACATTCAAGATCTGACATTCATGCCTAGGCTACTCTGGAATAGGGATGATACGGAAATATATTGGTAATTGCATAATCATGAATTAAAAAATGCAAAAAATCCAAAATCTAATAATTTTGTGTGCACTTCATGTGCTATAGACAAGTTGATATCGTGGTCTTCTCCGCTTAAGATCTATGTTGAACCAAGTTCCTTGAACGCATTGAAAGAGACATTTATGGACCAATACAACTAATGTGTGGTCATTTTAGATACTTCATGATATTAATTGACGCATCTACTAGATGGTCACACGTGTATTTATTATCTACATATAAATATGCTTTCGCTAAATTTATGATACAAGTCATTAGATTAAAAGTGAATTATCCTGGACATAGGATAAAAAGTATGCGTATGGACAATGCTGCTGAATTTTCATCTGCGATCTTCAATGATTATTGTATGGCTTAAAGTATTGAAGTACAATATTTTGTTCCATATGTACACACACAAAATGGTTTTACAGAAATTTCACAAGGAGAGTAAAACTCATAGGTAGACCATTAATGCAAGGTTGTAATTTATCAACATCTTGTTGAGGTCATGCAGTTTTACACGCTGTTGATCTTCTAAAACTACAACCAACTGCATATCATATCACCTTTCCACTCCAACTTGTGCGTGAAGATCAATCAAATATATCACATCTGCGGAAATTTGATGTGCAGTGTACACACCAATTCCACCACCTAAGCAAACATTTATGGACCCTCATAGAAAATTGAGGATCTACGTGGAATTTCAATCCTCGTCTATCTTAAAGTATTTGGAGCCCTTAATAGGTGATTTATTCACGGTTCGGTTTGCTGACTGTATTTTAATGGTGGTCATTTTTCAGCTTTAGGAGGATATAATAAATTTATCAATGATAGTCGAGAAATTAATTGGAACGATAAATTCATCCTAACCTTTGATCCACGTACAAAGTAGATTGAATTTCAAGTTCAAAAAATTATTTAGTTAGAGCAAATTGCTAGTAACCTGTCATATGTGTTTACTGATTATAAAGGTGTCACAAAATCTTTGAATCATGGTGTTAATGCGCCTTGTAGAGTGAAGGTACCAACAAAAACTACTCTACCTCCAAAAAGGGAGAGAGCAAATCAGCATAAAGATGCTTCAAATAAGCGTATAAAGACTACGGTGGTAAGATCCTTCTCAAATCAAGTATATGCAAGTCAACAAAATTTTGATAGACACCAAATGAATGTGATAAATCCAAAATCCAGCCCTCACATGCGCACTATAGAGCAGTCTGGAGGATCGAAAGACTCTAATTCCCATATGTTGGGAAATTATGATGAGTTTTACAAAGTACAACAAATTTCTATCAATTATACTAGTTCCGGAGAATTTCTTGACCGTAACACAACGGTTGTCAACTCATACTTTTCAACCAAGATAGTTGAACTTCTTAATGATTCTGATCCTAAGACTATGGCAGAGTGTAAACAACGCTCAGACTGGATCCAATGGAAAGAAACTATCAAGACAGAAGTTGACTCACTAAAAAAGAGAGTGATATTCGGTAATGTAATATCTGCACCTCCTAGAACCTACCATGTCGGATTCAAGTGAGTTTTCGTCCGGAAACTGAATAAAAATAATGAGGTTGTGAGATACGAGGCAATGATAGTTGCACAAGGGTTCACGCAGAGACCCGACATTGATTTCAATAAAGCATATCCTAAAGTAATGAATGTAATAACTTTGCAATATCTTATATATGTGGCAACACAAAAAGCATCTATCTTTGCATTTGATGGATGTCGTGACTGCATATTTATATGGATCACTAGATTCAAAAATATACATGAAAGTTCTTGATGAGATACCTGTACCGAATAAAAATGTAGGACGTAACATGTAATGTGTCAAGCTCAACAAGTCATTATATGGCTTAAAACGGTGTGAATGGATGTGGTATAACCGACTGAAGGAGTTCCTTCTAAACAAAGGCTACTCTGATAATGATAATTGTCCTTGTGTCTTCATACGCAAATCCTTAATCGGATTTTGCATTATTTAAGTATATGTTGATGATTTAAATATCATTGGCACTGAGCTTGACTAAATTTTGCTTAGATCTACAACTGGAGCACTTTCATTTGGCATTCCCGTACATCAATCGGCCTATGTCCTAAAAGTATTGGAGAAATTCATATGGATAAAGTCTATATATCTAAAACTCCTATGGTGATTAGAGCCTTAGAAAAGGATGCAAATCCATTTCAGCCGCGCCAAGAAGGAGAAGATGTATTGGAGTCTGAATACCCATACATAAGTGTCATTGGAGCACTTATGTATCTTGCAAATAATACAACACACGATATTGCATTTGCAGTAAATCTACTAGCAAGATACACTGCCGCTCCAACCATGCGTCATTAGAAAGAAGTTAAAGATGTCTTAAAATATATTAAAAGCGCAACAGATTTAAGTATTTTCTTTCAAAAAAACCAAAATCCTAACCTCATTGGTTATACCGATGCTGGATACTTAAGTGATCTCCATAATGGTAAATCTCAAACAAGATTTATGTTCTTACACGGACAGATGACAATATCATGAAAGTCTTCTAGACAGACTTTAATTGTTACGTTTTTTAATCAATCTAAAATCATAGCATCATTGAAGTTGCATGTGAATGTGTGATGCTACGTAGAGTGATTAACTACATACAAGACCTATTGAGTCACTAACCATTATCTATGAAGGTAATGCAGCTTGCATTACTCAGATGCAGTCAGATTATGTGAAAACTAATATCAATAAATGCATAACACATAAACTCTTTTACCCACATGGACTTCAAGTGAATAGAGAAATGTGTCTCCAACAGACAAAGTCATGTGATAATTTAGTTGATTTATTTACTAAATTTCTATCATACTCTACATTTTCTAAATGTGTCGATGGTATAAATATGCATCAATTTAGAGATTTACGGGGTTTAGAAGGAGCTTTGTCATAGAGCTACCTGACATAACAACAAATTGTACTCTTTTTCTTATATGAGTTTTACTTTTATAAGTTTTCTCACAATAAGTTATAATGAGACAATGACAACGTAAGATAATGTCAGTTTTCTTATTTCCCCCACAAGAGTTTTTATATGAAAACTAATATGACATTTACAAGTTGAGCTTTCTCCTATTTTAACGATATTTTCAGAAGTTTTTACACAAGTTTTTACACACACACACACACACACACACACACACACACACACACACACACACACACACATATATATATACACACACACACACACACACACACACACACACACACACACAAATATATATATTCAAATTTTTCTCACTAAGTTTTTTGAAGATTATATTCAATAAACAAGGAGCTCAAGTGCTCAAAGGGGAGTTACAAAATATTTCACCATGTGTGATCACTTGACCAGCAGTTGCCGTGCGCCGCACCCCCTCGCCGGAGTCGCGTCTCCTCGTCCAGCGGACGCATCACATCATAAAAATATCTATAAAAGAAGAATGAATAAAGGAATCAAAGATTTGTCAAACATCTTTATATCTCTCTCAATTCGGTTTATAACACATATGTGTTGTCATGTTATGATGTGAGTAAATGAGTGTGTACTACTGACACATATGCAAATTACTCCAAATTTTATCATATTATTTCCGATGTAGTCAGTAGTCACTAGTCAGCGAGGTTGTAAAACCACGTCTGGACACCTAGGCGCCCGTCGAGCGTTGGGACGCCTAGGCGCCTAGACGAGCGTCAGGCGATGAAGGTGCAGCAGGGATTTTAGCTCAAGAAGTAGTGCAGGGAGACGCGGCAGCAGAAGCTGCAAGAGGTGCGCCTGATCTGGAAGGAGGGGGGGGGGGGGGGGGGCTGAGGCAGGACCAGAGAGGGCGGAGAGCAGCGGCGCAGGAGAGGGAGAAGAGCTGGTGGCACAGGTTATCAGGAGAGGAGCGGCGCAGCGCAGGAGAGAAAAAGAGCTGGGGCGGCATTCTAAGGCCCAACAGGCCTGAAAACGGACATCTGTTTATTAATAATTCAACGGTGCATCCTATTCCATAGTGTAACCCTAATACTCGCCCCCCTGCCTGACCCTTTCCTCAGCAGCGGCGCCGGAGGACTCGTCCCTCGCTTCTGCTGCCATGGTCTTCACCTGCTCCTCCGGCACCTATTCTTCTTCTTCTTCGTTGGCGGCTCCCTTCTCCTCCCCCTCCCCCCTCCCCTCAGTGGCGCGCCTCTGCCGCCCGTCCCGGCGGCGACGAGCGGCGGCGCCCGGCGGTCAGGCGAGGCGACCGGCCTGAAGCGCCTAGACGCCGCCTGAACAACACTGCTAGTCAGGCTGCCTACACTTGTCGATTGTTATGCAGCAAGAGCTGATCAGTGATAAGGACTTCAGGACTCAAGCTGTCAGCTCTCAATATTCGCACTGGGAAAGCTGGAAAGAAGCAAACAGGCACGTACTCCTGCTTATTTGGCACAAGATTGGAGTGGATTGAGCAGGAACCAAAACTCTTTCCCAGAATGTCATAGTAAAACAGTGGCTCATGTTGTGACGATCTTCTAAGCAGAAATCTCATACACAAAATGTGTTTGCTCATGTTTGTCGTATGTCTGTTACAATTTATTCATGTAATCTTGTTTAGTCGCGTCAGCAACTCAGTATCCAAGTATCTCAAAAACCTCAGACGACTAACAACAGAGACATGCTACGACCCTTAATGGTTGTTGCTACAAACATTACAATGCTTCGTACTGCTCAAGGATCTTCCGCCCTGACTCAGCTACAACAGGAGGCTAGTGAAGTGTAAAGTCTGATGATAATGGGCGATCATACACTCTGACACAACTTGTGTAAAGAGCATGTGAAGAAACTATCAAGAATTTTTTCCATTCATGCTGGTAAATTATGCGTATACTTCTCATCACTTATTTTTCATTGGGTCTGGGGATCGGCTTGTAGTCGTAGCTGTTTATGTCAACCTTTTGCTGCAAAGCCTGCATAGGAGCACATCAATCAACCAAACTATGGTAAATGGCAAACTTTTCATGGAACCAGTCTTTCTACATATGCATGCAACTATACCTCCAGTTCATCCTCCAAGGAGAGTTTCTTAGGTTTGTAGGCCCCTTCCACCGGCCCTGTTCGGCTTAGAGCTTTTGTTGTTTCTACGACCTCCCATTCCATATCCTCCTTTTCCTTTGTCACCTCCTTGCTGCATAGATACAGATGAACAAACAATTTCAAAAAGGTGTGAATGATCCCTAAACATAGAATAGAATAGTTAGGACGATTAGGCAAGTGCAGAAAGGCTGAATGATTTACCTGCCCTGTATAAGATGAGCAAGCCCGACTGCACCAAACACTGTCAAGGAAATGAGTGGCAGGCCATACCGAACAAATGGATGTTTTCTCCCCCATCTTTTGAACTGTGAGGCTTGTTTGACAGCCTTGGCTGTTGATTCCACTTGATTAACTTTCTGAGTTGTACTCATGACTAGCTTTGAGCTATGGGTAGCTCAGAAGAAAGTCAGCAGAAAGGCCAATGACATATGACATTAGGAACATAACAGGATAAGGAGATTATTTTTTGTGAGAAGTTGTGCTGTTAAAAGAAGTTTGCATCGTTTCATACTGTTATATACCACCACACAGAATACGGAAGCTAGCTCATCCAATTTAAATGAAAATGCATACACCTAAATAATTACATCATAATGATTTTGAACTATAAGTTGTCAGTGAAGCATTGCGTTCTTATTCTTACATTTGATTGGGGGAGATGATCACCAAGTAGAGAAAATAGCAGTTCAGAGCGCACATGTGATAAAAGTTGAAATGTAAAACTTTTCACGTTTTCAGTCTAAATTAGTAGCAAGAAGTCAATAAGACAGTAACTAGTTAACTACCGCACTTAAAATGAACCGTAGGCGGGCCTGGCCAAGCGATAGGGCGACCTTCCGGCCCCTAGGTCACCTCCCCGGCATTGGTGGTGTCGCAGCCTGCCACTTCAGTCGTTTCCCGTTCCAGGATGATGGAAGAAGTAAGAGATGAGCATCCCTATCCCCGTCCCAGTCTCTCAACCATCGCGCAAGGACCCACCCTAAATTTCAACTAAAAAGGAAGGGAGGATTGTGGAGAGGGCACAGGTCTCACCTGGAGGAGGAGCGGCTGAAGCAGCGGCGGCTGGAGAAACCGGCGGCGTCGTGTGGAGCCACCGATTCTGCTTGGATGGACCTCTTGGGCTTTTAGCAATGAGGTCCAGGTTGTTGCGGGCCGAAGGGTTGCAAGGGCCAGGACGGCTCCCGTGCAGGACGAATCATTAAAGAGTTTTTTTTAGATGATGAGCGAAGTCTCGATCTTTTCTGTAAAAATGTTATGGCTAATTTATTATAAGGAGTACAAATGTATACACTCACAATCTATTGTTTAGAACAAAGATACAATAACTAGACGGCTAAACGCACGTGGACCAGACTTCGTAAACCAATATTACAACATGTTCATCTGTTCATATTTTCTGTAAGAGTACCATCAGATCCAGAGCTCATGGTTCCTTTGTAAGTATATGTACTACGCTCATGATTTGAGTACCTGCATTTAGTATTGCGAAATTCAACCTAAAATTCGCTCCCACCAGAAATCGAGCCCAGTGACTTCGTAAATCAATATTACAACACGTTCATCTGTTCATATTTTCCGTAAGAGTACCATTAGATCCAGAGCTCATGATTCCTTTGTAAGTACATGTACTGCGCTCATGATTTGAGTATATGCATTTAGTACTATTGAAATTTAACCTAAAATTCGCTTCCACTAAGAATCGAACTCAGTACCTGAGTAGTGCTACTTAACTAATAGGCTAAGTCAATCATTAAAGAGTTGGATGCAATAAATTGTTCAAAGCAAGGATTCAGTAAGAAGAATCCATCGGAGGTAAAGCAAAGAAATCAATCAGATTATAGGGGCCAACGGTCGTGCCCGATCCGAGCCCAGTCGGGCTCGGGCCTTAAAAACCTCAGCCCAACACGGTACAGAAAAAAGTCGGGCCGTGCCGGGCCGGTCCGCAGGCCGAAGTCAAGGCCGGGCACGACCCAAGTCCAGTTTAGACGTGTCGGGTCATAAACGGATCGTGCTAGGCCGGCCCGACCCGAAACTTGTTTATGTTAAAAATACATTAAAAATGCGAAAAATCAAAACTTGAGCCGTGTAGTGCCAGATGGGGCCAGCCCACAGGCCGCTCATGCCGAGCCTAAACGGGCCGTGCCGGCAAGCCTGACAGGCCGGAGGTCGAGGCCCAAGCACGGCTCGCACCGGACTTCAGGCCGGCCTGGTCCCGATTTTTTCGGATCGTGCCGGGTTTCGACCGTGCTTTTCCTACAAGCTTTCGTGTCAACCCATCTGACCAGCCCATTTAGCCACCTATAAATCCGATACAAGAGTTGGATGCACGGCAGATATGACCGTTAAAATCAACTCGAATGGGAAATATTATGCAAACTGTTGTATATGCGCAGGTGCAGAGCTGCCGTGTCCGGCCAACCCGAAAAGTGCTCTACCTGCCAAGCGGGAGCGGATTGCTGGATGGTAGTAACATAGATTAACAGTGAAGCTGAGGAAATACTACAGAATGGCAAGAACAGGAACCATGAGACTATAATGGCATCTCATTATGATAAGTTAATCAAATATCAGCAGCGATCTATACTTAAAACTGCACCAAGCAGGTGTCGTGCGCAAGTTTGATGAGTATTTGTACATTGAAGTGAACCGGCGCATGCAGTACAGCCTCCTTAGTACCCCAATAACCCAGAACGAGAGTTTTGCCTACACAATACTCGCGGGAAAGAAGCAGCTCCGTCCACCTGTCCTCCGGTAAGCATCGCTGTCTCTGTCTGATGGGCGGTGAAGAAAAGGCCTTCTATCTTTGAGGTTGTGTGTTAGATAGTGGTAATGTCTCGTATCTATACTGTTGATCCTGAAGCCGATCGTGATCAGGCCAAGCTTACTATGTCTTGTTCCTGCTCTGCAACATTATCAGGTACCGTTGTTTCTTCGACGACCTCTGGTGCCACTTCACTGTGTTGCGGTACAGGGTTGATAGGACCCTGGGGGATACCGAAAAGGGTGGAAAATATCTGCCGGTGGCATTCGTCACAGAAACAGAAGTATGAGAAGTGACCTTCGTCGAAGAGCTTATGCACTGTGGCTCCTGGAACCATACGTCGGACAAACTCCGCCACTGATGGTGACACCACTCTGTCATCCATACCCTGTTGAGATGCAAAAGTTCAGGACAAAATGGGTGTGCAAACCATATAATCTGACGAGCATGGAAAAAAAAACAAGCCACGTAATGGACACAGAGCAGTTTATTTGCACAAGGACAATCTGACAACACAGAACTATTCAGTATAGCAGTGAGCAGGGTCCATTCCCCCGGTTCTCATGCTAGTTTGAGATTTGCTTTCAGTACAAACAAAACCAATTCATGATACCATGTACATCGAGTTGCCTAAATCATGGACAACAAAAACAATTCCAACTACAATCAACTATTAATGCAACCTCTCACCAGTGCTGTTAAAGTTTGCTAGTCATATAATGGGGTAACCTTCACATGTGTAGATTCTGATCCATGACGAAACTGAACAAAAAATACTGATGATCCGCATGCCAAAAAGCCAAAGAAAATCTTCTAGACAATGTCCTTAAATTTTGTGCTACCTAATTATGCTAGGAATAATCAAATATATTCCAATATTTTAATATTTTTTCGAAAACCAGAAATCTTTGAATATTTTTCAAAAAAACAGAGTACAAACCTGCCATATGTGTATTGGGCCCAGAAATCCAACCCACTCTTGTTCAACCTGATTGAACATGGATTTGATCAACCCAAAAAAGCTGCAATCCTCTTTCTTCTGCGTTTGAATGTCAGATAAGCTGAATCCCCAGTCAGACACTTGCAGCACAGCTTCCTCTACAAATGGTTGTGCATCTGCTTGGCGCAGAGACTCCACGACATTCCTTTCCCAGAATGCCTGGAACATAGGACCTTCCAGCAAAGTTTTGTCCTGAGTAATGCACAGAATGTGAATGCTTCGCTTAAGAAAGAACTACTAACTACTTTATGTTTTAACTTCGTGAAAGGGAGTGACTACTAGCCATGAAGATTAACTAAATAGCATCAAACAGCCATGGACAAATCAAGTTCTACCACATTCATGCAGCACACCAGTGTTAAGGATGTTGCTGTCCCTAGTTGAACTGATGCTGCAAGTATGGTTTTAGTGTTTTACACAAAAATAAACATAGATTTTCACACAATTTTCTGTTAAGAAATGAAAGTTGTTGTTTCTTCTGACTACTGTACAGTGTCAAAATTTGAGGAATACAATGTGTCACTGCATCTGGTTCCCCTATTCCTTGACATAATTAGAAGGATGACTAACACTATGACAGATAACCATATACCATTACAATATTGCTCAACAACAGCATCCCAAGTTAATTAGCAGATAGCACATTAGACATTAAGTAGAAAACAATGATGATATCAGCATACCTTCTTCCCCAATGACAGTGACAACCAACTCTCAGGTTGTCCTTGCTTTCCAGAAAGGAAGCTTTGCCGATAAAAGAAGGGCAGTAATGATGGAAACCTCCGAGCTAAAATGTGCATCAATTTCCGTTTTGTTGACCAGCTCTCCCATGTTTTACGCCTCTCATCCTTGGTCATCTTGGAGTCATATGGATTTGCCATCGGTGCGAACATTGCTGCACCTGGATTCAGGATAACACATACGATGAATTTAATCATAAATTCATAATGACCATCAGTATTACATATGTACTCAATATGCATATGAGGTAATAGCCTATGAAAACAAAGGGGAGAAAAGGGCTTTTGATTGAAATTTGAAAGAACTGTTAAGATGAAATGGTGGTTAACATGTAGCTTAAACCATTCATTGCTGTCTTGACTAAATCAAGATTTCAAACAAGGAATAGAGATAAGGTGATTTCAGTTATAAGTTTATGATTTTTTTTACCGCAAACTGTAGGGGAGACCCCCACACCACCAGTTGTATTGCTTTGTGTTTGCTTTTTTATATATAAGTTTATGATTGATCGATGAAAACTAGTAAAATACATTACACAAATTTTGATAATGCTATTTAATAAAACATGAGCATTCAACTCTCAAGACAAAATAAAATAGCTGATTATCAATAAGAGTATCTGAAATACTGCTTATTCAGTAACAAACTTATGAAAAAATCATGATGAGGACAACATTAGGTTCAACCACTTCTAAATTGGTCTTTCAAAGTTCAAATGAGCATTAAAAAAAAATCTTACAGATTGACAGGCTGGAGCAAAGCCCCTACTGTGAGCCCTACCATGATAGCATCAAATCATTTGCAACCCAACCAAAAGTAGAATCTACAGCAAACAGTAGAAAGCTGTAGATTTACTAGTCAAGAAAATTTCAAATAGCATGTGAGATAGGTACCAGCTACTCTGTCAGGAATGTGACGAAGAGCACTCCAAGCATGCATACCACCTCCAGAATAGCCCACAACCCAAAATTTGTCTGGAATATCAAGTCCATTAGCCAAATGTAGCATATCCGATGCAGAAGAATTAAGATTTCGGCCTGGGTGCGGATCACTTTCACCAAAACCAGGAAGGTCATAGGTTACAAGTCGCACCCCAAATTCTTCCAGAAGGGATGAACTGATTCCAGGGATTCCTACATTGGAAAGAGCAATTGGGATCAAATACATAACATGGCGGTTCCAATAGCTCAATATCATATCCAGATACAATGTAACAATAAATCCTACCTGCCAACCTTGATGAAAGAAAAGAATGAGGTGCGATCAGTGAGAATCTTGCCCTCTCAGCTGACACTCCTTGTTCTTCATAAGCCAGATGCCTCCCGTCAGGAAGCTGGATTCTGTTAGCACTTGGGGGACTGATGTAAAGTTTCTTTGGAAGCTCTACTGGAGTTTCATCACTGCTCCCTACACCTAAAACTGCATGGAAAATAATTCACATTAATTAAGTAACCAAAGTAGTGATTGATTCAACTTGAATAAAACTGTTCTGTTGAGTGTTGATCCATGGACTATGGTACATTGACAAAATGGTTATGAAAAAAAGAACATAACGAGGCAATCAGGTATAAGCATCTGAAGTGGCTCTGCTGGATACTCTTAATGCATTGTGCTCGCATACGAAAACCTAGAAGCCCACAAAAATTCTTTTCTAGAGTGTAAAACAACACCTTATAATTCTCAGGCATGAAGCTTTATTTCACACGAAACAGGGGTGCTCAAAAATAAAAATCAATGACAGAGTCAATACGACCAAAAATAAACAGACTTTGTTGACTCAATAGTAAAACAATTGACTAGCCATGACAGTAGCAACTGTGTTTTGACTCGGTGGATTAACAAGGAACTCGGGATATGTAGATAAACTCATGCTGTGCATTGCTCTCGTGAACACAATGTCGCCGAAGCAACTAGGCATGGATCCCAGAGTCTGAAAATGTAGGGTCCCAAATGTCACATTGGCTAACAAATAGCAAACCGCACCATAGAGAAATCTGCTCATAGTGTTGGACCCCGAAACTCAAAATAAAACCTCCTTAATAAGATAAACACATGACCGTTCCCAATACCCCCCAGTCAGTTAGATCCATTCATCCATCCATCATTCAAATGAACAAACCCGGCAGGAAACACACATGGCATGTTGCGGGACTTCACCGACTGCCGTTACACGCTCAGCTAGAGGTAGAGACACACGATCACGGGGAGCTGCCGGGGCAGGGAAGAGCGGCGGATGCGAGATCAGCGAGGTTACCTAGGAGCGTGACGAACGCGACCGCTGCGACGACGACCCAGCACCTCACCGGGTCGCGCTCCTCGGGGAAGTACTCGTTCATGAAGCTGAGGCGCTTCCCCGTGGCCGCCACCTGCCGCCGTAGCCGCCGCGCGAGCTCCGTGTCCTCGGCGGCGGCGAGGCCATGCGCGCCGACGTCCCACATCCCGCGCCCCAGCTCCAGCAGCATCTCCGCCGTCGACTCCGCGAAACCCCTGGCCTGCTGCGCCCACCCCTCCTCCGCTTTCACCCCTTCCTCCTCCCCGTACCACCCGGGCCCCGCCGCCCCAACGTTCACCGTCGCCGGCGCCTCGTCCAAGCCGGCGCCTGGTAGGCTGACGCCCGTGTCCGCGAGCTTGGCCAGCTCCTCGTGCCACGTCGCCATCGTCGTCGCCGCCGCCATCTCGCCGCCCACGGAGCGATCGCGTCGCGTGTACGCTCTCCCGTCCCGCAACCGCAAGAGGTGTTTGGAAAAGCGGGGAGGGGAAGGAGTGGGAGACTGGGGAGTTGAAACTGAAGCTAAATGGCGAGATGGAGACGTTTGGCTGAAAAGGTGGCCCCCATTAGGCTGTGTGTGCAGCAGTTCGTTGCTGGTTGTTCTCGGGTTGCTGTCTTCCCCACGAGCGTGCCCGGATCTACGCGTTGTGCATCGCTCCTGCCGTTAAATAGACGGGCAGACTGACGGAGATGGGGCGTACCGCACAATGCTGCATGTACAAGAGGTCACCACGAAAATTCAAATCGAGTGGTCCGGTGAAATAACTTAAGTCACTGTTGTTCATGTCATGTTAGTCAGAACAGGGCTGATATCTGAACGTTGTACTCCACTTTTCCGTTCACCCTTTTTTTGCTTGCCGTGAAATTATAAAAACAAAGAAAAATTAAACAAGTGGCTCGTAGTGACATCATTAAGGTATTCTTTCTACAGTGGAATAACAAAAGTTAATTAAAGACATACGATTTCGTGGGCTTTTTATGTTGCTTGAAGGCAGCAATAAAGTATCGAAAAAACTTTACTTCTTTTATTTTTTTAAATTGGTATTGCTACAAAAAGAATTTTAGTTTATAAATAAACTAAAACTATTATTGTAACCATGGTAATTTAAAAATGAAGAAAGTATTTAATAAGATTTTTTCTGAGCACGTGATAATAGGCTTCGAATATTATGGGTATAGCTGACAATAGCATTTAAGAAACGCCGGCCCGGGGGTGCTGTTTTTCTACGTGGAGTAGTTGTCCTCTGGTGGAATGCGCGCGTCGGCGTAGCAGAAATCAGAGCGGCGGCGCAACCCGACGAGCAGAGCGGACGGTCGCAACGGGTGGACCGGGCTGGGGGGAGACCGACCACCACCGTCATCCACCGGCCCCGCCATTTCGTTCGAACGGTCGAGGCCCACGCCCCGCCCGCCGCCGCCGCTGATCGTGACCGGCCACAACCGCTTCTGTGGTACAGTACAGGAGATCCTAGCCACGCGTACAGTACCGGTTACGCTTCGGGCAGCTACTGCCTGGCTGCTTGATCCCGTGCTTCGACACAGCCAGCGTGGTGGGATTGGCTGTCTGGACGTCTTGTGTGGCGATGAGGAATAGCAACAAGCTCACCACGTTAGTAAAACCTATGGGGTTACGATGCTAAGCTGAAATTTAGATGACAAACGGTCGATGACAGTGAAATACTATGACACCACAAGGGCACACACCTTATCTCATTCGCGCAGGCGTATCCCTACTTCTGGTTCTAGAAACGGGTGGTGAGCCGTGCAGGACAAGTGGAAAGATCGCGAGCACATGCGATGCGGCCAAGAAGAACCGTGAAACCCTTTCCGGTGCGGGGGAGGCATCATCATGGGCCCCGCCGCAGATGACTCTTGGCTGGATCGGCGTCAGTTAGCCGGCGGTGAGCTCGATCTTTTAATTTTCGGAGAAGGGAGAACGTCCAGGGTTCGTTCGCAATGGATCGGAGCCATCATCATTTAGCGATAAATATGGCATGCATGATGCTGAGGATTGTAATTAAGCAACTCGGCGGACCAGCGGCGGCGAACGTGCCTCCGCGTTGGATGGCTGACAAAAGCTAGGAACGCGATGCATATGTTGGGTTGGGGCCGTTGGGCTTTGGTAGGGTAAAGGCAGGACCCTGATTGATTCTTCCATGAAGGAGAGGCATATCGTCGTACCCGGCTGACCGATGGCAGCCCTTCCAGGTTCTCTTGCATTTTACAGGTCTGAAACAACGCAGAGATCAACCGTGCACATCAAGTTATGATCCGAACGTCATGATAAGCACAAGCAACAACGCATGGATGATGCCAGAGGGTAACAATGGAATGGACCGTGAAAGATAAAAGTTGGTACGAGCTGTCTGCCGGGCGCCCAGGCTGCCAGTCAACATACGCTTTTCGTTCGTTCCACCTTTTTGCCACCATGTCTCCCTCCTCTGTCCCGCCGCGAGAGCCTGGCGATCGGCCGGTGATTCGCTGTGGCCGACGCGATAGGAATATGCTCCCTCCTCTGTCCCGTCGCTGGCCGAGCATCAAGGCGCGTGCCATCCTCTGGCTCTCTCTACTGCATCAGCAGTGAGTTGCGCGTGCTCCGAACGTGGCCCGGTGCCATTCAACAGCGCCAGACTTGATCAGAGGCTCAGAACCGAGACGACTACGACGACAACAGGCGCCGACAAGTATAGCCTTGTCGGTCACAAAATCAGGTACATCTTTTGTAATCAAATATGTTTCTGAAAGTCGCTTAGAGGGGGTGAATAGACGATAATATATGAAATGACTTAGTCAAACAAGATTAAATTCTTGTGGTCGGACTAGTCTGCATAGGATCGGACTAGTCCCCTCAGCACAGGGTAAAAACCCTAAAACTTGGTTTATATAAGTTATTTGCGAAATTGAAGTTCACTGAAGATATAAGCAGTGTGTGGTAAACTAGTAAAACTCAGATTATGAAGTTTAAACACTTAGATTGCAAGTTTACAATAATGATCAAAGTGGAGAACAATAAGAGCAATATGAACCCTAATAGCAATGCTAGTGATCACGAAAATTGAAAGACAAGTGAGACGAGATTTATCCTGTGGTTCAGCTCCACAAAGAAGCCTACATACACATTGAGAAGTCCACACAAGGGTCGGGTCTCACTTGACCCTTCTCTCACCAAGCCACCACGATGACTGGCTTGGTTTCCACTATATCAATGGGTAATCACCAAGTTTGATGGGGCTGCTCACAAGTTGAGGCTCCCACAAATCAATACAATGAGGAGCACACGAAGCTCAACTCACACAAGCCACAAAGCACAACACAATGTGCAAGAGATCAAACCAAGAGCCAAAGTGTGATGATGAAAGTTGCCTAGATGGGGGGAGGGGAGGGGTGAATAGGCTAATCGACCTGAAATGACTTAATAAAACGAGATCAGTACTCAGGGGGCGGACTAGTCCGGTCCAGGGGCGGACTAGTCTGGTCCTCCTGCAGGGAAAGCCTAAAAGGTGTTTCTAACAAGTTTTAGTTGGATTTTCGTGATGCGAAAAGTGTTAGAATGATTTAGTGAATCTTAACAAGTTATATGGCAAGTATGAAGCTGAGGATCACAATGAAACAAGAGTGATGAACAAAAACGGTAAAGCTAACTCTAGAAGCAATGTGCGATAAGTGAAAGTGAAGTACACAAGGGACACAAGGATTTTATCCCGAGGTTCGATCCCACAAAGGAATCTATGTCCCCGTTGAGGAGCCCATGAAGGACCGGGTTCAACAACCCTTCCCTCACCAAGTTTACCACAAAGGGCCTAACTTGGTTCTCCACTACCATAAAGGGTGAATACAAGATTCGTTGGGGCTTCTCACAATATGAGGCTCCCACCACAAATACAATCTCAAATCACAAAGAATGACTCAAGACGCAGATCATAAAGATTCAACAAGTGCAAGAGATCAAACCGAGAGCCTAGAGCGGTGTTCTTCCTCTTCTTTACCTCACCAAACCCTAATCCACACAAGAATTAGTTTTAGAGGGAAGGTAGGCAAGAAGGAGGCTTTTGGAGGCTCAAAGTTTGTTGTGGCGGCACTAGGGTTTCCACTTTATCAGAGGTTAGTTCAAATGAATCCAGGGGTCCTATATTTATAGAGGTTCCCAGCCCATACTGCTAACTTCAGCGGATGGGCGGACTAGTCCGGCCTCGGGCCCGGACTAGTCCAACCTTTGGGACCACTAACATCCCTGACAATTGTCGCACTGCGCGGCAATCGTCATGCTACCCGCCAAACTTCAAATTCAAACAGTCACTTCAAAACGGACTAGTCCGGTCCAGACCGAACTAGTCCGATCTCACACGGAACCTTTTGTTCCGTGTGAAAACAGACTAGTCTGGAGACCACGGACTAGTCCGGCCTCCCAGACTTAGTCGCTAAAGCACCAACTTTCTCACCAATCCGGACTAGTCCGGCCCCCAGGGCGGACTAGTCCGATCTCAGTTAGGACCTTTTGGTCCGGACTAAAGTTCGTGGTTTTGGGACTTAGTCTCGAAAACCCACTCCATGACTACCCGGACTAGTCCGTCCCACTACGGACTAGTCCGAACTCAGTCAAACCCTTCTGGTCCGGCTGAAAATGGACTTGGTCGGCCAGGAGCAGACTAGTCCGACCACGTGCACGGACTAGTCCGACCACTCCTGCCAGACTACTCCAACTCTCTTCTCTCAATAGGTTTTGATCTCTAAACCGCTTTGAGCTCCTAACTTGATCTCAATGCACTTTACGCACACATCCTCATACACATATGGCTAGTCTAAACTCGACACGCTAGAAACCCTAGTTTCTTCTTTTTGAGTCGACACCGCCGTTTTCATCCTTTTCCTTTTTGAGAGTTTGTGTTTCCACTTGAGTCAACACCTGTGCTTAAGATCACTGAGCTCATTAGTTACTTAATTGTCATCATCAATCATCCAAAACCCACGGGGATCCTAGATGCACTTTCAATCTCCCCCTTTTTGGTGATTGATGACAACACATTAAGTCTTCACATATAAGAGTGTAAATTTTGGTTTTCATAACATGCGGGTGTATGAGTAACTCCCCCTCAATGAATGCATCATAAAAAGAAGATTGAGGAAGTCCTTCATACACACACACGTTATGGTGGGGTGCCTACGTGTTGTGCTCAATATTTGTGACAAGACATATTAAATATGAATATGATCAAAAGATAGACATTCAAAGCATCATATTGATATTAAACATTCAAAACATAGTCTTGCACAAATTTAAACATTCGAATGACATAAATATTACAATAAGAAGTGCAACATGTCCAAGGATTCAAAATAAGGTGCTAATCTCCACACATCTAACTCTCCCCCATCCTTCCCAACATCTAACTCTCCCCCATCCTTCTAACTCCCCCCATCTAACTCTCCCCCTTTGGCATCAAGACACCAAAAAGGAAAAGAAGAGGGGAACAACGAGGCCTATCCACTAGTCGACATCCTCCTCACTATCGCCTGCCTCATCATCGGAGTCGCTCTCTGTAGCCTCTGGGTCCTTGAAATCCTCGTCGTCGTCAGAGACCCGTGCCAAGGGAGCCGCCCGAGAAGAGCTCCCGTCCTCTTGGAGCTGGGCGAGCTCGTCGGCGGTGAAGTCGGGGAACGGCGTGATCTCGCCATTGCTCTACTCCGGAGGTGACATGGGGACCTCAAGCTTGTCACACACCGCCTTGAGGTACTTCTCTTGGTGCTTGTGTGCCCGTTGATTCCGGATTTCTTGCTTCCGGCAGGAGGTGAAGATAGCCTTGAAGCACTTGAAGAAAGCGCTCATTGACTGAGGCGGAGGCGGAGAAGGAGGTGCCACGGGGTGAGCTGCTAGCCTCGCAGAGTGAGAGGGAGGCTCTTCATTCTTCCGGCGCGGAGGAGGCAGCACAGAAGTAGGCTTCTGAGGATGAAGTGGGCGATGAGTCACATCCTTGACTAAGGTCAAGCCCGACACCTTCTCGATGAGATACATGATGTAGGGTGCATACCCACAAGCACGATTAGGGGTATGCGAGATGTTGAAGATGTCGTCGAAGATGTAGTCAACTAGGTTGAACTTCTCATCACCATCAATAAGGAGGAGCAGGTGCCTTAAGCTTCCTTGGATCACCCCTGCATCACCATCCTTGGGTGCTATTGTCCTCCTCAGAATCCTGTTCAGGATGCTATATGTAACACCCTAAATTTTTGCATCATGCATCGCATTGCATATATATTCTTTCATTAAACATTAATAGAGGAAAGAAATAAAAATAGCCTAAAACTTGTAATAAGGAATAAGTATAAAAATAATAATATATATATATAAATAATATATACAACTATATATAAAAATAAATAAAATATTAATATTAATAATATATGCTATAAAAATAATAAATAATATATAATATATATATAATATAAAAAAATATAATAAATTATATAATAAAAGAAAGTATAAAAAAGGGGCCAACCCGGCGGCTAGGCCAAGCGGCCCAGCCAGCCGAGCAGCCCCGACCTCGCCCCGACCCCGCGTCCGCCTGGGCCCCGCTGGCCACGCGCCCCGCCGCCGACGCGCGCCCGCGCGCGACCCCGGCTCGGTCGCCCGCCCCCGAGTCCCGACCCCGCCTGCCGTAACGGCCGTCTAAACTCCCCCCCCCCCCCCCCCCGATCCCGATCGTCCTCCCGCCCGCGCCTATAAAAGGCCCCGTGACCTCGAGAGTTTACCGATCCAGCAACCTAGCCGCCGGTACCGAAGGCAAAGGAAAACAGAGAACCAGAGGGCTGCGCCCAGGGAAGAAAAAGGAGAAAAAGAAGGGGAAGAAGAGGAAGAAAAAGAGGAGGGCGTCACCGTCCGCCGGAGATCGACGTCGACATCGCGCCGCCGTCGTCGTGCCGCCGGAGGACGCATCTACTTCGTCTACGCATTGTCCCCATCCCGCAATCATCGAAGCCATCGCATCTACGGTAGGCCATGTTCCCGACGCGAATTTTAGCGATCATATTGAATCTGATAGGCGTAAATTGATTTTAGTTGCACCATAATTTTATTTTCAGCAGCATTAATCCACCCTAAAACCCCCGTAAACTCTTATGAACACGTATGAACTAGTCGCATCTAATTAATAAACAACCGTAGTTAATTAATTATTGAATTGTGCATGCATACATGTCATTGCATGTTGATTATTTTGCGTGCATCATGTTGAATTGTATATGTTTTCTTGTATGTATGATCACGCGTAGAGGAACGTGCTCAAGAGGCCGCATACGAGGATTTCCAAAATCAAGATTTTGAAGCGCTTGAGCAACCCCATCCGCCGGAGCAAGGCAAGTGTCCTTGAAGCATATTGATCCTGTTTTATTAAATGTTTTGTTTGCGAACTTGCATGCTTGTGTCAAATTGATGGGAATCATATGCTAGGAAGTTTACTAGTTTTGTTTGACCACCCTTGTCACCTAGAATTTATGGTAGAGAGTCGGGAAGGGTTTTTACCTTTTTGCTTCGCTTAATTAATTGGGATGGCAAACAACACTACACATTTAATTATGCATCAATGATATTCTGGTTAATGTGAACTGGTCAATATGATGGGTGATCTAAGCAAGCATGGTTATGTGGATGGGTTGGTTGTTATGGTGGTTTGCTTGCCTTAGATCTAAGGACCGGTTCATGCGAGAATATGCCAGGTCAACAGTGCCACCACAAGGCCAAGTATGGGTGCGGCGTAGCTGAATAATTAGGAGCGCTGCTAGTATCGTATGGACCATTGGATGGCGCGGGGAATGGGAGTCGAGGAGGACTGCCCTGGGATCCGCATGGCACACGAGGGGGCCCGTGGGTGGGAGAATGGAGATTCAAGCCTGCCGGTGAAACCTTAGTGGGCCCGTACATACTAGTAGTCCCTTTTGAAAGGCTATTTTGTGATCTCTTGTTCACACACCTACGAAAGTGTGGGATGGCAATGGAGGTTCCTCAGTCATCGAAAGGTGATGAAATCACAAACATGTGGGTAAAGTGGTAGAACCTCTGCAGAGTGTTTAAAAACTATCATGATAGCCGTGCTCCCGGTTATGAGCGCCTGGATGACCTACATGATTAGAGTTGGAAGTTGGGATTTGGGATGGCTATGGGTTGGTAATGGTTATGGTTGGTTTATGGTTATGGGTTGGTAATGGTTATGGTTTATGGATTATGGTCATGGATATGAATTTGAGTTTTGGTAATTGGACATGGATAATGATGATGTTGGCAATAATTGGATATGGTTTATATTTTGATAATATGATGGTTATGATGGGATTGTTTCACATAGACATAGTATAATGCTTTTCAAATGTTTTACTGTACTTTTCAGCACTTAGCTATTATTACATTCGTCATTTGAATAAGCCACATGTCATACTTTCCACACTTGCTGAGTACGACATGTACTCACCCTTGCAATCCCCCCAACAGCTACTGAAGACAATTGGGAGTACCCTGAGGATCACGTGGAGTACTAGGTTGCGTACCGCCGTCAATTGCCTGTGGATTGGAGTCGTGCTGTTTAGTTTATTTTCCGCTGCAATTATTTAGAGTTTTATCATTCGTGAACTATTGGATTATTGTAATAAAGTACTTATTTATTAGTTAAGACATGGTTAAATTCTATATATCGTTTGTGATGCAATCGTATATGTGTGATGAACTTCCTGGGCACACATATGCGTTACGCTTGGTTCATATTCGGAACCGGGTGTCACAAATTGGTATCAGGGCCGCGTTGACCGTAGGACGCAAGCCTAGGTAGAATGGACACTCTAGAGCACTTAGGAACACTCTTCTAATCTGCTATTTTCGAAAATTTTTGCTGCTGTTTTGTTTCCCTTATTTTCAGCTGCAAAAAGTATTGATCACTGCTGCGTTTTTGGTAAAAAATTTCAGAAGTGAGCAATAATAAGTGCTGCTATTTTGCTGCATAAATTTTCACGAAAAAGTGTGTTTTGCTGCTGTTATATGTGGGTAAAATTATTGTGTTGGTTGCTGTATTTTTCTCTCTATTTTTTCGTTCTTTTGGAACCGCTGCACCGCTCTTTTTCCGCCATTTTAGCTGCTGAAATTTTCAGATTTGTATTTCGTTGTTTCCTTTTTCCTCTAATGTATTCTTGTTTTCTGTAGATGGCCCGCACCAAGACAACCCCCCGTAAGTCGACCGGTGGACTTGTGCCCCCGCGTAAGTTGGCCAGTCGCTCTTCGGCCATCGACCCCCGTCACCCCGTGGTGATCCGTTCTGACGGCAGAGCCGCAGGACAACTGCGTCACCGTCTCCGTGCCCTACTCCGTGAGGCTGGCTACCGTCACCACAGCCTCTCGCTCTCCTACCACACCACTGGAGTGCAGCGCCCCGGCAGGAAGGAGTGGAGCTGCAAGATCTATATCTACTATGGTGATGAGTTGGTGAAGACCCACAACAGTCCTGCTTGGAGGAGCTCCCGCCGATCTGCGGAGCAGGATGCTAGCTGGGAAGCAGCCACCTTTTGGATCCACGCCCGCCGTTTCCGTCTGGAGGATACGGTGCACGCCTTCGTTCTGCAGCGTCCCAGTGGCACTGCGCGCTTCGTCTCCAGGCACGTGGAGGGACCCCTGGACCTCCCGTAGTCTCGTCAGACTGTTGACGACGTGGCCCAGCTTAGTGCCCGACTTCAGAGGGCACAGCAGGAGATTCAGGATGGACGTGACCTCGCCCAGCGCCGCGAGGCGATAATCAGGAGGTATCGTCGGATCACCGACGAGGACCCGGACGACTACGCGTCCGACACCCCAACGTGGACCCCAGACTCTCCAGACCATCGCAACGGCCAGCGTGAGTCATCTTCTGAGGAGTCCTCTGACGAGGAGCCTTCCAGTGTAGCGTCTACAGCACCACCGCCGCCTGCTGCCTCACCACCCGAGGACCCCGAGGACCCCGACGACGACGATGACGACGAGGACCCAGATGAGTTCCCGCTTGACGATGAATAGTCCTCGACCTGTGCCACGACTCAAGGATAGGCACACCCCCATTAGTTAAATAAGAGCGACGTAGACATACTTGTGTGACCTTGAGTTGTGTTACTTCTTTTAGGATCTTTGTCAATTTTGTTTGGTGCTTGTTTGAGTGCTTGTGTGCTTAGTAGAGAGTTGTGGAATGCTTCAGCACTTGTCCACATCCTCATAATATAGGTCTATATTAATAAAGGATTATTTAGTGTCACATACCTTGATGCATATAGTCAGGACGTTTCTTTCTAAATTCTAAATCCTTCTGTCCCCACCCTTCTTTCGCCAACAGATGGTGAGAACTCGCAACCAGAGGGATGCCAACGATGAGGAGGAGCGCAATGAAGTACCTCAGAACAACCAGGGACATGCTCATGGAGCTAGCAATATTGAACAACTGTTAGCTATGCAGAACCAGCTCATGCAGACCATGATACAGACCATGGGACAGCTGCAAGCTGGCAACAACAATCATCCTCATATACCGCCTCCACCGCCACCCCCGCCACATCACAACCGTTTGGGAGAGTTCATGAGGACCAGACCGCCCACCTTTGCACAAGCCACAGACCCAATGGAAGCTGATGATTGGCTGAAGTTTGTTGAGAAGAAACTTGCTATTGTCCAGTGCACTGATAGGGAGAAGGTTCTCTTTGCATCACATCAACTAGTTGGAGCAGCCGCTGACTGGTGGGAAGCTTTTTGCAATGTTCATGATAATCAGGAGACAATCACTTAGGCTGAGTTTAAGCAGAGTTTCCGTTCCCACTATGTACCTGAAGGAGTTATGATACTGAGAAGACAAGACTTTGAAAATCTCAGGCAAGGAAGGATGAGCGTGAGTGAGTATCTCAACAAATTCACTCAATTATCAAGATATGCTCCAGAAGACATCAAAACTGATAGTAGGAAGCAATATCTATTTATGAGGGGTCTCAACAATGAAATCCAAGTCCAGTTGCTCAATACTGATTACCCAAACTTCCAAAAGCTGGTTGACAAGGCTATTGTGGTTGAGAACAAGATTCGTGAGATGGAGCATGACAACAAGAGGAAGATGCCACATCATGGACCGCAACAAGGAAGCAATGTTCGCCCCCGCTATGCACCACCTACTGCACCACAATACAACCCATCTGCTCCTGCATACCGCGCTGCTTATCCGCCCCGCCCAAATCAGCCACCGCAGCAACGCCCCGCCATGCAAGCGCCTCACAATCCTGTGCCACCTGCGCCGCGTCCTAACATGGCGGCAAATGCTCAAAACCAGTTGCGCCCAAACTTCCCTAATGCTACGGGTGGTAAGACATGCTATGTGTGTGGAGAACCTGGACACTTTGCAAGTCAATGTCCCAGAAGAAACTATGGACCTATGAACAATGCACCAAGGCCAAATAACCCGCGACCAAATGGAGGAGCACCACAAGGCAACCGTGGACAGCAGAATTTTGCTCGTGGCAATGTGAATCATGTCTCTACTGAGGAAGCCCAGCAAGCTAATGACATCGTGATTGGTATGTTTCTCGCCAACTCCAACCCCGCGACTGTTTTATTTGATTCGGGAGCATCTCATTCATTCATCTCGTCAAAGTATGTTGCCAAGTACAATTTGCCTATATCTCATATGAAGCAAACTATGCTAGTAAGTTCTCCTGGCGGAGAGATGAGGACAAATATAGTATGTCCGAAAGTAAGCATTAAAATAAGGGGGTAGACTTTCTCGCAAACCTCATAGTAGTGGACTCCTAAGGAATAGACATAATACTTGGAATGAACTGGCTGAGCAAGCATAATGGAGTCATTCAATGTGCCGAGAGGATTGTGCAGTTGACAAGTGAACATGGTACACGCATCGAAGTTGAGGCAACCCAACCTGCAAGAGAGAAAGCGATGCTGAATCACGTGGAAGAAGTGACATTGGAAAGCATTCCGATCGTTGGCGAGTACCCGGACGTGTTTCCAGATGAGTTGCCAGGTATGCCACCTGATCGTGACATAGAATTCGCCATTGAGTTGATACCCAGAACTGCACCTATAGCTAAGAGGCCGTATAGGATGCCTCCTAAGGAATTAGCAGAGCTCAAGAAGCAAATTCAAGAGCAACTAGAGAAGGGTTTTATACGCCCAAGCTCATCCCCGTGGGGAGCCCCAGTGCTCTTCGTAGATAAGAAGGATGGAACCCAGAGGATGTGTGTGGACTATAGGTCTCTCAACGAAGTGACAATTAAGAACAAGTACTCACTGCCCCATATAGAGGATTTGTTCGACCAAATGAAGGGTGCCTGTATCTTCTCCAAGATTGACTTGCGGTCAGGATACTTCCAAATGAAGATTAGACCATCAGATATACCCAAGACAACGTTTCGGACACGATATGGATCTTATGAGTACACCATCATGTCATTTGGATTGGCGAACGCGCCTGCGTACTTTATGTATCTCATGAATAAGGTCTTCATGGAATATCTGGATAAGTTCGTTGTAGTGTTCATCGATGATATTATGATCTACTCGAAGGATGAGAAGGAACATGAGGAACACTTGAGGCTTACGCTGCAGAAATTGAGGGAGCATCAATTATATGCCAAGTTCAGTAAATGTCAATTTTTGTTACGGGAAGTTTCTTTCTTAGGCCATATTATTTCCGGAGGAGGAGTATCAGTTGACCCAGGGAAGGTGAGAGATGTGCTTAAGTGGGAACCGCCACAGAATGTTAAGGAAATTTGGAGTTTCCTTGGAATGGTTAGATATTACCGCCGATTCATTAAGGATTTCTCCAAAATAGCCAAGCCTATGACCGAATTACTCATGAAAGGGAAGGCATTCCGATGGACTCAAGCTTGTCAGGATAGCTTTTAGGAGTTAAAGAAAAGGTTGACAACCGCGCCGGTGTTAGTATTACCGGACGTGAGCAAGAGTTTTGATATATATTGTGATGCATCAAGACAAGGATTAGGATGTGTGCTCATGCAAGAAGGCCAAGTGGTAGCTTATGCATCGAGGCAACTAAAGAAACATGAGTTGAACTATCCTACACACGACCTTGAACTCGCAGCTGTAGTACACGCCTTGAAGATATGGAGACACTATGTTTTTGGTCACCGATGTGAGATTTATACGGATCACAAGAGTCTCAAGTACATATTTATGCAAACGGATCTGAATCTGAGGCAACGCCGATGGTTGGAGCTCATCAAGGATTATGACGTGGGAATCAACTATCACCCAGGGAAGGCCAACGTAGTGGCCGATGCTTTGAGCCGAAAAGGAGTAAGTCATCAACTCACAGTTCGAGAGCTGCCGTCCGAGTTATGCAAGGAGTTTGAACGGTTGAACCTTGGATTCATAAACGAGATGGGAATGATGGAAGTCAACCCAACATTAGAGCAGGAAATACGGGAAGGACAGACAAAGGACAAGGAAATACAGGAAATCAAGGAAAGGACCCAAGAAGGAAAAGAATTCAGATTTGATGAGGACGAACAGGGTACCTTATGGCTTGGAAAGAGGATTGTGGTACCTAATGTTAGGCATATTCGAGAAACAATCTTGAAGGAGGCACATGACTCGCCTTACTCAATTCATCCTGGCTGTACGAAGATGTACAAGGACTTAAAGACATGTTATTGGTGGGCCAGCATGAAAAAGGACATAGCCGAATATGTTGCACTTTGTGATGTGTGCCGACGAGTGAAAGCTGAACATCAAAGTCCAGCCGGATTGTTACAACCATTAAAGATCCCGGAGTGGAAGTGGGAAGAGATTGGTATGGACTTTATAGTTGGATTACCGCGAACTCAGTCTGGCTATGATTTAATATGGGTTATTATGGATCGATTGACAAAATCAGCTCATTTCATCCCTGTCAAGACCACATATACCACCGCGAAGCTAGCAGAATTGTATATGGAACATATTGTGTGCCGACACGGAGTACCGAAGAAGATAGTCTCGGATAGAGGTTCTCAGTTTACCTCCAGATTTTGGCAGAAACTGCATGAAGCAATGGGAACAAGGTTGAACTTCAGTTCGGCGTATCACCCTCAAACAAATGGACAAACCGAGAGGACCAACCAAATTTTGGAAGACATGTTAAGAGCTTGTGCATTAAAGCATGGGAAAAGTTGGGATAAAAGTTTGCCGTACGCTGAATTCTCGTACAACAATAGCTACCAAGCAAGTTTGAAAATGTCACCCTACGAAGCACTATACGGAAGGAAGTGTAGGACTCCCTTGTTTTGGAATGAAACCGGAGAGAATCAAGTGTTTGGTCCCGATGTGTTACAAGAAGCTGAAAGGCAAGTCCAAATAATACGGGAAAACTTAAAGGTTGCCCAGTCTCGACAGAAAGGTTATGCTGATAATAGGCGAAGGAATTTGACTTTTGAAGTTGGAGATTTTGTGTACCTCAAAGTGTCACCTATCAGAGGTCAGCGTCGGTTTAACGTCAAAGGAAAACTGGCACCACGTTACATTGGACCATTCAAGATTTGGGACAAGCGAGGAGAGGTAGCTTATCGACTTGAGCTGCCGACGTATCTCTCCGATGTACACGACGTGTTTCACGTCTCTCAACTCAAGAAGTGTCTCAGGGTACCTGATGAGATCATGTATATTATTATTGCACTTACAAACATGACACAATGTTTATTTGTTTGGGATCCTGGCTCAAGTGAATGTGCACTCTTATTTGATGGACAAGATCAAGATGGTGCACTATGCCGTCCACCACCTTGGCCTCCTCCTTTCATGCTTACAAGAAGATTTGATGGCGTTGCACATATGGACCCACACATGATAGAAGATGAATTTGAGTCGAGGACGACTCCAATTCAAGAAGGGGAGGATGATGAGGACATCACTTCTATAGATACAAACAACACTCCATTGAACATACAAGATGCAATCAATAGAGTTCATACACAACAATTAATTTCAGAGGTGAACTCGTTCTTATATATTTCCTTATATGTTTTTGAACATAAATTGCTACTTAATGATTTATTTGTGATTAGGATCCATTGAGAGGTTCAAGGAGTACTTGGAGGGAGTATTAGGGACGTGGAAGACCAGAGAATTCGTTCAAAGAAGATGGAAACCGAACCAAACTCCAAATCGTATCCAACTCGGAGTCCAGGAGAAGTACACACTAAAACGGACGCCCAGGACGCATACGAACTCCGTTTTGGACGTTCTACATATGCACGGAAAGGGGAGAGGATAACTTTTCCAATGGCACCGGTCCCATGTCAAAATTCCTTCGGAGTCGTCGGGAATCGTCGAAACAAAATCAAATACAGAATCTGTCAGGGTGCTGCGCCACCATATTGGGCCATTGGGCCTTGTATCAAGTCTAAGTCCATTATTTTCGTGTGTTAGGGTTAGGTCACGACCCCAACACCCCCTTGGACGTCCTCCCACCTATATATACTCCATAGTAGCCTCCATGAACAATTGGGTTTTGCATAGATTAATAATATCGCTGTTCTACAGTTTTTGAAACCCCAACTTCGCGATTTCAGATCGTGTCTTCTACGTTCTTGCTTGTGTTCTCGGTTGCACTTGCAGGTATTAGCCTTCTTGGCGAGGTCAATCGTGTGAAGCACGGTTGATAACCAACGGAGCGGTGGTGTAGTGATTGCAGGGGCTGTTCGTGTTCTACTCGAGAGTCTCGGATCATCAACGTCGAGATCTCCATCAATCGACTTACCCATTACCTTTCGGAAGATCGGGCCTCATCATCTTTTCCTATCAATTGGTATCAGATTTCCAGGTTGCCCGTTAGGTAATTCATCTATCCATTACATTAGTTTTGTTTTTCATACCTAGAGTCCACAAAAAAGCCACAAAAGAACTTGCAGTTTAGTAGATCTGTTCATTAATTTGTCCAAACCACGTTTGAGCCTTTGCAACTTTGTTTTCAGTTTAGTTTTGTTGAGTTTGTGTCCCTTGTTGAGTCATATTGCTGGTTTAGAAAGTGTTTTTGGTCTTAGTTTGAGTTTTGCATTGTGTGATTCATCCTTTTGAGTCACGTCATCACGTCCAGATTAGATTCGCCCCTGTCCAGTTCGGTATTTTTATCATATCTCGCTCATACGAACTCGGATTTTAGAGTTTTTGTACTTTCTGGAAAGCTTAAGAAGTGCTCTATAACTTTAGTATTCATCATTTGCTCAGAAAATAAAGTTATCGATGTCTAAATTGCATTGGATCCAAATCTGTTATTGACCCAAAAATTCTGAACAGTCTGTATTTCGGGGGCAATATATCCTATTGTTCTTTTCCAAAATAGGTATTCAATATATTGAAATTAAAGAAGAGAGATATATATACAATCTTGCTGTTCTAAGTTTTCCAATTTAGAGCCTATAAGTGTGCCTATTTGTCCTTGGAAGATTGAGCAGAAAATCTGCGACGGACACACGAGATATCTTGGATTGATTTTCATTGTGTTCTTCCCTTGCAGCACATTCTAAAAAAAAACGGAAGAAAAAAGAAAAAGGCAAGTGCAAAACAAGACAGAAAAGCCGCACAAAAAAGGGAAAAAAAACAACAAAAAAAAACAGAAGTGCTTGTAGTCCTTGTGTCATCTAATTTTGTCTCATGCCTTGCTAGCTTGAACTACTAGGAACACATTTAGGCCAGCAACTTTGACAAGTACTTTGGACACTTACTCAACTTTACTATCTGATTTTATTGTTGCTAATCCTTGCTACAAATAAAGTGCCATCCAAGCTACACATTACTTTTGAGCAGAATCGATACACCTTTGCAATCATCCCACGCTTCATTGGTTTCTTCATACCGGCCACCGTTTGCCACCTGCAGTGTCGGTAAGAACACTTGTAAGAGTGTGGTAAGACGCTTGAGAGTGTGTGATTCCACTTCCACTTTTCCATTATCCTTTGTAGTTGATAGGGATAACATATTTTTTGTGTTGTCTTCTGTTTGCTACTAACAATGTCAGATAAAAGCAAGAATCATACATTATATGCTGAGATGATGGACATGATGAAGACGGCGATGGAGTTGCTCACTAAAAATCAAACATCAACTAAGGATTCACATGACATTCATACCACCTTTATAACACCTTCCACAAGAAGTAATTACATTCTCCCATCTCTTCCTTCTTATGATGGTCTTGGTTATGATGAATATATTGCTTGGGAAATAGAGTTGGATAAAATTTTTGGAAAATGTCATATGTGTGAGAGGAGGAAGATTAGAAATATTGCAAGTGCATTAGTAGGTTGTGCATTAACTTGGTGGAACAATTTAAATGATTTAGAAAAACCTCGAACATGGAAAGATATGAAAATTCTTATGCGAGAAACATTTACTAGTGTATCCAATTGCAAAGATGAAATACATGAGCTTGAGAAGAATTTTCTTGTTGTACCTCCTCCTATGCCTAACCTTTTGCAGGAACAAGAACCTATAATCGTAGAAAATCCAAAACCGAATGAGGTGTTCAACAACTCCTGTGAAAATTCAGATCTATCAATTCATATTTCACCCACAATTACTGTTGAAAATGAGAATAAAGGTAACGAATATCACAACACACTTGTTGAAGGTGAGAAGTTTTTGGATGTTCTGAATTTTGCTACCAATCATACTATCGATGAGCAGCAACAAGATGAACCTTTTCATAATACACCTTTACCATTAGTTGATTTTCCTACTGATTCTTATAACAAAAATGAGTTGTGTGCTGATAATTATATTATACCTATGCTAGAACAACCAAATGAATTTGATACTTTATTACTCACTTGTGCTGAAATTAAGCATTTGATCCCAACTACATGTGAAAGGGATGAGCTGAAATTGTTATCTTCTCTAAATACTTTGGGCTATATTGAATTTGACACTCTTTGTGATCTAGATATCGTAGAGAAGATAATATTTTCTCAGTCTCAATTGCCTTTGTTAAGTAGAAATATTTTTTATGCTATAGGCAAATATGAACATAGTGGTATGTTTATGGTGCATAAAGTTTACATATGTTCAAATGAGGAAGCTCCTTTTGTGTTGCAACAACATGGTCAAGTAAATGAATGTACTAACGCTAATAATATCTTGTCAAGTTTTTCTAGTATTTTTTCCTTGCAGCAGGGACAATAAAAACATTTTTCACTCCGATTGTGCAATATGGACAGTGCTCACTCGGGCCTAAACTCTACCCCCAAAGCAAGACTTTTTGCTGGACATACGAGCAAGCCGAGGACGGCTTGTCATAAAGAAGGGGAGAATGATGAGATCATGTATATTATTATTGCACTTACAAACATGACACAATGTTTATTTGTTTGGGATCCTGGCTCAAGTGAATGTGCACTCTTATTTGATGGACAAGATCAAGATGGTGCACTATGCCGTCCACCACCTTGGCCTCCTCCTTTCATGCTTACAAGAAGATTTGATGGCGTTGCACATATGGACCCACACATGATAGAAGATGAACTTGAGTCGAAGACGACTCCAATTCAAGAAGGGGAGGATGATGAGGACATCACTTCTATGGATACAAACAACACTCCATTGAACATACAAGATGCAATCAATAGAGTTCATACACAACAATTAATTTCAGAGGTGAACTCGTTCTTATATATTTCCTTATATGTTTTTGAACATAAATTGCTACTTAATAATTTATTTGTGATTAGGATCCATTGAGAGGTTCAAGGAGTACTTGGAGGGAGTATTAGGGACGTGGAAGACCAGAGAATTCGTTCAAAGAAGATGGAAACCGAACCAAACTCCAAATCGTATCCAACTCGGAGTCCAGGAGTAGTACGCACTAAAACGGACGCCCAGGACGCATACGAACTCCGTTTTGGACGTTCTACATATGCACGGAAAGGGGAGAGGATAACCTTTCCAATGGCACCGGTCCCATGTCAAATTTTTTCGGAGTCGTCGGGAATCGTCGAAACAAAATCAAATACAGAATCTGTCAGGGTGCTGCGCCACCATATTGGGCCATTGGGCCTTGTATCAAGTCTAAGTCCATTATTTTCGTGTGTTAGGGTTAGGTCACGACCCCAACACCCCCTTGGACGTCCTCCCACCTATATATACTCCATAGTAGCCGCCATGAACAATTGGGTTTTGCATAGATTAATAATATCGCTGTTCTACAGTGTGAAACCCCAACTTCGCGATTTCAGATCGTGTCTTCTACGTTCTTGCTTGTGTTCTCGGTTGCACTTGCAGGTATTAGCCTTCTTGGCGAGGTCAATCGTGTGAAGCACGGTTGATAACCAACGGAGCGGTGGTGTAGTGATTGCAGGGGCTGTTCGTGTTCTACTCGAGAGCCTCGGATCATCAACGTCGAGATCTCCATCAATCGACATACCCATTACCTTTTGGAAGATCGGGACCAATTTTTCCTATCAGTACCGGAAGAACAAGTGCCGATGGACGAGCTAGAACTTCAAGAGGATTTGTCTTATGTCGAGCAACCTATCAAAATTTTGGACATGAAGGAAAGGGTCACGAGAAATAAGAGGATCCGTTGGTGCAAAGTGCAATGGAAACACCACGGAAGCCGAAGCTACATGGGAACGTGAAGAAGACTTGAAGGCAGAATTCCCTCACCTTTTCTCCACGCTATCGAATCTCGAGGGCGAGATTAACTTTAAGGGGGGTAGGTTTGTAACACCCTAAATTTTTGCATCATGCATCGCATTGCATATATATTCTTTCATTAAACATTAATAGAGGAAAGAAATAAAAATAGCCTAAAACTTGTAATAAGGAATAAGTATAAAAACAATAATATATATATATATATATATAAATAATATATACAACAATATATAAAAATAAATAAAATATTAATATTAATAATATATGCTATAAAAATAATAAATAATAAATAATATATATATATAATATAAAATATATATATATAATAAATTATATAATAAAGGAAAGTATAAAAAAGGGGCCAACCCGGCGGCCAGGCCAAGCGGCCCAGCCAGCCGAGCAGCCCCGACCTCGCCCCGACCCCGCGTCCACCTGGGCCCCGCTGGCCAAGCGCCCCGCCGCCGACGCGCGCACGCGCGCGCGCGTTTCCGCGCGCGACCCCGACTCGGCCGCCCGCCCCCGAGTCCCGACCCCGCCCGCCGTAACGGCCGCCGAAACTCCCGCCCCCCCCCCCCCCCCCCCTCGATCCCGATCGTCCTCCCGCCCGCGCCTATAAAGGCCCCGTGACCTCGAGAGTTTACCGATCCAGCAACCCTAGCCGCCGGTACCGAAGGCAAAGGAAAACAGAGAACCAGAGGGCTGCGTCCGGGGAAGAAAAAGGAGAAAAAGAAGGGGAAGAAGAGGAAGAAAAAGAGGAGGGCGCCACCGTCCGCCGGAGATCGACGTCGACATCGCGCCGCCGTCGTCGTGCCGCCGGAGGACGCATCTACTTCGTCTACGCATTATCCTCATCCCGCGATCATCGAAGCCATCGCATCTACGGTAGGCCATGTTCCCGATGCGAATTTTAGCGATCATATTAAATCTGATAGGCGTAAATTGATTTTAGTTGTACCATAATTTTATTTTCAGCAGCATTAATCCATCCTAAAACCCCCGTAAACTCTTATGAACATGTATGAACTAGTCGCATCTAATTAATAAACAACCGTAGTTAATTAATTATTGAATTGTGTATGCATACATGTCATTGCATGTTGATTATTTTGCGTGCATCATGTTGAATTGTATATGTTTCCTTGTATGTATGATCACGCATAGAGGAACGTGCTCAAGAGGCCGCATACGAGGATTTCCAAAATCAAGATTTTGAAGCGCTTGAGCAACCCCATCCGCCGGAGCAAGGCAAGTGTCCTTGAAGCATATTGATCCTGTTTTATTAAATGTTTTGTTTGTGAACTTGCATGCTTGTGTCAAATTGATGGGAATCCTATGGTAGGAAGTTTACTAGTTTTGTTTGACCACCCTTGTCACCTGGAATTTATGTTAGAGAGTCGGGAAGGGTTTTTACCTTTTTGCTTTGCTTAATTAATTGGGATGGCAAACAACACTACACATTTAATTATGCATCAATGATATTCTGGTTAATGTGAACTGGTCAATATGATGGGTGATCTAAGCAAGCATGGTTATGTGGATGGGTTGGTTGTTATGGTGGTTTGCTTGCCTTAGATCTAAGGACCAGTTCATGCGAGAATATGCCAGGTCAACAGTGCCACCACAAGGCCAAATATGGGTGCGGCGTAGCTGAATAATTAGGAGCGCTGCTAGTATCGTATGAACCATTGGATGGCGCGGGGAATGGGAGTCGAGGAGGACTGCCTTGGGATCCGCATGGCACACGAGGGGGCCTGTGGGTGGGAGAATGGAGATTCAAGCCTGCCGGTGAAACCTTAGTTGGCCCGTACATACTAGTAGTCCCTTTTGAAAGGCTATTTTGTGATCTCTTGGCCACACACCTACGGAAGTGTGAGATGGCATAATGGAGGTTCCTCAGTCATCGAAAGGTGATGAAATCACAAACATGTGGATAAAGTGGTACAACCTCTGTAGAGTGTTTAAAAACTATCATGATAGCCGTGCTCCCGGTTATGAGCGCCTGGATGACCTACATGATTAGAGTTGGAAATTGGGATTTGGGATGGCTATGGGTTGGTAATGGTTATGGTTGGTTTATGGTTATGGGTTGGTAATGGTTATGGTTTATGGATTATGGTCATGGATATGAATTTGAGTTTTGGTAATTGGACATGGATAATGATGATGTTGGCAATAATTGGATATGGTTTATATTTTGATAATATGATGGTTATGGTGGGATTGTTTCACATAGACATAGTATAATGCTTTTCAAGTGTTTTACTGTACTTTTCAGCACTTAGCCATTATTACATTCGTCATTTGAATAAGCCACATGTCATACTTTCCACACTTGCTGAGTACGACATGTACTCACCCTTGCAATCCCCCCCAACAGCTACTGGAGACAATTGGGAGTACCCTGAGGATCACGTGGAGTACTAGGTTGCGTACCGCCGTCAATTGCCTGTGGATTGGAGTCGTGCTGTTTAGTTTATTTTCCGCTGCAATTATTTAGAGTTTTATCATTCGTGAACTATTGGATTATTGTAATAAAGTACTTATTTATTAGTTAAGACGTGGTTAAATTCTGTATATTGTTTGTGATGCAACCGTATATGTGTGATGAACTTCCTGGGCACACATATGCGTTACGCTTGGTTCATATTCGGAACCAGGTGTCACACTATAGAAAGGCTTGATATCGCGAGCATGCCCGACATCATATTGAATATGACTAGGATACATGTAGGACAGCTCATCTCTGTCAACAGCCTTGAGGTTAAAAATAATGATCTCATGATCCAAATGAGCCTCAAGCCCGAGAATCTTGGCAAACTCTACAAAGGTGACTGAGTACTGTTCCCCATGAGTCATCCAGATGATCCGCCTATCACCTTGAGTGGTGAAGTAGATGGTGGAGTAGAACTGTAGGATGACCTCAACATTCCAGTTGTACTTGAACCCCATTATGCCCTTGAGCTCATGATGCTCAGTTGCCACAATCACTGCATCAAAAGCAGAGTGTTTCTCCTGGGCCATATAGTCCCAGTCAACCCATTGAGCTTCAATCACCGGCTTCTTCATCGTCTGGTAGACCAGACGGTAATAGTCACAATGAAAGTCGCACCAAAACCGTGGGTCGGTGGTGCTTCTTCCATACTTGTAGACTCTTTCAGTTCTCAATTTCCTTGCTGTCAGAGTCTTTTTCTAGCAATTCTCCTGATACTACCATTGGTAGCCCGCGGAGTTTGTAGTTCGATATTAGGCGCGCAGATATTCAAAAGATGATGGCAAATAAACACAAGGATTTACGTGGTTCAGGCCGCCTGAGCGTAATACCCTACTCCACGGGGTGTGTAGTTGTTGTATTGAGCATCTAAGAGTCCAGAGCTTCTAGCTTCGTGCCTTAGAGAGTTCGAGAGCCGAGAGAGAGCCTGTCTCCCCAGAAGAGAGAGAGTCCAGCCCTTTGTTTATCGTCGACCAGTCCTTTTATAGTACAAGGGTTGATCGTTACACCGTTAGCCTGGCCCGACATGTGTCCCTTGCGGTTATTGATGTTTAATACACAATTAATGAGTTTAATTACCCTTATTAGCGTGGTAACGGGCCTTGACAGTGCCGTTACTGGTATTAAGGGCCTTCCGATCATGTGTAATTAATATGGTATTAATGACACTTAATCGGGTCTTGAAGTCTTTAATTGCTCCTTGAAGGTCCGAGCCGTTGGGGGTTCACCAGTCTGATTGGTGAGGTTGAAGGTCCGGCTGTTGGACACATGGCAGCTTCGGAGCTTTCCGTCTGGGACGGGTAGGTCCGGTGTATATGTACACGTGTCGGTACCGGAGCTTCCCTCTGTCGGGGGTTAGGTCCGGGGGTGCCGCGCAAGTGTTTAGCCCGGAGCTATCCCATGTGTGGGATGTAGGTCTGGTTGCAGTATACACGTGGCAACACCGGGACTAACCATAGATGGGAGGCAGGTCCGGTCCCGTATGACACGTGGGGCCTTCGCAGGTCTTCAACTCATACAGGTGAAGTTCCTTTGGTATTTTTGTAGTCCCAAGGGGTATACAGTACACAAGATACCGACAGTGGCCCCCTGGGCCCACCTCTGGGAGAGACCTTTTGGATGAAGTCATTCTGCCGGAGGTGGGTCCATCCTTCGGTTTTTGAGCCGTGTCTTCAAGGGTCTTCGGATGTGCCGTTGGCGGTAGTTCGCAGTTAAACCAACGCCGCATGGCATATCCAGGATGCGGCAGGTGAGATCTGAGCGTGCGGATCTCGCCGGTTCCTGATACGAAAACCGTATCGGTTCCGCGCGCCCTGTCAGGCCGCCGCCTTCGGGCTTCCTGCCATTCATGATGACAACCGTTCGCCTGGAGTAAGGACCTCAACTTGATCGTCGGGGTGGCCCTGGGCCCCTTTGTCATTGGCTGGGTGAAGTTTTTGAATTGTATCATCGGCTCCTTTGCGGTTTCCATCCAAGCGTTGCGGGGGCTTACTTAAGAAGGAAAGCGTGCACCGTTTGGGGATTCTTTATGCCTTCATCTGAACTTGTGCTCAAATCCTCCAAACTTTCACTTGCTTTTCCTCTCTCGCCACGTTGTGCCGCGATGAAGTTGGGACTCCCCACGAGCCGCATTGGGAGCAAGAAGGAGTTGTCCAGGGTCCGAACCTATATGGGATGGTCCAGTGACTCCTTCGACAATGACATTCGTTGCGGCGAGCTTCCCTTCGAGAAGAAGCGAGCCAGAGATATGGTGTACTTCCTTGGGTACGCCATGGCGGGTTTGATCCCGTCTTTCTCCACCTTCTTTCTGATGCTGCTAGATTTTTATGGTCTGCAGCTGTACCACCTTGGCCCCCACTCCATTCTTCTGGTGTCGATCTTTGTCCACTTCTGCGAGATGTGGGTGGGCATTCCTCCTTGCGTCGAGCTCTTCCGCACCTTCTTCACCATCCACACCACCGGCAAGAGTGACGAGTACCTTGGCTTCTATTATTTTGTGAAGCGCAAGAAGTGCCCGTACAAGTACTTGCGGTCGTTCCCTTCTGGGAAGTGGGACGACTGGAAGAAGGATTGTATTGTCATCAAGGTTGAGGAGCATGAGAAGCTGGAGCTGCCCGAAGGCCTCCCCAACATCGACACTGAAGCTTGGAGCGAAGTTCCGATGTTATCGGATTCCTTCAACCCTGCCCTGACCAGGATCCGCCAATGTGTGGAGGGAGGGGTGACTCCCCAGGAAGTATTTTGCAGCTTCCTTGTCAACATGTGGGCTCCGCTGAAGAAGAGGGAGAAGCTTGCTTGGTCCCTCAACAGTGTGATGCATGACGACCGGATCGAGGCCGGTTTGAAGTCCAACATGGAGGGCGCAACTTTAGAGTTTCACCTCAAGAAGTTCCAACACGGCATCGACGTCGAGGGTGATGACTTGACTCCGCTGGCGGCTTTTCTCCCTCTGAAAATGGAGGTGGATTTTAGTAGGGAGCTCCAGCGGAAGATGCTGGTGCTCGACGACCTTGGTGAAGTTGTGTAACACCCTAAATTTTCGCATCATGCATTACATACATGATCATACATTAAACATTAGTAGGATAAAAAAAGGAAGATAATAAAAGGATAAAACATACATATATGGTGTAGCAAAAAGAAGAAAAATAAAATAATAATTATAGCCTAAAACTTGTAATAGGGAATAAGTATAAAAATTATAATAATAAAAAATATAAAAGATAACAATAATAATATATAAAAAGAAATATATATAAATAAATTATATATAATAATAAATATATGTATATATATAATAAATAAATAAAATGAATAAGAAAAATAAATAAATAATATAAAAAATAAATAAATAGTAATATGTTTCTTAAAAAAAGAAAAAAAAGCAAAAGCAACCGCCGGCCAGGCCGCCGACCGGCCCAACCGGCCACGCACCCCGCGCGCCGGACCCCGCGCCCTGGACCCCACCCCGCTGGCCACGCCCGCCCGACACTCCACCCGGCTGCGAATCTCGCGCCCACCCCGCCGCCTGCCTTGGCCCCCACGCCCACGCGCCCCGCTGCCAGCGTCGGGGCCCCACGCCCGATTCCCGCGCGCGGCCCCCGAGCCAGCCGATGCGCCTCGCTCCGCCCGTCCGCAACCGCCTGGGACCCGCCTCTCGTACCGCACGCCAGCCGCCCCGCCCGAATCGCGACGACCGCGCCCTGCCGCTGGGTCCCGCCAACCTCGCAGCACACCGCCGAATCCCGCCCCGACTCTCCCGCGCAGCGCGCCGCAGCGCCGTACCGGCCAGCCCCGCGATTCCCGGCTCCCGCGCGAGTTTCCCGGCCGCAACAGACTCGGTTCCCTGGATCGGGAGACTCCTGTACCGTGCCTATAAAAAGGAGACCCACCCGTAGGTTTTTCCCTCGATCCCAGAACCGCCGCCAGCGACGGGAAAAGCCGCCGGTACAGAAGGCAAAAGAAAACAGGGACCAGAGGGCTGCGCCCAGGGAAGAAAAAGGAGAAAAAGAAGGGGAAGAAGAGGAAGAAAAAGAGGAGGGCGCCACCATTCGCCGGAGATCGTCGTCGTCGTCATGCCGCCAAGGGACTGCTGCGCCATCCACTTCGTCTACGCGTCACCCTCGTCCCTCGATCTCCGAAGCCATCGCATCTACGGTAGAATTCGTTTTTCCAATACAAATTTTAGCGACGTATTAGATCTAATAGACGTAAATTGATTTTAGTTGCACCATAATTTTATTTTCAGCAGCATTAATCCACTCTAAAACCCCCATAAACTCGTATGAATACGTATGAACTAGTTGCATTTAATTAATAAACAACCGTAGTTAATTAATTATTATACTTTGCATGCATGCATATCATCACATGTTGATTAATGTGTGTGCATCATGTTGATTTGTACATATTTTCTTGTATGTGTGATCACGAGTAGAGGGAAGTGCTCAAGAGATCGTGTACGAGGATTTCCAGAACCAAGATTTCGAAGCGCTTGAGCAACCCCATCCGCTGGAGCAAGGCAAGTGTCCTTGAAGCATATTGATCCTGTTTTTAAAATAAATGTTTTGTTTGCAAAACTGCATGCTTGTGTCAATTTGATGGGAATCCTATGGTAGGAAGTTTACTAGATTTGTTTAACCACCCTTGTCACCTGGAATTTATGGTAGAGAGTCGGGAGGATTTTTACCTTTTGCTTCGCTTAATCAACTGGGATGGGAATAACTATACCACTCAATTTAATTATACATGAATGAGATTATGGTTAACATGAACTGGTTAAATATGGTATGGTAATGGATGATCTAAGCAAGCCTGGTATGTGGATGGGTTGGATGTTATGGTGGTTTGCTTGCTTTAGATCTAAGGACCGGTTCATGCGAGAATAAGCCAGGACTACAGTGCCACCACGAGGCCAAGTATGGGTGCGGCGTAGCTGATTAATTAGAGCTTTGCTAGTGCTGTTTGGACCATTGTGGATGCTCGGGGAAGGGGTAGTCGGATTGGGTTTGTTGATGATTGGTGGGACTACCCTGGGATCCGAATGGCTCAAGAGGGGGCCCTCGGTTGAAGATGTGCTCAGTTGGAGGCATCGCCACCGGTGAAACCTCAATGGAGTCTAAATAGGCTAGTAATCCCTTTGTAAAGGCTATTTTGTGATCTCTTGGCCATACACCAAAGGAAGTGTAATTGTCATAAGGGAGGTTCTTTAGTCGCCGACGGGTGATGAAATCACAAACACGTGGGTAAAGAGGTACAAACTCTGCAGAGTATTAAAACTATCATGATAACCGTGCTCCCAGTTATGAGCGCCTGGATGACCTACATGATTAGAGGGAATTTGGTAGTGGGATGGTTATTGGGATGGTTATGGTTTGGTAATGGTTATGGTTGATATTATGATTATGGTTATGAGATGGAATTATGGTTTATGACATTGATTATGGTTATCGGTAATGGTGATTTATGGACTGGTATCATGATGGTTACATGGTTTATGATGGGTTTATTTCACATAAATATGATTCATTGCTTTCCAAATGTTTTACTGTACTTTTCAGCACTTAGCCATTATTATTGTCGTCATTTGAATCAGCCACATGTCATACTTTCCACACTTGCTGAGTACGACATGTACTCACTCTTGCAATCCCCCCCAACAGTTGCAGGTCAGAATTGTGAGTTTAATGGCGATAATGCGGAGTTCTAGGTCGTGTCTACCGCCAGCTTTGCCTGTGGTGTTGCATGGAGCTGCGCTATCCCTTTTGCTTAGTTTGCTTAGTTGTTTAATTAGTTTATTTCCGCTGCATTAGTTGAACTTGTCATTAATATTTATTAAAGCTTGTATTTGAGGATAATATAGTTTGTGTAATAAAATTTGATAATTAATCTTGTTCTGTGGTAATTTTCTGTATACTCTTTTGTGATTGCACTCGTGTATGTGTGTTGAACATCCTGGGCACACATATGCGTTAGCTTGGTTCAATTTTCAGAACCGGGCATCACAAATTGGTATCAAAGCCGCAGGTTGACTGTAGGATGCAGCCTAGATAGAATGGACACTTTAGAGCACATAGGAGCACTCAGGAATCGATTTGATTTTGTTGGTGTGTTGTTTGCTATATATATATTGATTGCTTGTGTGTTTAATAGAGGATTTTGGGATGCTTTAGCATTGCCATGTCCACCTAGGCTAGTATAGGTAGTTGGTTAGCTTCATATCCCTTGATGCATATAGTTGGGGATGTTTCTAAATTCTTACCTATTGCTCTTCTTCAGATGGTGAGGACTCGCAATCAGAGGGATGTCAATGGTGAGGAGGAGAACCATGGAGTACCTCAAAACAACAATGGACAAGGACCTGCTCATGGAGCTATCAATATTGAGCAGCTACTGGCTATGCAAAACCAGCTCATGCATACCATGATACAAACAATGGGACAGCTGCAGGCTGGCAATAACATCAACAATCAGCCCCACATGCCTCCACCGCCACCCCCGCCTCCTCACAACCGTTTGGGAGAGTTCATGAGGACTAGGCTGCCAACTTTTGCTCAAGCTGCTGACCCTATGGATGCGGATGATTGGCTCAAGTCCGTGGAGAAGAAGCTAGCTATTGTCCAATGCAGTGACCGGGAGAAGGTCCTATTTGCTTCTCATCAACTCGTTGGAGCAGCTGCGGATTGGTGGGATGCTTATTGCAGTGCTCATGAGAACCAAGAAAGAATCACTTGGGTCGAATTCAAGGAGAATTTTTGTTCTCATTATGTGCCCGAGGGTGTTATGCTCTTAAAGAGGCAAGAATTTAAGAATTTGAGGCAAGGAAGATCAAGCGTGAGTGAATATCTCAATAAGTTCACTCAACTCTCAAGGTATGCGCCTGAGGATGTGAGTCGGGACAGCCGGAAGCAATATTTGTTCATGAGAGGCTTGAACAATGAGATCCAAGTGCAACTACTCAACTGCGATTATGCCAATTTCCAGAAGCTTGTGGACAAAGCAATTGTGGTTGAGAACAAGATTCGTGAGATGGAGCAAGAAATCAAGAAGAAGGCGCCATATCAAGGACAACAACAAGGAAGTAATGTGCGCCCTCGCCTTGCGCCTCCTAATGCGCCATACTACAATTCCTCTGCTTCTGTACAGCACCCTGATTATGCACCGCACCCAGCTCAGTTTGTGCAGCAACGCCCTGTTATGCAAGCACATAGGCCTCCAATGCCTTATGCGCCTCGTGCTGATTTTCCTGGAGCCAATGTTCAAAACCAAGCTCGTCCCAATAATTCTGGTGGGGTTAAGAAGTGCTATACTTGTGGAGAAGCTGGACACTTTACGCATCAATGTCCTAAGTCAGGCCTTGGTCAAGGAAGCAATGCACCGAGGCAAAACCCAAGACCTAATGGAGGATAGCCACAAGGAAGTCGTGGACAGCAAAATTTTGCTCGTGGCAACGTGAACCATGTCTCTACGGAGGATGTTCAACAAGCGAATGACGTGGTCATTGGTATGTTTCTCGCCAACTCCAACCCCGCGACTATGTTATTTGATTCTGGAGTATCGCATTCATTCATTGCATCGAAGTATGTTGCCAAGTATAGTTTGCCTATCTCTCATATGAAGTTTACTCTATTGGTTAAGTCTCCTGGAGGAGAGATGAGGACAAATATAGTATGTCCAAAAGTAAGCCTTAGAATAAGGAGGGTAGACTTCTCCGCCAACCTCATTGTTTTAGATTCTCAAGGGTTGGACATTATACTTGGTATGGACTGGTTGAGGAAGCACAATGGAGTTATTGAGTGTGCAACAAAGACGGTGAAGTTGACTAATGAGGAAGGGATCACCGTAGAATTTGAAGCATCTCAAACCGCACCGAAGCAATTGGAGCTGAATCATGTGGACGGTGCCGCAATTGAGGAGATTCCGGTAGTGTGTGAATTTTTGGATGTGTTTCCGGATGAGTTGCCAGGTATGCCGCCTGATCGAGACATTGAGTTTGTTATTGATTTAATACCTGGAACTGCACCTATAGCTAAGAGGCCGTATAGGATGCCTCTTATGGAATTAGCAGAGCTCAAGAAGCAAATTCAAGAGCAATTAGAGAAGGGTTTTATTCGCCCTAGCTCTTCACCTTGGGGAGCGCCCGTTCTATTTGTGGACAAGAAGGATGGATCCCAAAGGATGTGCGTGGATTACCGAGCTCTCAACGAGGTAACCATCAAGAACAAGTACACCTTGCCCCGTATAGAGGATTTGTTTGATCAGATGAAAGGTGCCTGTGTGTTTTCCAAGATTGATTTGAGGTCGGGATACTTTCAAATGAAGATTAGACCATCAGACATACCCAAGAAAGCTTTTAGGACACGATATGGATCTTATGAGTACACCGTGATGTCTTTTGGATTGACAAATGTGCCTGCCTACTTTATTTACCTCATGAATAAAGTCTTCATGGAGTACTTGGACAAGTTCGTTGTGGTATTTATTGATGATATTATGATCTACTCGAAGGATGAGAAGGAACATGAGGAACACTTGAGGCTTACACTGCAGAAATTTAGGGAGCATCAATTGTATGCCAAGTTCAGCAAGTGCCAGTTTTGGTTGAAAGAGGTGCCATTTTTGGGTCATATAATCTCAGGAGGGGGAGTATCGGTTGACCCCGGGAAGGTGAGAGATGTGCTTAAGTGGGAACCGCCACAGAACGTCAAGGAAATAAGGAGTTTTCTTGGAATGGCTGGATATTACCGTCGATTCATCAAGGACTTCTCCAAAATAGCCAAGCCAATGACGGAATTGCTAATGAAGGGAAAGGCTTTTGGATGGACTGAAGCTTGTCAAAACAGTTTTGAGGAGTTGAAGAAGAGGCTGACAACAGCCCCAGTTTTGGTACTGTCGGATGTGAGCAAGAGCTTCGATATTTATTGTGATGCATCAAGACAAGGACTCGGATGCGTACTTATGCAAGAAGGTCAAGTGGTCGCCTATGCGTCCAGACAATTGAAGAAACATGAGCAGAATTACCCAACACATGATTTAGAACTTGCAGTCGTGGTACATGCATTGAAAATTTGGAGACACTATATTCTTGGACATAGGTGTGAAATTTATACGGATCACAAGAGTCTTAAGTATATTTTCACACAAACAGATCTGAACTTGAGGCAACGAAGATGGTTGGAGCTCATCAAAGATTATGATTTGGGGATCAACTATCATCCGGGAAAAGCCAATGTAGTGGCTGATGCTTTGAGTAGAAAGGGAGTAAGCCATCAACTTACAGTTCGAGAGTTACCGTCCGAGTTATGTAAGGAGTTTGAACGGTTGAACCTCGGATTTGTAAATGAGATGGAGATGATGGAGTTAAACCCAACCTTGGAGCAAGAAATTCGAGAAGCACAAACCACGGATGAGGATATCAAGGAAATCAAGGGAAGAATCGAAGAAGGAAGAGAATTCAGATTTGATGAAGACGAACATGGTACCTTATGGCTTGGAAAGAGAATCATTGTGCCTAATGTGAAGCATATTCAGGAGATAATATTAAAGGAGGCACATGACTCGCCGTACTCAATTCACCCCGGTTGTACAAAGATGTACAAGGACTTGAAGACATGCTATTGTTGGGCCAACATGAAAAAGGACATAGCCGAATATGTCGCATTGTGTGATGTGTGCCAACGAGTTAAAGCAGAACACCAAAGGCCAGCTGGATTATTGCAGCCATTAAAGATTCCGGAGTGGAAGTGGGAAGAAATTGGAATGGACTTCATAGTTGGGTTACCACGTACTCAGTCCGGGTATGACTCAATTTGGGTAATTGTGGATCGCTTAACCAAGTCAGCTCATTTTGTCCCTGTAAAGACCAAATATATAGCTGCACGATTGGCCGAAATATACATGGAGCATATTGTGTGTCGACATGGAGTCCCTAAGAAGATAGTCTCGGATAGAGGTTCTCAATTTACCTCCAGATTTTGGCAAAAATTGCATGAAGCTTTGGGAACGAGGTTGAATTTTAGTTCAGCATGTCATCCTCAAACAGATGGACAAACCGAGAGGACCAATCAAATTTTGGAAGACATGTTACGAGCTTGTGCTTTAAAGCATGGGAAAAGTTGGGATAAAAGTTTGCCGTATGCTGAATTCTCGTACAACAATAGCTACCAAGCAAGTCTGAAAATGTCACCCTATGAAGCATTGTACGGAAGGAAGTGTAGGACTCCCTTGTTTTGGAATGAAACCGGAGAGAATCAAGTATTTGGTCCGGATGTGTTGCAAGAAGCCGAAAAGCAAGTCCAGATAATTCGTGAAAACTTGAGGGCTGCCCAATCAAGACAAAAAGGCTATGCGGACAATAGGAGAAGGAAATTAGCCTTTGAAATAGGAGATTTTGTTTACCTCAAGGTGTCACCTATGAGAGGTCATAAGAGGTTTAACATAAGAGGCAAGCTCGCACCTCGTTATATTGGACCATTCAAGATTTTGGACAAAAGAGGAGAAGTAGCATATAAGTTGGAGATGCCAGCTCATCTTTCAGACGTACATGATGTGTTTCACGTGTCTCAACTCAAGAAGTGTCTCAGGGTGCCGGAAGAACAAGTGCCGATGGACGAGTTAGAACTTCAGGAGGATTTGTCTTATGTCGAGCAACCTATCAAGATCTTGGACGTGAAGGAAAGGGTCACGAGAAATAAGAGGATTCGTTGGTGTAAAGTGCAATGGAAACACCATACAGAAGCCGAAACTACGTGGGAACGTGAAAAAGACCTGAAGGCATAATTCCCGCATCTTTTCTCCACGCTGTCGAATCTCGAGGGCGAGATTCACTTTAAGGGGGCAGGTTTGTAACACCCTAAATTTTCGCATCACGCATTACATACATGATCATGCATTAAACATTAGTAGGATAAAAAAAAGGAATATAATAAAAGGATAAAACATACATATATGGTGTAGCAAAAAGAAGAAAAATAAAATAATAATTATAGCCTAAAACTTGTAATAGGGAATAAGTATAAAAATTATTATAATAAAAAAATATAAAAGATAACAATAATAATATATAAAAAGAAATATATATAAATAAATTATATATAATAATATATATATATAATAAATAAAATGAATAAGAAAAATAAAATAAATAAATAATATAAAAAAATAAATAAATAGTAATATGTTTCTTAAAAAAAAGAAAAAAAAGGAAAAAAAGCAAAAGCAACCGCCGGCCAGGCCGCCGACCGACCCAGCCGGCCACGCACCCCGCGCGCTGGACCCCGCGCCCTGGACCCCACCCCGCTGGCCACGCCCGCCCGACACTCCACCCGGCCGCGAATCTCGCGCCCACCCCGCCGCCTGCCTTGGCCCCCACGCCCACGCGCCCCGCCGCCAGCGCCCGGGCCCCACGCCCGATTCTCGCGCGCGGCCCCCGAGCCGGCCGACGCGCCTTGCTCCGCCCGCCCGCAACAGCCTGGGCCCCGCCTCCCGTACCGCACGCCAGCCGCCCCGCCCGAATCGCGCCGACCGCGCCCTGCCGCTGGGTCCCGCCTCCCGCGCAGCGCACCGCCGAATCCCGCCCCGACTCTCCTACGCAGCGCGCCGCAGCGTCGTACCGGCCAGCCCCGCAATTCCTGGCTCCCGCGCGAGTTTCCCGGCCGCAACAGACTCGGTTCCCTGGATCGGGAGACTCCCGTACCGTGCCTATAAAAAGGAGACCCGCCCGTAGGTTTTTCCCTCGATCCCAGAACCGCCGCCAGCCACGGGAAAAGCCGCCGGTACAGAAGGCAAAAGAAAACAAGGACCAGAGGGCTGCACCCAGGGAAGAAAAAGGAGAAAAAGAAGGGGGAGAAGAGGAAGAAAAAGAGGAGGGCGCCACCGTTCACCGGAGATCGTCGCCGTCGTCGTGCCGCCAAGGGACTGCTGCGCCATCCACTTCGTCTACGCGTCACCCTCGTCCCTCGATCTCTGAAGCCATCACATCTACGGTAGGGTTCGTTTTTCCAATACGAATTTTAGCAACGTATTAGATCTAATAGACGTAAATTGATTTTAGTTGCACCATAATTTTATTTTCAACAGCATTAATCCACTCTAAAACCCCCATAAACTCGTATAAACACGTATGAACTAGTTGCATTTAATTAATAAACAACTGTAGTTAATTAATTATTATACTTTGCATGCATGCATATCATCGCATGTTGATTAATGTGTGTGCATCATGTTGATTTGTACGTATTTTCTTGTATGTGTGATCACGAGTAGAGGGAAGTGCTCAAGAGATCGTGTACGAGGATTTCCAGAACCAAGATTTCGAAGCGCTTGAGCAACCCCATCCGCCGGAGCAAGGCAAGTGTCCTTGAAGCATATTGATCCTGTTTTTAAAATAAATGTTTTGTTTGCAAAACTGCATGCTTGTGTCAATTTGATGGGAATCCTATGGTAGGAAGTTTACTAGATTTGTTTAACCACCCTTGTCACCTGGAATTTATGGTAGAGAGTCGGGAAGGATTTTTACCTTTTGCTTCGCTTAATCAACTGGGATGAGAATAACTATACCACTCAATTTAATTATACATGGATGAGATTATGGTTAACATGAACTGGTTAAATATGGTATGGTAATGGATGATCTAAGCAAGCCTGGTATGTGGATGGGTTGGATGTTATGGTGGTTTGCTTGCTTTAGATCTAAGGACCGGTTCATGCGAGAATAAGCCAGGACTACAGTGCCACCACGAGGCCAAGTATGGGTGCGGCGTAGCTGATTAATTAGGGCTTTGCTAGTGCTGTTTGGACCATTGTGGATGCTCGGGGAAGGGGTAGTCGGATTGGGTTTGTTGATGATTGGTGGGAGTACCCTGGGATCCGAATGGCTCAAGAGGGGGCCCTTGGTTGAAGATGTGCTCAGTTGGAGGCATCGCCACCGGTGAAACCTCAGTGGGGTCTAAATAGGCTAGTAATCCCTTTGTAAAGGCTATTTTGTGATCTCTTGGCCATACACCAAAGGAAGTGTAATTGTCATAAGGGAGGTTCTTTAGTCGCCGACGGGTGATGAAATCAAACATGTGGGTAAAGAGGTACAAACTCTGCAGAGTATTAAAACTATCATGATAGCCATGCTCCCGGTTATGAGCGCGTGGATGACCTACATGATTAGAGGGAATTTGGTAGTGGGATGGTTATGGTTTGGTAATGGTTATGGTTGATATTATGATTATGGTTATGGTTATGAGATGGAATTATGGTTTATGACATTGATTATGGTTATCGGTGATGGTTATTTATGGACTGGTATCATGATGGTTACATGGTTTATGATGGGTTCATTTCACATAAATATGATTCATTGCTTTCCAAATGTTTTACTATACTTTTCAGCACTTAGCCATTATTATTGTCGTCATTTGAATCAGCCACATGTCATACTTTCCACACTTGCTGAGTACGACATGTACTCACTCTTGCAATCCCCCCAACAGTTGCAGGTCAGAATTGTGAGTTTAATGGCGATAATGCGGAGTTCTAGGCCGTGTCTACCATCAGCTTTGCCTGTGGTGTTGCATGGAGCTGCGCTATCCCTTTTGCTTAGTTTGCTTAGTTGTTTAATTAGTTTATTTCCGCTGCATTAGTTGAACTTGTCATTAATATTTATTAGAGCTTGTATTCGAGGATAATATAGTTTGTGTAATAAAATTTGATAATTAATCTTGTTCTGTGGTAATTTTCTGTATACTCTTTTGTGATTGCACTCGTGTATGTGTGTTGAACATCCTGGGCACACATATGCGTTAGCTTGGTTCAGTTTTCGGAACCGGGCGTCACAAGTTGAGAGGCGTCCGACCACCGGGTTAGCGATCCCCGGAGCTTCCGAGGGTGGTCCCCCTTCCGCCCCGAGCCAGAGAGTTGATGTCGTGGGCAAGGGAAAAGAGTTGGCTGAGCCCTCGAGCCGTAAAAGGAAGTTGAAGCACTCTGACGGGAGGTCCGTCAGACCTGCTCCTTCCGCAGTGGCTCCTTCTCCCCAGAGGGGAAGGTATTCAACGGCGGCAACCACTCCAGCATCAGCATCTCCCCGGGGTGCTAGCTCCGGCCATGCGACTCCAATACCAGGGCCAGCTGAAGGCTCTGGGTCCGGAGGTTCTTCCCGATCGCGGGGGGCCTCAGCCAAAGCGACGCCGATGGCGGCAGCAAGCTCCGGGGAACCTTCCGGAGCTGACACACCAGTGGCGACAGGGTCTGACTCCGAGCATCCAGGGAAGAGATTTCGCGCTAGCTGGAGCGGAAGCCTTCTGAGGTAAATTTTGTTTTTACCTCAGTTGGTTGATTTTTGTTGTAATTGTGTTTTGAGTTTCTTCATCCTTCATCCACAGAGTGCCCAAGAAAGGGGTTGAAGCTCCGGTTCCTACAACAACAATTAAGGCCGTGCAGTCGGAAGCTCCAACTCCAATCCCAGTGCCGCCCCAAGAGGTGGCTGAGGCTGCGACAGCTCCGGCGCCGACTGTCGTGGTCCTGGACCTCGACTCATCCCCAGAAGCTCCCGTGGTAGCGTTGGACCACGGGAATGAAGATGTACCAGCGTCACCTGCCCTGGAGGTTGAGACTCTAGGTTTGGATGCTGAAATGGTGGACGCTCCCGCCTCAGAGCCGGAGGTAGCTGCAATTCCGGCCCTAGAGCCGGATGTTGTTGAAGCCCCGACGGCGGAGCCGGTGGTTGATGAAGTTCCGATGCCTGAGCCGGTCGTCGAATAAGCTTTGGCGCCTGAGCCAGTTGCTGCAGAAGTGCTGGCGCCCGAGCCCATGACGGTCAAAGTGCCAGCGCCTGAGCCGACGATGGAGGAGGCGCCAATGTCGGAGCTGGAAGTGGCTTCAGCTCCGGCCGAACCTTCAGCGCCTGCCCCGGAGGTAATGGTTCCGGAGGTGCCCGCGCCTGAGCTAGGGTGCTTAGATGAAGCTGCGGGCCCCCTTCCTGAGGGGCCAGTTGTTGATGACCTGGCGGCGGGACCTTCGGAGCCAACTCCGGAGGTCGAAACTTCTGTTGCAGGACCTTCCTCGATGGCGGTCAAGGCTATCCCGGAGTATGACCCTAGTGCCGTGGAAGCTCAGGGGACCGCTCTTGTAGAGTGGGACCCGATTTTTGTCACAGAGTACCCGCTGGAACCAGCGGAGATGACCCCGGCAGGTCCGGAGCCGATCCCTCCGTCGTTGTCTATCGACAACGCCTGCTCTAGCCTTCGTCAGGTCCAGCTGGCTTTTTACCACGACAGTAAGGCCCTGGAGGAGGAGCACCAAACTCTTAGGAGGTGGTGCAACCAGCTCCAATTCAAGACCAAGTTGGCACAGTCGAGGCTGGCTGACGACAAGGAGTGGGTGAAGAGGGAAAAGGTCCGGTTGGAGTACTAGGGTAAGCTGCTGGACGAGAGGGAAAGCATGGTGCGATCCCTCGACAATCAGTCATGGGCCATCCACGAACAGGCCTTAGCTGCTAATAATGCGGCAAATGATTGCGGGGAGAAGCTCAGCGCCATCCGTGATAGCCTCGTCAAGCGCCGGGAGGTCCTTGAGGAGCGGGAGAAAAAGCTCGAGGATGAAGAGTAAAAACTCCTGGAGCTGCGGGATGACCTCGTGAAGAGGGAGGAAGAGCTTACTCAGAGGCTAACTCTGGGTGACAAGAGTCTCGCGGAGCGCACCAAGAAGTTGGATGAGCGCTACGAGAAAGAGGAGAAGAAGGCCTGGCAGTGAGGACAGGACCTCCACGAGAGGGAGGATGAAATTACTGCCAGTGAGAAGAAGGTGCGGGGCCAGGAGAAGGACCTGGTCAACCGCCGGAACAAGATCCACCTCCGAGAGGAGGAGCTCAATAAACTCGAAAGGCAGGTTGCTGAAACAATTCAGCAGAACGCCAAAGAGGTAGAGCGTCTTGCCCGGGAGAATTCAGAGCTTGCGGCGACCAGAAGATCCTTGGAGGAGATGCGAGATTCCAGGCTGCGGAGTCCCAACAGTTTGGGACTTCCTGGACAAAGCCAACAATGCACTGACGCCTATGGGTTTTATTCCCGTGCGTTAGGATGATCCGGAGCCGGAGCTGGACCAGGCGTTGCAGGCGTTGAGTTCGGCAGGCAACAAGCTCACCAAGATGGGCGATGTCATTGTGGACCAGCTTGAAACCGAGGGACAATCTCTGGCAAAGAACATCTCAGAATTCGTGCTGACGTGCTACACAAGCTGGGACCCTGAATTCCCCCTGGACCCGATGCTTGAAGGCCCCATCGACCTCTGTCAACATGCGGTCTATCGATAGCAGACCCTACTATAGAGTCTTCCCACCATCTTTTGTTCACGTTGACGGCTGGCCCCCTGGATCTACCAGAACTTTGTAGCTCCGGCGATGTCTACTATCAATGTTTGGAGCATCGACAGCAGACCATCTTGGGGGGTGTCGGAGCTTTGATAGCTCCATCTTTATCCATCATCATCATGGAACCTTTATTTTTCCTGCACGCTGAAGCCAAGAAAAATAGTAAAATCCATTTCCTATCTATAACTCAATTGCGACTTACTATTCCCGAGAAAGTTTTAGGTTCAACACAATTCTAAATACAATCAAGCACACTGGCTTGTTTCCTCCAGGTCCGATTGTTTCTGGACTCGCCTTACTTCGGCCTACCGGGGTGTAGGTAGAGTGGCGTACTTAGGGTGCATGACCAGGCTAAGTCGATAACACACTCCGGCCCTAGATTGGCTTGGCGGCATTTAGACGAGTAGACCGTTAACAATGTTTGGACCCGGAAGAATAGATAATGCAACTTGAATTGTACATGAATCTGTCGAGCTAAAGTTTCTTAAGAATTACACAACTTTGTTATAGACAAGAAAGAGAAAAATAAAAAATATTGAGCCTGTACAAAATAAATGCACGTGGAATCTGTTTTCACACAATGATGTCTTTCATTATAGGTCCAGGGTACAGGGGAAACAAGTACACTCTTTGGGTACGGAACCAGGCTAAGTGTGTTTCGTTTCTCGTCTGACCCAGGGTAGCTATCTACACTTTTAGTTCTGAGACTGTGACAATCGTTGCCTAAACTTTGCGGACCTTCCGGGGAAGGTCCGACTGTTCTCCCGGAGGAGCTACCCAACTCTCTACAATGACTCTATAACATACACCACATGTAATTACAGACTCACCTCAGTGATATTAAGCGTAGAACTTATGGAGGTGCTCGATGTTCCAAGGATTAGGGAGAGGTGTCCCATCCTCGGTTGCCAAGCGAACGCATCCGGGACGGGATACTTTGATCACTCGGAAGGGTACTTCCCAACTAGGGGAAAGTTTGTTTAACCCTTCTCTGGATTGTATTCTCTGTAGCACCAGATCGCCTTTCTCGAGCTGTCAGCTGTGAACATGCCATTGGTGATAGCGCCAAAGAGCTTGGCGGTATCGGGCATTCTGAACAGCTGCTCGGCACCTTCCCTCTTCAAGGAGGTCAAGGTCTTCACGCCAGAGCTGGTCCTGCGCGGCATCATCAAAGGTTCGGACCCGGAGTGACCCAAAGGTGATTTCCAGAGGAAGGACTGCTTCAGCTCTGTACACTAGAAAGAAGGGTGTCTCTCCAGTTGACCGGTTTGGGGTTGTCCTGTTGGCCCACAGTGTGGGCGGAAGCTCTTCAATCCAGTTGGCTCCATGTTTTTTCAGGTGCTCATACGTGTGCGTCTTGAGTCCTTTTAGGATTTCTGCATTTGCTCTCTCGGCTTGGCCATTGCTTGTCGGGTGAGATACAGAAGTGTAGCTGACCTGAATGCCGAGGTCTTCGCAATATTCTTGAAATGCAGAGCTTGTGAATTGGGTCCCATTATCAGTTATGATCTTGTTTGGGACTCCAAATCTGCATACGATGTACTGCAAGAAGTTGATAGCTGATTGCTTGTTTATTGTCACAACTTGAGTTGCTTCCGACCATTTGGTGAACTTGTCAATGGCAACGTACATGAACTTGTAACCTCTGACGGCTCGTGGGAAAGGTCCCAAGATGTCCATCCCCCACACAACGAATGGCCATGTCGGAGGTATCATTTGTAGAGGCTGAGCTGGTGTGTGAATTTGCTTTGCATGGAACTGGCATGCTTTGCATTTTTTTCACTAGCTCAGTTGCATCCTGGAGCGCCGTAGGTCAATAAAAACCATCCCGGAAGGCTTTACTGACCAGCGTGCGAGAAGACGCGTGGTTCCCACACTCGCCTCTATGGATTTCCGCGATGAGATCGCAACCTTCTTCCCTTGTAATGCACCGCATTAGGACGCCGTTGACACCACGCCGATAGAGATCCCCTTCTACCAGTGTGTATCTTTTAGCCAATCTGACTATTCGGTCAGTAGATAAATTATCTTCATGAAGGAAATTGTCTTTCAAGTAGCTCTGGATCTCTGAGATCCATGCATCAGAGCTAACTTGAGGATTTGAGTCTTGCGTGCTGGGTTGCTCGGAGCTTCCTGCAGCACCTACGACCCTTGATGGACACCATGGTAACAGGGCCATCGGGACCGCCAGCTTCGAGGTGCTGGTCTCGCCCCCTTCGCTCAGTTCGGCGGGCTAAGCTGTAGGTTTAGACAACCTCCGGACAAAGGTTCCATGAGGAGCCAGAGCTCTGGTGGAAGCTTTCGTCGAGAGTTCGTCGGCTTCAGCGTTGTTGAGACGTTGTACATGGCAAAGATACAGGACGTCGAAGTCCTTCTGAAGCCTCCAGACTTCAAGCAGGTATGCAGCCAGTTGAGGGTTGTTGCACCAACATTCACCTTTGAATTGTTTTACAACAAGTTGTGAATCACCCTTTACCAACAGCTGATTGACACCATATGAAAGTGCCACCTTGAGCCCATAGATTAGTGCTTCATACTCCGCCATGTTATTGGTCGCCTTGAAGTCAAGGTGAACCATGTATTTGACCTTTTCCCCAGTTGGAGCGAGGAGAAGGACTCTAGCTCCAGCCCCCTGCTTCTGCACGGAGCCGTCGAAGTAGAGAGTCCAGTGAGGCTCAGTGAAGACCGGAACCTTGGGTTCCGACTTCTACTCACTGGGGCCCCCAGGATTTGATAGAGAGGGGGTCCATTCCGCCACGAAGTCCGCCGGAGCTTGACTCTTGATCGCTTGTCTTGGGACGAATTCAAGATCCAACTCGGCCAGTTCCGCCGCCCACTTTGCAATATTCCCTGTAGAGTTGGGATTATGCAAGATTGCACACAATGGATAAGAAGTTACCATTGAGATCTTGTGAGCTTGGAAGTAGTGTCAGAGCTTCCTAGAGGCAATAAGAATTGCCTAGAGCAGCTTACGCACCTCAAGGTACCGAGTCTTGGCGTCATGGAGTACTTCGCTGATGAAGTACACTGGGCGCTGGACCGTCCGGACCCTCTCGAAGGGGCCCGGAGCTTCCTCCTCATCAACCCGGACCCTCCCGAAGGGGTCCGCACCTTGTTCGGGGTTCTTTGGATTCCTACTGGAGGAACCCGGAGCTTCTTCTTCAGCGACCCGGACCTTCCCGGAGGGTTCCGGATCTTGTTGCTCAGCAACAGCGACTTCTTCATTTAAAAAAGGTTGATCCTCTAAGTATCTCACCTTGAGGATTAGGGTCTGGGAGTTGGGACCCAGACTTATCTTCAGGTAGCTCCGGACCCTCCCGAAGGGGTCTGAATTCCTGAATTGGAGATGGTTCTGGTCTTTCTGCAACCAGGACCATGCTGACAACTTCGTCAGTTGCCGAAATGTAAAGCAAAAGTGGCTCACCAGGATTCGGAGCTACCAAGGTTGGTAGAGTGGTGAGGAGCAGTTTTAGCTCCTGGAATGCCTTTTCTGCTTCTTCAGACCACTGGAATGGTCCGGACTTCCTCAATAACTTGAAGAAGGGTAGCGCCCGTTCCGCCAGCCTTGAGATGAACCGGCTGGGGGCAGCTAGACTTCCAGTCAGCTTCTGGACGTCCTTGATGCGGGCTGGTGGCCGCATATCTTCGATAGCTTTAATCTTCGCCAGATTTGCTTCTATTCCTCGGTGGTTCACCAAGAAACCAAGAAGTTTTCTGGAGCTAACCCCGAAGACACACTTGTCCGGGTTCAGCTTCGTACGAGTGACTCGCAACTTGTCGAAGACAGCTTGCAAGGTGTCAATGAACGATTCCTTGTTCTTAATCTTGACGACGATGTCATCGACATATACTTCCACTACGTCCCTGATGAGCTCTCCAAAGGTTTTGTACATAGCTCGTACAAATGTTGAAGCAACATTCTTGAGACAAAATGGCATGGCAGTATAGCAGTATAATCCATCTACCGTGATGAAGGAAGTATGCTCTTCATCTTCCCTAGACATTCTGATTTGATGGTACCCAGAATATGCATCTAGAAAACACAATAATTCACACTCGGAGGTGGAATCCACTATCTGATCTATTCTAGGTAGTTGGAATGGATCTTTTGGGCATGCCTTATTCAGTGTAGTGTAGTCGATGCACATCTGAAGCTTCTCGCTGGCGTTAGGTACAACGACTGGGTTAGCCAGCCATTTTGGATGGAAGACTTCTTGGATGAATCTAGCTTCAAGCAACTTCTTCACTTCTTGACGTATGAAGTTTTGTCGCTCTACTGATTGCTTCCGAGGCTTCTGATGTACAGGCCGAGCGTCGGGATAGATCTTCAGGTTGTGCTCGATCACTTCCCTAGGGATCCCAGGCATTTGTGACGGTTGCCAGGCAAACACGTCGACATTAGCCCGGAGGAAAGTGATGAGTGCGAGTTCCTATTTGTCGTTTAGACCTCCCGATATATGGGTGGTCTGAACAGCATCGGAACCAATTTGGACGACTTTGATGGGAATGTCGGTGTCGCCACTTGGTTGCACGCGAGGTGCAGAAGTTGAGCCTCGATGACGAATGCTCGGGGGTTTCGGAGCTTGCTCCTTTCCGGATTCTTCCTCCTGCGCTGTAGCAAGCGCGTGGAGTTCTTCCAGAGCTGTCACTCCGATGGTGCGATCTCCACGGATTCGGAGAACACCGGCTGGTGTTGGCATCTTCAACACCAAGTAGCCATAATGAGCAGCAGCCATGAACTTGTATAAGGCTGGCCTTCCCAGAATGGCGTTGAAGGGTAAGTTGATCTGCGCCACGTCGAAGACCAACTTCTTAGTGCGGTAATTCTCCAGGGTCCCAAAGGTCACCGGAAGAGTAATTGCACCGAGTGGGGTTATGGCCCCCGGACCTACTCCGGAGAAAGGTCGAGAGGGGCGAAGGTCCGAAGGTCGGAGCTGAAGCTTGACGAAAGCTTCAAAGCTTATGAGGTTCAGCACCGAACCTCCGTCCACCATTACATGGTGGAGTTGGATGTTGTTGATGGTCGGAGATACCATCAGTGGAAGTTGGCCAGCTCCGATCATATTACGAGGGCAGTCTGAAGCATTGAAAGTGATGGCAGTGTCCATCCACTTCCGGTGCGGCTCCGCCTTGGCAGTAGGAGCTACTGAGGCCATGTCCCACTGCATGGTCTTGAGGACATGGCAGGAGGTGATGTCCCATGAACCACCAAAGATGGTGTTCATGGTTTTCCGACATTCGTTGTCAGAGACATCGGAATCATCGTCGACGGAGGTGTAAACAACCTTCAAGACCTTTTAAGGGTTATGAAAGCCTAACTCCTCTTCAGCTGGAGCTTCGTCGACTTTTTGTTTTCCTTCCCTTTGACGGAAAGGAACTTCTTTCCAACGCTTGTTGTAGCGCTCGATAAGGTTCTGGACCTCTCGACAGCCTTCCAAGTTGTGGCTGTTCGTATTGTGTATGGGACACCACATCTTGGAGCCACCACCTTCTTCAGATGACGGTCGAGGTTGTTTCTCAGGGCGTGGCCCTCGGCCACCCAGAGCTGAGACAGTAGCAGCTGTAGGTGTGCCAGCCGACGGCTTCTTCTTGCCGTTGGACTTTTTCTTCTTCTTACCACTCCCGAAGGTAGTGGCTTCACCCTTGGAGGACTTTTTGTTGTCCTCCGGGGGTGGTTGGGAGTGCATTTCACGGCCCTCCGCAGGTTTGGTGCACTTGTCTGCTAAGCTGAAGAGTTCTGTGACGCTAGTGACTTCCTTGGTCGCCAGCTTCTCCAGCATCTTCTTGTCTCGTACGCCCTGTCTAAATGCCACAATAATAGAGGCGCTGGAGATAGAAGCAATAGTGTTTCGTACCTGAGAGAACCTCTGGATGAAGGATTGTAGGGATTCTCCCTCCTTCTGCTTGACAGCAAAAAGGTCCAGTTCGGTGCCTGGTCGGGTGTATGAACTCCCAAAATTGGCGGTGAACTGTTGGCACAGTTCCGCCCAACTGTTGATGGAGTCGGACGGGAGGCTCATGAACCAGGACCTGGCAGTCCCAGTTAAATCCACAGGGAAATAATTGGCCATTACGGCCTCGTTGCCTCCGGCCACAAGGATTGCGGTGGAGTAAATCTGGAGAAACTTAGCGGGATTGATAGTCCCGTCAAATTTCTCCGGCAGGTGAGGCCGGAACTTTTGTGGCCATCTGACCATGCGTAGGTGCATGGCTAGGGCAGAACAGCCTCCTCCTACTCCCTCGGGAGCAAGACTGTCTCGAGCCTCTCGCCTTTCACGAGCATGCTCGATATGGACGCGGTCGTCCTGTTGACGATAACGGCGATTAAGCTCCACCCGAAGGTCGTGAGTTGAAAGCCTGGTTACCGTATGGATGCGTCGCGCCCCGGAAGGCAGCGACGTCACCTATTGAGACGTTGCACGTCTTCTATGTTGTGAAGCGTGCGGACCAAGTCTACCTGACAAGGTCCGAAGCTGCAATGAGGCCCGCCCTGAGGGGGGGGACCTTGGTTGCTAATGTGATCGGCTGCTGCTGCAACCAAATGTTCCACATCAGCTCTCCACTGCTCCAATGCACCCTGGGATGCTCCTGGAGGCAGTGGACGTTGGAGAAGAGCACGCGCTGCATGGAGTGCATGTTCAGGGTTGTTGTTAGCCGATGCCGTGACCGACGTAGATGCTCCGTCCCGTTGTCCAGCTTGATTTGCCGGTGCGGATGGTGGCGGCAGAGGCATGACTCTTGCTGGAGCCGCGGCACCTGCTGGATGCTGCACATTGGAGGGATTGCCTCCAGCAGGTTGCGCTACAAGGTTGTCGTTGGATGATCCAGCAGCAGAGTTCACCATCTTTAAATCTCGAGCCCTCCCCCTACCTGGCGCGCCAGCTGTTGGAGTGTTTTTCCGACAATTTTCCTGGTACTACCGTTGGTAGCCCACGGAGTTTGTAGTTCAGTATTAGGCACGCAAAGATTCAAAAGACGATGGCAAATAGACACAAGGATTTACGTGGTTCGGGCCGTCTGAGCGTAATACCCTACTCCACGGGGTGTGTAGTTGTTGTATTGAGCGTCTAAGAGTCCAGAGCTTCTAGCTTCGGGCCTTAGAGAGTTCGAGAGCCGAGAGAGAGCGTGTCTCCCAGAATAGAGAGAGAGTCCAGCCCTTTGTGTATCGTCGACCAGTCCTTTTATAGTACAAAGGCTGGTCGTTACACTGTTAGCATGGCCCGACATGTGGCCCTGGCGGTTACTGATGTTTAATACACAATTAATAAGGTTAATTACCCTTAATAGCGTGGTAACAGGCATTGACAGTGTCATTACTGATATTAAGGGCCTTCCGATCGTGTGTCATTAATATGATATTAATGACACTTAATCGGGTCTTGAAGTCTTTAATTTCTCCTTGAAGGTCCGAGCCGTTGGGGGTTCACTAGTCTGATTGCTGAGGTTGAAGGTCTGGCCGTTGGACACGTGGCAGCTTCGGAGCTTTCCGTCTGGGACGGGTAGGTCCGGTGTAGATGTACATGTGTTCGTACCGGAGCTTCCCTCTGTCGGGGGTTAGGTCCGGGGGTGCCGCACAAGTGTTTAGCCTGGAGCTATCCCATGTGTGGGATGTAGGTCCGATTGAGTATACACGTGGCAGCACCGGGACTAACCATAGATGGGATCCAGGTCCGGTCCCGTATGACACGTGGGGCCTTCGCAGGTCTTCAACTCAGACAGGTGAAGTTCCTTTGGTCTTTTTGTAGTCCCAAGGGGTATACGGTACACAGGGTACCGACACTTGCCTTGTTAGCTCCTTTCCCACGGAAGACATTTGCAGCCAACTCACGTTGCCGATTAGGGTTCCTTTCTGGAGTGTGAACTTCTAGGGGACCAATGGGTTTGGCCTGCCCCTTCTCCTTGATGACTACGCCCTTGGCCTTCTTTGCTGGTACCTTCTTAGAGGGCTTCCTTTTCTTGGGCTCTCTAGGAGTCAGGGCCTTTCCCTCCTTCGGATCTCTCTCGATCCGGCGTTCGGCAACTTCTTCTTGGGCTTTCTCCTTGCCCCTTTCTTTCTCTCCCATGGTCACAAGTCTCTTTCTTTTGGAGACTTGTGTTGCGGTAGCCTGAGAGTTGTGAGCCTCGCGCTCCTCTCGCTTCTTCTTGCGGAGTTCCTTGCGGGACTTCTCAATGGCACGAGCCATTGCTTCATCTTCATTGTAGCCCGTAGTTACGGCCCTGGCTTGTTGTTTCTTTGCTGTTTTTGCTCGCTCTTGCTGCTCAAGGTGTTTCTTGGCAGCCTCAACCTCAGCCCTGTGCCCGTTCCTCGGCAAGGCGAAGCTGCTCAACCTCCCACTCGGGGTCAGTGGGTGGAGAAGCGGAACCACGAGGAGCTGCCATTTCTGTTGAAAAAGGGAGAAAGCATCAAAAAGAATACAATTAAATATGTGGCATGTAGGCTCGGTACCTTAGAAGGTTAAGGAAGTGGAATAGTGCGAAAGAAATCACGAGAAACAGCTAAAGTTAGGGTTTTGTCCTGTGTACACCGGACTTGTCCGCCGAGCGGACTGGTCTGCCTGGAACCGGACTAGTCCGGGTTGCACAGGTTGAACCCTAACTCTAACGGTTTTTCGAAAAATCTTGGAAACAAGTCGCAATATTCTTAGGTGATGTTCACAAGGATGCTAGGAGCAACTTTAATGAAGAGGGACCTATCAAAAACCCTATGAATCAAGAATGAGGTAGGTTTTTGAAAAGAGAGGGATGCCTCTTCGAATCTTGACGAATCGACGAAATCAGGGATGGATCGCGTCGGGAGTGATTGGGAAAAGTCTCCCACACCTCCGAGGCTTCCAATGCGTGGATTGGAAATGGTTTTTGGTGGATGGAATTGAAAATCGCCCAAGGAGGGAAGTTGTGCACGCGTGGGAGAGAGAAAAGAAAAAGTGGAGAAGAGGAGGGATCGGCCACCTCCTGGGGGGGGGGGGGGGGGGGGGTTTAAGTCCCCAGGGGCCGGACTAGTCCGGTGTAGGGGCTGTACTAGTCCGGTCAGCAGAACAGACCCGGATTAGTCTGGATCCGGACTTGTCCGGCCATAGGGCAGACTAGTCCGGTCCTAAAAGGCTGAAAACATATATATTTGAGTTTTAGCCACTATGGTTGATCCTTTTGGATATATTGCCACAACAAAACTTTATGAATATGGTCATTAAGCAATCAACAATCAAACTATGATCATAACTCACAAAGTCAATAGTTTTTCAAATATTTTGGAGAAAATTGAGATAGAGATGAATTTCTCAAACACATGCGTATTTTTGAATAGGGTGTAAAGAAAACATTTAGATGTGCATGTTTCAAGCCACATTTCGAGAATTTAAGATATTGAGCTCACTCCTAAGCTCACAAAAGCGCTTCTCATATAGGGGCTTGGTGAATATATCGGCTAGTTGGTTCTCGGTTCTCACATGGGAAATCACTATATCCCCCTTCAAGGAATGATCTCTCAAGAAGTGATGCCTAATATCGATGTGCTTTGTCCTCAAATGCTCAACTGGATTATGGGCTATTTTGATGGCGCTCTCATTGTCACATAGGAGTGGAATATGGCGCAAGTTTATACCATAATCCCTTAGAGTTTGTCGCATCCAAAGAAGTTGTGCACAACAACTTCCGGCTGCTACATACTCCGCTTCGGCTGTGGAAAGAGCAATGGAGTTTTGATTCTTTGAGGACCAAGATACTAAGGATCTACCCAAGAATTGACATGTCCCGGATGTGCTCTTTCTATCAACTTTGCACCCCGCATAATCCGCATCGGAGTAGCCAATGAGGTTAAACTTGGATCCTTTGGGGTACCAAAGTCCTAGGCTAGGTGTGTGAACTAAATATCTAAGAATTCTCTTAACGGCGGTCAAATGACACACCTTAGGTGCAGCTTGAAAACATGCACACATAAACACACTAAGCATAATATCCGGTCTAGATGCACAAAGATATAGCAAAGAACCAATCATGGAACGATATACCTTTTGGTCCACACTTGGACCATTTTCGTTGAGGTCTAGATGTCCATTAGTTGCCATTGGAGTCTTGATGGGTTTGGTCTTGTCCATGTCAAACTTCTTTAATATGTCTTGAGTGTACTTTGTTTGCCTTATGAACGTGCCTTTTTTGAGTTGCTTGACTTGGAAGCCTAAAAAGAACTTCAACTCCCCCATCATGGACATCTCAAATCTTTCTGTCATTATCTTAGAAAACTCATCACAAAACACTTTGTTAGTAGAACCAAATATGATGTCATCAACATATATTTGGCACACAAAGAGATCATCATTAAAGTGCTTTGTAAAGAGAGTATAATCAGCTTTTCCTATCTTAAAACCATTTTGAATCAAAAAGTCTCTAAGGCACTCATACCAAGCTCTAGGAGCTTGTTTGAGGCCATAGAGAGCCTTATGCAATTTGAAGACATGGTTTGGGAAGTCTTGGTCTTCAAAGCCCGGTGGTTGCTCCACATAGACTTCCTCCTTGATTGGTCCATTTAGGAACGCACTCTTGACGTCCATTTGGTAAAGCTTAAAATCATGGTGAGTAGATAAGGCAAGTAATATATGAATTAACTCTAGCCTAGCTACGGGAGCAAAGGTTTCATCAAAATCTAAACCTTCGACTTGTGAGTACCCCTTGGCCATGAGTCGTGCCTTGTTCCTTGTCACCACGCCATGCTCATCTTGCTTGTTGCGGAACACCCACTTGGTGCCCACAACATTTGCTTGTGGACGCTTGACAAGCTCCCAAACTTTGTTCCTCTCAAAGTTGTTGAGTTCCTCTTGCATGGCCACCACCCAATCCAGATCTCTCAATGCGTCTTCAACCTTATGGGGCTCCAAAGAGGAGACAAAGGAGTAATGTTCACAAAAGTTAGCAACACGAGAACGAGTGGTTACCCCTTTTATAATGTCTCCTAGAATGTTGTCAACGGGGTGATCCCGTTGAACACTTTGATGCACACGAGGATGTGGAGGTTGAACTCTTGATTCATCATCATCCTCTTCTTCTTCTTGGTCTCTCCCTTGATGTATGCTTCCCTCTTGACTTTTGTCTTCTTGATCATGTTGAGGTGCCACTTGTCCATCTTCAACTTGATCACGTGGGGGATGACTTCCATCATCTTGTGGTTGGTCACTTGAGCTTTGAGGTTGTTCTTGTGGGCCAATATCTCCAAGTGTCATCCTTCTAAGAGCCTCTTGTGGAGAGTCTTCTTGATCTAACACACTTTTATCAACTTGCTCCACTTAGGAGCCATTAGTTTCATCAAACACCACGTCGCGTGCTATTTCAACAATCCTGGAGGATTTGTTGAAGACACGGTAGGCGTGGGTGTTTGAATCATAACCAATCAAGAAACCTTCATCAGACTTTGAAGAAAACTTCGAAGATCTAGGCTTCTTGTTGAGAATATAGCATTTGCTCCCAAAAAACACGAAAGTAAGAGACATTGGGCTTCTTACCAACTAGAAGCTTGTCGGGGGTCTTCTTTAGGAGGCGGTGAAGGTATAATCGGTTGACGGCGTGGAAAGCGGTGTTAACCGCCTCCGCCCAAAACCAGTCCGATGTCTTGTACTCATCAAGCATCGTCCTTGACATCTCAATGAGTGTCCTATTCTTCCGTTCTGCCACCCCATTTTGTTGAGGGGAGTATGGGGCTGGAAATTCATGCTTGATGCCCTCCTCATCCAAGAATTCTTCCACTTGAGTGTTCTTGAACTCAGTGCCATTGTCGCTTCTTATAGCATTGATTATTGAGGCGAAATCATTTTGAGCTCTCCTCAAGAACCTCTTGAGGACACCGTTAGTCTCACCCTTATCATGCAAGAAGAACACCCAAGTGAAACGAGAAAAATCATCAACAATAACAAGACCATATTTGTTACCGCCAATGCTAATGTAGGTTATTGGCCTGAAAAGGTCCATGTGTAGCAGTTCCAAAGGTCTTGTCGTCGTCATGATGTTCTTGGATGGGTGTTGAGCTCCCACTTGCTTCCCCGCTTGGCAAGCGCTACATGGCCTATCTTTTTCAAACACAACATTCTTCAAGCCATAGATGTGCTCGCCCTTAAGAAGCTTTTGCATGTTCCTCATCCCAACATGGGCTAGCCTTCTATGCCAAAGCCATCACATGTTGGTTTTCGCCATTAAGCATGTGTCAAGTTGAGCTTTATGTGAGACAAAATCCACAAGATAAAGCTTTCCCTTGAGCACACCCTTAAAAGCGATTGAGTTATCACTTCTTCTCAGGACGCTCACACCCTCATTAGTAAAAACACAGTTATAACCTTTGTCACATAGTTGTGATATGGACAAAAGGTTATAGTCTGAAGAATCAATATGCAAAACGCGAGAAAGAGTATGTTGGGGGGAAATGACAATTTTACCGGAGCCAAGGATTTTCCCTCGGCCATTGTCCCCAAAGAGGATCCCTTCATTTGGATCATCATGTTGCTCATACTCCACGAACATTCTGCTCTTTCCGTTCATGTGGTTCGTGCATCCACTATCGAGCACCCATTTGGATCCACCGGAGGAGTACGCCTACAAAACAAGATTATGCCTTCCTTTTAGGTACCCAAACGGAGTTGGGTCCTTTGACGTTAGTAGTGAGACACTTGGGCACCCAGACACAAGGCTTGGGGCTCTTGCGGAGTGGCCCAACATATCTAGCGTATACTTTGCCATACTTGTTCCTCATTAAAACATAAGATGCATCAAAATCATGAAAGAGAGGATGCGGTTCAGATTTAGGCAAGTTAGTGCTAGTTGAAGTATTCTTCCCAATTTTAGTTGGGGATGAGCTTCCCTTGACAAAGACAATCAAGTATTTGCCATACTTGGAGGTTTTAGCATTTTGCTTTCCACCTCTAGTATAACCAAGACCATCCTTGACATAGGGAGGTCTTGTGTTGGTGTATGCACTTCGTTAATTTAAGGATCAAGTTAGAACATTTAAAAGTAGATATTGCTTCGGATGCAACCTTTGAGGAGGATGAGTTCTTGGAGGAAGAGGCTACATTAGTCTTGAGGGACTCATTGAGTCTCAAGGATCTTGTTAACTTTTGCCAAATTGCCAAGTTCATCCTTGAGCTCAATAGCTTTCTCCTCAAGACTTGAGCATGTTTTCTTGCTTAGAGCAAGTTCATGCTCTAATGCATTGCTCTTCTCTCTCTCAAGATCAAGGAGCTCAATGAGCTCTTTACATCTCTCCTTTTCATGGATAAGCATGTCCTCTTGCCTATCTATGATCTCCTCCTTCTCAAAAAATTCATCCGGGAGCATTTTCATTCTACGCAAAGTGCTCTTACTTATGTCCTTAAGCATGTGTTCATTTTCACTAGCACTATCAAAATCATCATGAGAAGATATGGAAGAGGATGAGTTAGAAGTAAACTTTCTCCTTCCTTGTTTTGCCATGAGGCAAGTTGGCTTGTGGTCATAGAGGTTGGGGAAAAGCTTGCTTCCATTGGAGCTCCTCCCGATGGCTATGGTTGCCACCTTCTCCTCGTCTTCGGAGGAGGACTCATCGTTAGAGTCCCATTCCTTGCCTAAGTGAGCATGACCGGAGGGTCTCTTCTTCTTGTAGAACTTCTTTTCTTGAGGCTTGCCCTCCTTCTTCTTCTTGCCATCTTCATGTGGGCAATCCACAATGAAGTGTCCGTACTCGCCAAAATTGTAGCAAGCCCTCTTTGTTTTGGGCCTTGCTTTTTCTTTGCCCTTGCTCTCATGCTTGTATCCTCCTTTTCTTCTCCTCATCATCCTCTTGAAATTGTTGATGAAGAGGGCCTCTTCCTCATCGGTGTCAAGGCTCTCCTCATCATCTTTGTTTTGCTCTTTTGAGGAGGATGTCGCTTTGAGTGCAACATCCTTCATCTTCAAAGCGGTGAACCTTTGGAGGTCGTTGTAGAAGAGCGCCTCCTTCTCCATGATCTCGTGGTTGATGATCCTCCCTAGGACCTCCTCCGGGGTCATTTTGGCAAACCACGGGCTTTCTCGTATCATGGAGCAAAGAGAGACGTTTCTAGGCATGAATGCCCGAATCATCCTCTTCACCACCTCGTGGTCCGTCCACTTGGTGCAGCCATAAGATCTGCTCTTGTTGATGAGCAGCTTTAGGCGGTTGTACATCTCTTGGGGAGATTCACCATCCATAATGGCAAACCTCCCGAGCTCTCCTTCAATGAGCTCAATCTTCGCTTCCTTCACGACTCGGTTGCCTTCATGAGCCGTCTTGAGGGTGTCCCAAATATCCTTGGCTACCTCAAGTCCATCTACTCGGTTGAATTCATCTCTTGATAGATATGAGATGATCACTCCGGCCGCTTGGGCATTGCAGTGAAGGAGCATGGCTTGCTCCGTAGTAATGTCTTCTTCATTCTTCGGGATATGCACCCTGATCAACAGAATTTGCCACAATGAGGGGTTGAGTGACACGAGATGGATCTTCATGTTGTGCTTCCACATCCCGTAGTCGGTTCCATCGAATTGGTGAGACTTCCCCAATGGGATAGAAAGGTAGTGGTTGTTGGAGACAAGGCGTTCATAGTTGTAGCCTTGTTGGTTGTAGTTGGTCGTGCCACCCGTTGTAGAGGTCGAAGTGTCCACCTTTGGAATCTTCAACTTCTTTCGAAGTTTCGCCTTGAGCTGGCGAGTCTCTTCGTCATCCATCGACTTGTCTTGGTAGACAAGCATCTCCTCTTGGGTTGCTTGGATCTCATTGGTCGAGACCTCGTAATACCCCACTCCGGCCATCTTCTCTCCGAGTTGTTAGACTCTTTGGGAGAGTCCTACTTTGATACCAATTGAAAGTTGCCTAGAGGGGGGGGGGTGAATAGGCTAATCAACCTGAAATGACTTAATAAAACGAGATCAGTACTCAAGGGGTAGACTAGTCCGGTCCACGGATGAACTAGTCCGGTCCTCCTGTAGGGAAAGCCTAAATGGTGTTTCTAACAAGTTTTAGTTGGATTTTCGTGATGCAAAAAGTGTTAGAATGATTTAGTGAACCTTAACAAGTTATATGGCAAGTATGAAGCTAAGGATCACAATGAAACAAGAGTGATGAACAAAAATGGTAAAGCTAACCCTAGAAGCAATGTGCGATAAGTGAAGTACACAAGGGACACAAAGATTTTATCCCGAGGTTCGATCCCACAAAGGAATCTACGTCCCCGTTGAGGAGCCCACGAAGGACCGGGTTCAACAACCCTTCCCTCACAAAGTTTACTACAAAGGGCCTAACTTGGTTCTCCACTATCACAAAGGGTGAATACAAGATTCGTTGGAGCTTCTCAATCTGAGGCTCCCACCACAAATACAATCTCAAATCACAAAGAATGACTCAAGCCACATATCACAAAGATTCAACAAGTGAAAGAGATCAAACTGAGAACCTAGAGCGGTGTTCTTCCTCTTCTTCACCTCACCAAACCCTAATCCACACAAGAATTAGTTTTAGAGGGAAGGTAGGCAAGAAGGAAGCTTTTGGAGGCTCAAAGTTTGTTGTGGCGGCGCTAGGGTTTCCACTTTCTCAAAGGTTAGTTCAAATGAACCCAGGGGTCCTATATTTATAGAGGTTTCCAGCCCATACTGCTGACTTCAGGAGATGGGCGGACTAGTCCGGCCTAGGGCCCGGACTAGTCCAGCCTTTGGGACCACTGATGTCCCTGACAACTGTCGCACTGCGCGGCAATCGTCACGCTACCCGCAAAACTTCAAATTCAAATGTTCACTTCAAAACGAACTAGTTCGGTCTAGACCGGACTAGTCCGATATCACACATAACCTTTTATTCCGTGTGAAAACGGACTAGTCTGGAGACCACGGACTAGTCCGGCCCCCCAGGGCGGACTAGTCCGGCCTCCCACACTTAGTCGCTGAAGCACCAACTTTCTCACCAATCCGGACTAGTCCGGCACCCAGGGCGGACTAGTCCGATCTTAGTCAGGACCTTTTGGTCCGGACTAAAATGGACAGGTCCGTGGTTTTGGGACTTAGTCCCGAAAACCCACTCCATGACTACCCGAACTAGTCTGTCCCACTACGGACTAGTCCGAACTCAGTCAGACCCTTCTGGTCCGGCTGAAAACGGACTTGGCCGGCCAGGAGCGGACCAGTCCGGCCACCTGCACGGACTACTCCAGCCACTCCTGCCAGACTACTCCAACTCTCTTCTCTAAATAGGTTTTGATCTCTAAACCGCTATGAGCTCCTAACTTGATCTCAATGCACTTTACGCACACATCCTCATACACATATGGCTAGTCTAAACTCGACACGCTAGAAACCCTAGTTTCTTCTTTTCGAGTCGACACTGGCGTTTTCATCCTTTTCCTTTTTGAGGGTTTGTGTTTCCACTTGAGTCCACACCTGTGCTTAAGATCACTGAGCTCATTAGTTACTTAATTGCCATCATCAATCATCCAAAACCCACGGGAATCCTAGATGCACTTTCAGATGATCTTCCTTTAATCTCCTCCCCAAACTCTAACCTCTTCAAGATTTGCTCTTAAGGGGTTAGTAGGACGAGTAGAAGGCGTTGGAAGGCTATAGGAAGCTTGTGGCGACGCTAGGGTTCAAGACTTCTTCAAATGAGGCCGGGGGTCCCCTTTTTATAGGGGTCCCGAGCCCCTTCTGCTGAACTCAGCAGAAGGGCGGACTAGTCTCGCCTCTGGCCCCGGACTAGTCCGGCCCTATGGGACCACTGACCTCTCGTCAGGTCCCGGCAACTGCTGCATTGTGCGACGATCGTCACGCTACCCGCCAAATTTCCAAATTCAAACGGTCACTAGACAACGGACTATTCCTGTCCAAAACGGTCTAGTCCGAAGTGGAACAGAACCGTTTGGTCCGTCCCAAAACGGATTCTTCTGCATTGGCCCGGACTAGTGTGGCCACAAGGGCGTACTAGTCCGGCCCTCTAGGGTTTTTCTCGGTCTATCTCACTAAGTCTCAAACGGACAAGTCTGAACTATTCCAGGGAGCTTTGGTCCGTCCAAAAATGGACAAGTCCAGACTTATTAGACTTAGCTCCAAATTCACTCAGATTCACTCCAAAGACGTTTGGTTCGTCTCAAAACGGACTTGTCTGCCAGGCCGGACTAGTCCGGCCTCCTAGGGTTTTTCTCATTTTTGGCTTCTCACTTAGGTGTTTCACTAAACCACCACTTTGAGCCCTCTAGAATGATCTCATTGCACATGATACATCCACCCTCTCGCATGACACAGCTCATATAAGCTCAACACCATAGAAACCCTAATTTCTACGCTTGAGTCTTTGACATCTGTTTTATCCTTTTCCTTTTTGAGGGTTTTCATCACATTTCAATACTTGTACATGTGCTTAAGATCACTTTAGCTCATTAGTCTCTTAATTGTCGTCACCAATCATCCAAAACCCACGGGGATGCCTAGATGCACTTTCAATCTCTCTCCTTTTGGTGATTGATGACAACAAATTAAGACTCCAACAACAAGGATAATAATTTGTTTTCATGACTTGTATTTGTATGAGTGACTCCCCCTCAATGTGTGCATCATGTGTAATAGAGATTGAGAGAGTTTTCATACATATACATGTTATGGTGGGGTGCCTAAGTGATGTGTTCATAAAGTGTGATAAGGCAACAATTATGCAAGATAGACATGTAAATGAGGCAACACATCACAAATTTAGGCAGGATACATGAATACATATATTGAGTCTTACAATACAACGTGAAATGGGAGTTTTAAAACACAAGTCCTTAATAGATCAAATACTCTCCCACTAATAACTAGATAGAGACTCTCAAACTTTCCTACTCAATCTCTCCCCCTATCTAAGTGCCCCATCCACTAATCTCTCTCCCTTTGACATCAAGACAACAAAAGGTAAAAGAAGAGAGGAGGAGCCCTTAGGTCTACTCATCATCGGAGTCGTCGTCGTCATCGCCGCCTTGGCGCCTGCTGTCGCTCTCCGTGGCCTCCGGATCAACATGGGCATCATCATCATTGGTCGGGGCCACGGTGGAAGTCCCATCTTCACTAAACTGAGCAAGCTCCTCGGCAGTGAACTCTGGTAAAGAAGTGAGCTCACCATCACTCTCCTCGGCGGGAGACATAGGAATGTCTAGCTTGTCGCACATCACCTTGAGATACTTCTCGTTGCGACGCTCCATGCCACGTTGCCGAATTGCTGTCTTCCGGCAAGAGGAGAAAGGAGCTTTAACGCACTTGAAGAATCCACTCCCGCATTGTGACGAAGGCGGAGGTGGTGGAGGAGATGGCACAAAGCGAGAGGGAGAAGCGGGAGGATCCGCATTCTTCCTCCTAGGAGCAGCTGGCTCTAGAGGAGGGAGTTGAGGTCGAAGCCTCCTGTGAATTATGTCTTTCTTGAAAGTGAGTCCGGAGATCTTATCGATCATGTACATGATGTACGGAGCGTATCCACATGATCGGTTAGGAGTGTGCGAGATGTTGAAGATGTCATCAAAGATATAGTCCACCACATTGAAGCGGACATCTCCATCAATGAGCACCATCAAGTGCCTTAGATTCCCTTGAATTATCCCCGCGTCTCCATCCTTGGAGGCAATGGTCTTCCTGAGGACCCGGTTGAGCACACTATAGAAAGGCTTGATATTTCTGATATGCCCGGCCTCAAACTGTGCATGACTTGGGTACATGTACTCTAGGGTATCCCGATCAACTGACTTTAGATTTGAAATGATAATCTCATTATCCAGTTGGTCCTCCAAGTCAAGCAATTGAGCAAACTCCCAATAGGTGGTGGATTATTGCTCGCCATGAGTCATCCAGGTAATCCGGCAATCCCCATTAGTGTGGAAGTAGACTGTAGAGTAGAACTGGACAATTACTTCCACATTCCAGTCATACTGGAAAGTCATGAACTTCTTCAAGTCATGCCTCTTGACGGCTTCAATCACAACATTGAAGGCTTGATGATCCTTCTGAGTCATGTAATCCCAGTCTATCCATTGAGCATTTGTGGCAGGGGTCTGCTTGATCATGTAGACCATCCGGTAGTAGTCACAGTGGAAGTCACACCAGAAACGGGGATCCACTATGCTCCTGTCTCGCTGATAGACATTGACCTTCCTGAGCTTGTGTGCCTTCTCAGCCCCTTTGCCCTTGAAGATGTTAGCATCAAAGGCAGTTGCACGGTTTGGGTTCCGTGCAGGAGAAGACATCCTCAAGGGGCCTATGGGTTGAGAGGCACCCTTCTTGACCTTGCTAGCAGCCTTCTTGGCCACTATCACCCTCTTCTTGGGTGCATCATCGATTGGGTCCTTTCCTTTATCCTTGGAGGTCCTCGCCCCCTGGGTTCCAGCTTGTTCACCCAAAGTCACAAGTCGCTTCCTTTTTAAGGCTGCCTAGGCAGCTGCAGAATTGTGCTCTTGAATGTAGGCCTAGAGGGGGGGTGAATAGGCCTTTTGAATTTTTGTCAGATCCTGCAACACTCAACAACAAGTTCAATACCAGAGAAATCGGACTAGTCCGGTAAAGTGCGGACTAGTCCGGTGTTCACGGACTAAGTTGATCAAGATTAATCGATTAGGCTGATTCTTCAATGTGTGCAGCGGAAATATAGAATCAAACAACAGTTTAACAGTTGTATATTGGATTGTATCACAATTAAGGCTTGTGTTCTACAATTTATTGTAAATTGAACAATGTGTATCAAACCCTAGAGTAAGTTGATCAATTTGAGTGACTAACACAAAAAGGACAAGACACACGATTTATCCCATGGTTCGGCTACCACGAAGGCAACCTACGTCCACGTTGAGGAGTCCACAAAAGGATCGGGTCTTCTCCAACCCTACCCTCGTCGAATCGCCACGAAGGCCAACCCTCTTCCACTAATCACAAAGGGGTGAATAACCAAATTCAAGGGGCGTTCTCACACGTTGAGAGCTCCCTTAGATTACAAATCACAATGCCACCAAAAACACACTCAGAAACTACAATTGAAATGCAGGAGTGTGTTAGAGATTCAAACCAAGAGCTCAATGATGTGTGCCAAGTGTCTCTCCAATGATCTAGAAGTTATCCTCAAAGGATTGATCGATTTTGCACTTAATTTCATGGAGAGAAGTGGTTTCTGAGTCTCTTGGGCGGTGTGACGGCGCTAGGGTTCGAGAGATTATAAAAGTGGGTCGTGCACCTCTATTTATATGGGGTTTCTAAAAGTGACCGTTAGGGTTCAGAAAGATCGGACTAGTCCGTGGTGGTCACCGAACTAGTCCGGTGTGCTGTGTGTAGCAAACCCTAAGTGTCCCGAAATATCGGACTAGTCCGGTCGAAAACGGACTTGTCCGATTTCACTACTGGAAATCTTCGGACTAGCCCGATAGCCATCGGACTTGTCCGACCATGTGAAACCCTAAGTGTGTTGGATGACAAGTCCACACTTGGAGGACTTGTCCGATTTAGATTAGTGGGTATTTTTGACTAGTCCGTGTAAACATCGGACTTGTCCGAAGTGGATCAGAAGGAATATCGGACTAGTCCGGTTAACAACGGACTTGTCCGATTTTGTGTGACTTGTGAAGTGTGTCACGACTCAAGTCAGAAAGATATCGGACTAGTCCGACAGATATCGGACTTGTCCGATCTGGTGCAGAAAGGATATCGGACTAGTCTGGTTGATATCGGACTAGTCCGATCCTGTGTAACTTTTTGCAATATGTGTGTGTGCTTAAATATGATTGAGCTCTTGGGTGTGTTTCCTTAACACACTCCATACACAATAATCTACTATTTCTTTTCCTTGAGCTCAAGTTCACTTTGCTACTCATTATCCCTTCTTTTTGGTATTTTGCTCATTTTTCATTATTGGCCTGCATTCATCTCAACAAAAAGGTTAGGATCCCAATTGCTTGTCATAAATCATCCAAAACCCACAAGGGAGTCCTAGATGCACTTTCAGCTCTTTGCGCTGCATCTTCTTTGCTCTCTGTGATGCAAAGTATGCAACAGCCATCTCTTGATCCTTTCATTGTCTCCACCAATAAAGAGCTTGCTTCTCCACTTCGGTCTCGGGGTCGGAAGGTGGAACATACTCATTATCCAACACGGTTGCTGACAAGAAAAGTAAGGGAATGTATATGAGTCAAAGGAAGTTAAGGGGTAGAGGTAGAATTCACAAAACCAACCTAGGTTAGGGTTTTCACTGTGTAACCCGGACTTGTCCGCCCAGGGGCCGGACTAGTCCGCACTACGGACTTGTCCACCCTATGGCCGAACTAGTCTGGTTCACACAGCAAGAACCCTAATCTAGATAAATTTTGCAAAAACTACAGATCCTACCGCAAAAATATAGATACATGATCACATTGATGTGCACAACAACATTTATGAAGAAGTTTCTATCAATAGACCCAAAAGAATTGAATTTCAAGGATTTTGGGGTTAGGTCAAGAATACCTCTTCAAATCTTCGATTCGACGAAACGTGGGTGGGGAATCGGCTCTGATGCTTGGGGAAAGGTTCCTAAGCACCTTAGGGCTTCAATCCACCGATTGGAATCAAGATTTTGTGGTTGGAATCGAAAATCGCCGATGAGGGGGCGGTTTTCGGGCGTTTTTGGAGAGAGAGTGTTTGAATGGAAGTGGAGAGGTCGAGGGCTCCTTGGGGAGGTTAAGTCCCCAAGGGTCGGACTAGTCCGGTCAGGGACCCGGACTTGTTCGGCTATCGGACTGGGTCCAGACTGTTCGGAGCCACCAGACTAGTTCAGTCTAAGGGGCAGACTAGTCCGGTTCTAAGGCTGAAAACTCCTATATATTGAGTTTTTAGTGGAGATTTGATCCTTTTTGGACTAGATTTCACAAAAGATCTTTGTAAACATGGTTAGTAAGCAATCAACAATCAAACTATGACCATGATTCACAAGGATTCAATAATTTTAAAATAATTTATAGAAAAATCGAGGAGGGTGAGTTTTTTCGCAAGCGTGTGTGAATTTTGAATATTACAATCAGATGTGCAAGACTTAAGCCACATTTCGAGAATCCAAGATATTAAGCTCACTCCTAAGTTCACAAAACATTTTCTCATCTAAGGGTTTGGTAAATATATTGGCTAATTGTTTATCGGTTCTCACATGGGAAATTGCAATGTCTCCTTTGATGGAGTGATCTCTCAAGAAATGGTGGTGAATATCAATGTGCTTGGTCCTTGAGTGCTCAACTGGATTGTGGGCTATTTTGATGGCACTCTCATTGTCACATAGGAGAGGGATATGTCGCAAGTTTATGCCATAGTCCCTAAGAGTTTGTCGCATCCAAAGAAGTTGTCCACAACAACTTCCGGCGGCGACATACCAAGAGGTCAAGCTTGATCTCCGCCCAAATATGGACTTTTTCGACGGAGGGAGCAGAGAATCGCCTTGGTAGCTCGAGCGAAAGAGAGAGGAAGGCGTGAGCAAATGTGGGGATGAGAAGATTAGGGTTTGGTGGCGGCTAGGGTTATGGACACGAAAAATCGGACAAGTCCGGACATGACTGGACTAGTCCAAAGTCATCCAGAGAGCTATATCGGACAAGTCCGGACATGACCGGACTAGTCCGAAGTCATCCAGAGAGCTATATCGGACTAGTCCGTGGTCTATCGGACTAGTCCGGTCTAACCGGCACTCTGCGGACTAGTCTGCAAGAGCGGACTAGTCCGGGTAACCACGGACTAGTCCGTGGTCACCAGGAGAAATTGCATAGCCCATTCATATATATTTGAAGGTTCGTTAATAGAGAATAGGTGGGACAAAACAAATCAATTAATCTTGATGAATTTGACCAGTAAGCATACAACAATCACACAATGATCATAATTCATCAAGATCTAATAATTAACATAGTTTTTCGAGAAAAAATGAAGAGGGATGATTTTCACAATTCAGTCAAAATTTTGAAGAGGTCATACAGGTATGCAACTTTTCAAGCCACACTCCGAGAATTAAGGATATTTAGTTCATTTCGGAGTTCGCAAAAACGCTTTTCATCAAGTGGCTTGGTGAATATGTCGGCCAATTGTTTTTGGGTGTTGACATGTGAGATGGTAATGTCTCCTTTCATGGAATGGTCTCTCAAGAAATGATGTCTTATGTCTATGTGTTTAGTTCTAGAGTGCTCAACTGGATTTTGGGCTATTTTAATGGCACTCTCATTGTCACAAAGGAGAGGAATACGGTTCATATTGTAACCGTAATCTCTTAGAGTTTGTCGCATCCAAAGGAGTTGTGCACAACAACTCCCGGCTGCAACATACTCCGCTTCGGCTGTGGATAAAGCAATGGAATTTTGTTTCTTGGATGACCAAGAAACTAAGGATCTCCCTAGGAATTGGCATGTGTCGGAGGTGCTTTTTCTATCTACTTTGCACCCTGCATAATCTGCATCGGAGTAACCAATGAGATTGAATTTTGAGCCTTTTGGGTACCAAAGACCAAGGTTGGGTGTATGAACTAAATATCTCAAGATTCTTTTTACGGCTGTCAAGTGACATTCCTTAGGGTTGGCTTGAAATCGTGCACACAAACATACACTCAACATAATATCTGGCCTAGATGCACATAAGTAAAGTAGAGATCCAATCATGGAGCGATATACCTTTTGATCGACGCTAGGTCCATCTTCATTGAGATCCAAGTGGCCATTCGTTGCCATGGAGGTCTTTATGGGCTTTGCCTTGTCCATGCCAAACTTCTTGAGTATGTCCTGCGTGTACTTGGTTTGGCTTATGAACGTTCCTTCCCTTTGTTGCCGCACTTGGAATCCCAAGAAGTACTTCAATTCTTCCATCATTGACATTTCAAACCTGTCTGTCATGATTCTACTAAATTCTTCACAGAAGGATTGGTTAGTTGACCCAAATATTATGTCATCAACATAGATTTGACAGATAAAAAGATCATTATCTAAATTCTTTGTGAATAATGTATAGTCTACTCTGCCAATTTGAAAACCATTTTCAATTAAGAAATCTCTAAGACACTCATACCAAGCTCTAGGAGCTTGTTTGAGGCCGTAGAGAGCCTTACGCAATTTATATACATGGTTGGGGAATTCTTCGTCTTCAAACACGGGTGGTTGCTCCACGTACACTTCTTCCTTGATCGGTCCGTTGAGGAAGGTGCTTTTCACGTCCATTTGATACAGCTTGAAATCATGGTGAGTAGCATATGCAAGTAATATTCTAATAGATTCAAGCCTAGCTACTGGAGCAAAAGTCTCATCGAAATCCAAACCTTCGACTTGTGAGTACCCTTTGGCCACAAGTCGCGCCTTGTTTCTTGTTACCACTCCGTGTTCGTCTTGCTTGTTGCGGAAGACCCACTTGGTGCCCACTATGTTTGCATTGGGTCTTGCCACAAGTTCCCACACCTCGTTCCTCTTGAAGTTGTTCAATTCTTCTTGCATTGCCACCACCCAATCTGGATCCTTCAATGCATCCTCAATCCTGCGTGGTTCCAAAAAGGAGACAAACGAGTAATGCTCACAAAAGTTAGCTATGCGAGATCTAGTGGTTACTCCCTTTTGGATGTCACCGATGATGTTGTCGATTGGGTGATCCCTTTGAATGCATTGGTGTACTCTTGGGTGGGGCACTTGGGGAGTTGTGTCTTCATGATCGTTTTCTTCTCCCCCTGAGTGGTTGCCCTCGTTGACTTGTTGATCATCTTCATACTCTCGTGCTTGTGTTGAAGCTCCCCCTTGATTGTTGGTCTCCTCTTGTGGTTCATTTTCCTCATTTATGTGTGAAGGTGACTCTTGTGGTCGAACTTCACCTAGAGCCATTCTTTTCAATGCTAGACAAGGAGCTTCTTCTTTACCTAATTCACATGGATAAACTTGCTCCTTTTGGGAGCCGTTAGTCTCATCGAACACTACGTCACGTGCTACTTCAACAAGTCAGGAGGCCTTGTTGAAAACACGATAGGCGTAGGTGTTCAAATCGTAACCGAGCAAGAAACCTTCATCGGACTTCGAAGCGAACTTTGAAGTCCTGGGCTTCTTGTTCAGGATATAACATGGAGAACCGAAAACTCAAAAGTATGAAATGTTTGGTTTGTTACCGGTGAGTAGCTCATAGGGAGTTTTCTTGAGTAGTCGATGAAGATAAAGCCGATTTGTGGCATGACAAGTGGTGTTAATCGCTTTCGCCCAAAATCGATCCGAAGTCTTATATTCATCGAGCATTGTTCTTGCCATCTCTATGAGTGTTCGGTTCTTCCTTTCGGCAACTCCATTTTGTTGTGGTGAGTATGGCGCTGAAAATTCGTGCTTGATGCCCTCTTCATCAAGGTACTCCTCCACTTGTATGTTCTTGAAATCCGTGCCATTGTCGCTTCGAATACTCTTGATTGACAATGAAAACTCGTTTTGAGCTCGCTTGAAGAATTTTTTGAGTGTTCCTTGTGTTTCTGACTTATCATGCAAAAAGAAAACCCAAGTGAAGCGAGAAAAATCATCAATGATAACCAAACCGTATTTGTTACCGCCGATGCTTATGTAAGCAACTGGACCAAACAAGTCCATGTGAAGTAGTTCGAGCGGTCTTGTTGTAGTCATGATGTTCTTTGCGGGATGATGTGCTCCAACTTGCTTCCTGGCTTGGCACGCGCTACAAGGCCTATCTTTTTCAAAAAACTCGGATGTGATCGCCCTTGAGGAGTTTTTGATGATTCCTCATACCAACATGCGCTAGCCGTCTATGCCACAGCCAACCCATGTTGGTTTTTGCAATCAAGCATGTGTCGAGTTCGGCTTTATCCTTGTTGAAGTCAACAAGGTAAAGCTTTCCCTTCAACATACCCTTGAATGCAACAGAACCATCACTCCTCCTTGAGACGGTCACACCCTCGTTAGTGAACAAGCAATTATAACCTTTGTCACATAGTTGAGATATGGACAGCAGGTTATAATCTAAAGATTCAACATGTAAAACATGAGAAAGCGTGTGTTCAGAGGATATTGCAATTTTACCGGTACCGAGCACCTTTCCTTGACTATTATCTCCGAAGTAGATGCCTTCGTTTGGATCCTCGTTTTCTTCATATTCCACGAACATCCTCCTTTCTCCGGTCATGTGGTTGGTGCATCCACTGTCTAGCACCCATTTGGATCCACCGAAGGAATAGGCCTGCAAAAACAAATTATGCTTTGGTTTTAGGTACCCAAGCTTGCTCGGGTCCTTGGAGGTTAGTTACAATACATTTGGGCACCCACACATGGGATTTTGTGTTCCCATGGCGTGGCCCAACATAATAAGCATAAATCTTACCAAGATTGTTTCTCATTAATACATAAGAGGCATCAAAAGTTTTAAATAGAAGCTGTTGTTGTTTATGAATCGGACTAGTCTGGGTGGCCGGACTTGTCCGGATGACCGGACTTGTCCGGACACCGACCGGACTAGTCCGGTATTCATGCGAGTTCAGTTTCTTATTCTTCAACTTATCAGTTTGAGAGGATCTTCCCTTCACAAAGGAGATCCTTCCCCTGTTATTCTTATGACTTCCAGCATGTTGCTTTTCATCATAAGAGTAACCAATGCCATATTTGACATTTGGAGGTCTTTGGACCAAGCATGCACTACGTGCATAGTTGATCTTCTCCTTGTCAAATATTCCATACTGGGTAGGAATTTTGTCCTTTGTTGAGGTTGACTTCTCCTTCAAACTGGTGTTGATTTTACTACATGTGCACATATGAACAAGATCAGTTTTAGTGGGTTGAGAAGGTGAACTTGAAGAGGAGGAAGGTTCACTTAGCTTGAGTGACTCAACTTGCACTTCAAGGATTTTGTTAACCTTGATCAGGTCAGCAAGTTGGTCCTTGATTGCAACATTTGAGTCGGTTAACTCCAAGCAAGTTTTCTTGCTTGAAGCTAGCTCAAGCTCTAGTGAACTGTTTTTCTCCTTTTCAAGCTCTAGGAGTTTGTCAAGTTTGACATACTTCTCCTTTTGGGAGATAATCATGTCCTCTTGACGATCAATTAACCTCTCCTTTTCAATAAGTTGGTCAAGTAAAAATCTCATTTTAGCAGCAGTTTTCCTATCTAGTCCATTTAGCATGTCCTCATCATCACTATCTAGTTCATCATCACTAGAGTAGGAATGCATGGAAGGGGTTTTGATGTTTACCTTGCGTTTACCTTCCTTTGCCATGAGACAAGTGTCATTTCCCTTCTTTGCACCGAGTGTGTGGAAGAGTGTGGATTTCTTGGATGTGCTTTCTATGGCTATGCTAGCCATCTCTTCTTCATCGGATGATGAGGACTCATCGTTTGAGTCCCACTCCTTCCCAATGCGTGCTTGTTCGGCTTGTTTCTTCTTCTTGAAGAATTTCTTAGGTTGAGGCTTGGTTTCTTTAGTTTTCTTCTTGTTATCCTCATACGGGCAATCGACTATAAAGTGGTTATACTCACCACAATTATAGCACGCCCGCCTCATCTTTGGCTTCGTCCTTTCCTTGTACTTTCCTTCACTTGATTTTGTTCCTTGTCTCTTCTTCATTATTCTCTTGAACTTTTTCATGAACAAAATCATATCCTCTTCATCTAGCTCACTACTCTCGTCATCACTGTCCTCCTCTAGTTGTGCTTCTCTTGCTTCTTTGGATAGAGGCTTGAGAGTAGATTTTAGGGCAACTCCTTTCTTCTTGGCCGAGGTGAGTTCGGCAATTTCTTTGACGTGCTTGGCTTGTTTCACCATCATTTAAAAGTTGATAATTTTACCAAGCAATTCATCCGGAGTCATCCTTTTGTAACTGGGGCTTTCTCTGATCATTGAGCATAGCGTGACATTGCGAGGCATAAAAGCTCTAAGGATGAGCTTTACCACCTCGTGGTCATTCCACTTCTTGCTCCCATATGATCGAACCTTGTTGACAAGTGTCTTCAATCGATTGTACATATCCTAGGTTGACTCGTCTTCCTCAATTGTGAATCTTCCTAGTTCGCCTTCGATCATTTCAATTTTTGCCTCACGCACATGCCGGTCACCTTCATGTGCTGTTTGTAGTGTATCCCATATCTCCTTAGCAATTTCGAGTCCATCCACCTTGGTGAACTCGTCTCTACTGAGAGAGGAGGTGATTACGGCTGCGGCTTGAGCGTTTCTATGGATGGCCTGCTCTTGACTTGGGGTGAGCTCTTCGTCGTCATCCGGAATATCTATCCCTGTACATACAACATGCCATAAACTTGGGTTGAGGGAAATCAAATGCATCTTCCATGGAGTAATCACTCCCATCGAAATGTGTGGCTTCTCCAAGTGGGATAGATAAGTAGTGATGGTTATTGGAATTTAGACGATCATAATTAAAAGGATATCGGGAGTAGTCGGTGTGACTACTCCCCTTCTTCTTCTCTTCAACTTTCGTTTCCCTTTTGAAAGTGCCTTCTTTCTGAGGAGCGCCTTTAGCTCCAGTGTCTCCTCATCGTCGTCCTTGAAGTCTTGAATGGCTTCGAGGTACTTCTCCAGTTTTTGGGTCTTGTCGTTGTTGACTTCCTCTTGGTTGTTGATTTTGTGGACGTCCTTCATGTCCGACATGATCTCTTCGAGTGGTTAAACTCTTTATTGAAGAACCAATCTCTGATACCAATTGAATGTAGGCCTAGAGGGGGGTGAATAGGCCTTTTGAATTTTTGTCGGATCCTGCAACACTCAACAACAAGTTCAATACCAGAGAAATCGGACTAGTCCGGTAAAGTGCGGACTAGTCCGGTGTTCACGGACTAAGTTGATCAAGATTAATCGATTAGGTTGATTCTTCAATGTGTGCAGTGGAAATATAGAATCAAACAACAGTTTAACAGTTGTATATTGGATTGTATCACAATTAAGTCTTGTGTTCTACAATTTATTGTAAATTGAACAATGTGTATCAAACCCTAGAGTAAGTTGATCAATTTGAGTGATGAACACAAAAAGGACAAGACACACGATTTATCCCGTGGTTCGGCTACCACGAAGGCAACCTACGTCCACGTTGAGGAGTCCACAAAAGGACCAGGTCTTCTCCAACCCTACCCTCGTCGGATCGCCACGAAGGTCAACCCTCTTCCACTAATCACAAAGGGGTGAATAACCAAATTCAAGGGGCGTTCTCACACGTTGAGAGCTCCCTTAGATTACAAATCACAATGCCACCAAAAACACACTCAGAAATTACAATTGAAACGCAGGAGTGTGTTAGAGATTCAAACCAAGAGCTCAATGATGTGTGCCAAGTGTCTCTCCAATGATCTAGAAGTGATCCTCAAAGGATTGATCGATTTTGCACTTAATTTCGTGGAGAGAAGTGGTTTCTGAGTCTCTTGGGAAGTGTGACGGCGCTAGGGTTCGAGAGATTATAAAAGTGGGCCGTGCACCTCTATTTATATGGGGTTTCTAAAAGTGACTGTTAGGGTTAAGAAAGATCGGACTAGTCCATGGTGGTCACCGGACTAGTCCGGTGTGCTGTGTGTAGCAAACCCTAAGTGTCCCGAAAGATCGGACTAGTCCGGTCGAAAACGGACTTGTCCGATTTCACTACTGGAAATCTTCGGACTAGTCCGATAGCCATCGGACTTGTCCGGCCATGTGAAACCCTAAGTGTGTTGGATGACAAGTCCGCACTTGGAGGACTTGTCTGATTTAGATCAGTGGGTATTTCGGACTAGTCCGTGTAAACATCGGACTTGTCCGAAGTGGATCAGAAGGAATATCGGACTAGTCCGGTTAACAACAGACTTGTCCGATTTTGTGTGACTTGTGAAGTGTGTTGAGGACTAGTCCGCCCTGAGGAGGACTAGTCCGACTCAAGTCAGAAAGATATCGGACTAGTCCGACAGATATCAGACTTGTCCGATCTGGTGCAGAAAGGATATCGGACTAGTCCGGTTGATATCGGACTAGTCCGGTCCTGTGTAACTTTGTGCAATATGTGTGTGTGCTTAAATATTATTGAGCTTTTGGGTGTGTTTCCTTAACACACTCCATACACAATAATCTACTATTTCTTTTCCTTGAGCTCAAGTTCACTTTGCTACTCATTATCCCTTCTTTTTGGTATTTTGCTCATTTTTCATTATTGGCCTGCATTCATCTCAACAAAAAGGTTAGGATCCCAATTGCTTGTCATAAATCATCTAAAACCCACAAGGGAGTCCTAGATGCACTTTCAGCTCTTTGCGCTGCATCTTCTTTGCTCTCTGTGATGCAAAGTATGCAACAACCATCTCTTGATCCTTTCGTTGTCTCCACCAATAAAGAGCTTGCTTCTCCACTTCGGTCTCGGAGTCGGAAGGTGGAACATACTCATTATCCGACACGGTTGCTGACAAGAAAAGTAAGGGAATGTATATGAGTCAAAGGAAGTTAAGGGGTAGAGGTAGAATTCACAAAACCAACCTAGGTTAGGGTTTTCACTCTGTAACCCGGACTTGTCCGCCCAGGGGCCGGACTAGTCCGCACTACGGACTTGTCCACCCTGTGGCCGAACTAGTAAGGTTCACACAGCAAGAACTCTAATCTAGATAAATTTTGCAAAAACTACAGATCCTACCGCAAAAATATAGATACATGATCACATTGATGTGCACAACAACATTTGTGAAGAAGTTTCTATCAATAGACCCAAAAGAATTGAATTTCAAGGATTTTGGGGTTAGGTCAAGAATACCTCTTCAAATCTTCGATTCGACGAAACGTGGGTGAGGAATCGGCTCTGATGCTTGGGGAAAGGTTCCTAAGCACCTTAGGGCTTCAATCAACTGATTGGAATCAAGATTTTGTGGTTGGAATCGAAAATCGCCGATGAGGGGGCGGTTTTCGAGCATTTTTGGAGAGAGAGTGTTTGAATGGAAGTGGAGAGGTCGAGGGCTCCTTGGGGAGGTTAAGTCCCCAAGGGTCAGACTAGTCCGGTGTGGCACCCGGTTCCGAATATGAACCAAGCGTAACGCATATGTGTGCCCAGGATGTTCAACACACATACACGAAAGATTCACAAATGATAAACAGAATTTAACCACGTCTTAACTAATAAATAAGTACTTTATTACAATAATCCAATAGTTCACGAATAATATAACTCTAAATAATTGCAGCGGAAAATAAACTAAACAGCATGACTCCAATCCACAGGCAATTGACGGCGGTACGCAACCTAGTACTCCTCGTGATCCTCAGGGGTACTCCCAATTGTCTCCAGTAGCTGTTGGGGGGGGGGGGATTGCAAGGGTGAGTACATGTCGTACTCAGCAAGTGTGGAAAGTATGACATGTGGCTAATTCAAATGACGACAATAATAATGGCTAAGTGCTGAAAAGTACAGTAAGACATTTGAAAAGCATTATACTATGTCTATGTGAAACAATCCCATCATAACCATCATTTAACAGAATATAAACAATATCCAATTATTGCCAACATTACCATTATCCATGTCCATAGCGCATAAACCATAACCATTACCAGACCATAACCAAACATAACCATTACCAAACCATAACCATCCCAAATCCCAATTCCAACTCTAATCATGTAGGTCATCCAGGCGCTCATAACCGGGAGCACGGCTATCATGATAGTTTTTTACACTCTGCAGAGGTTGTACCACTTTACCCACATGTTTGTGATTTTATCACCTTTCGATGACTAAGAAACCTCCATTGTGCCATCTCACACTTCCGTAGGTGTGTGGCCAAGAGATCACAAAATAGCCTTTCAAAAGGGACTACTAGTATGTACGGGCCCACTAAGGTTTCACCGGCAGGCTTGAACCTCTATTCTCCCACCCACGGGTCCCCTCGTGTGCCATGCGGATCCCAGGGCAGTCCTCCTCGACTCCCATTCCCCGCGCCATCCAATGGTCCATACAATACTAGCAGCGCTCCTAATTATTCAGCTACGCCGCACCCATACTTGGCCTTGTGGTGGCACTGTTGACCTGGCATATTCTCGCATGAACCGGTCCTTAGATCTAAGGCAAGCAAACCACCATAACGACCAACCCATCCACATAACCATGCTTGCTTAGATCACCCATCGTATTGACCAGTTCACATTAACCAGAATATCATTGATGCATAACTAAATGTGTAGTGTTGTTTACCATCCCAATTAATTAAGCGAAGCAAAAAGGTAAAAACCCTTCCCGACTCTCTACCATAATTCCAGGTGACAAGGGTGGTCAAACAAAACTAGTAAACTTCCTACCATAGGGTTCCCATCAATTTGACACAAGCATGCAAGTTCGCAAACAAAACATTTAATTTAAAATAGGATCAATATGCTTCAAGGACACTTGCCTTGCTCCGGCGGATGGGGTTGCTCAAGCGCTTCGAAGTCTTGGTTTTGGAAATCCTCGTATGCAACCTCTTGAGCACGTTCCTCTACGCGTGATCATACATACAAGAAAACATATACAATTCAACATAATGCACACAAAATAATCAACATGCAATGACATGTATGCACGCACAATTTAATAATTAATTTACTACGATCGTTTATTATTTAGATGCGTCTAGTTCATACGTGTTCATATGTGTTTACATGGGTTTTAGGGTGGATTAATGCTGCTGAAAATAAAATCATGGTGCAACTAAATTTAATTTACGCCTACTAGATTTAATACGGTCGCAAAAATTCGCATCGGGAACGAACCCTACCGTAGATCTGACGGTGTGACGGTCGCGGAATAAATGCGACGCGTAGACGAAATAGGTGGTGCAGCAGTCCTTCGGCGGCACGACGGCGGCGGCGCGATGTCGGCGACGGTCTCCGGCGAACGGTGGCGTCCTCCTCTTTTTCTCCCTCTTCTTCCCCTTCTTTTTCTCCTTTTTTCTTCCCTGGGCGCCTCTGTTTTCTCTGTTCCCGTCGGCTGCTTCCGTCGGCTTTGGCGGCTGCTGGTTCGTGGGGAAAAAGAGCCTAGGCCTGGGTCCTATTTATAGGGGCGGTGCTAGGGTACGGCACCGGTATCCGGCTCGGTTGGGAGTCACGCGGCACCGGGAAACGCGGCAGAAGAGTCGGACGCGGAAGAGAGTCCAGCGGGAGCGGGAGTATCGGGCGCGCTTGCGGAAAAATCGCGGAGGCGGGGGCCGAGTCGGACCGGGCGCTACGCGGGAAGGCCGGGGCTGGGCGCTCGGCGCCTCGCACGCCAGGCGGCAGGCGGGCCCCGCGGGGGGCGTCGCGTCAGGGGGCGGGACGGCGCGGCGCTGCGCGCTCGCAGGCGGCGCGGCAGGGTGCCAGGCGGGGCCTCGGGCGGTGCGTCGGGGGGGGGGGGGGGGGGGGGGGCGGCGGTGGGGCCCCCGGGGCGAGGCGCGCGCGCGCGCGGCATCGGGGCGCGGTGCGGAGCGGGGCCGGCTCGGCCGGCTGGCCGCTGGCCTGGCCGCCAGGCGGCTCCTTGTTTTTTTTTTTCCTTTTTTTTTCTTTTTTCTCTTTTTTTTTATTCTTTTATATATATATTATAATATATTTTATTACTTATATTTTATTTATTATTTTTTTTACCTATTTATTGTTTATATGTATACATTTATTTATTATATATAATTTATTTATATATATATATATATTTTTTATATATATATATATATTATTATTATTTTATATTTATTCCCTAATATATGTTTTACGCTATAATTATTGGTTTCTTTTCTTCCTTTGCCACGCGTATTTGTATATGCATATGTTTTATTATTTTTCTTTTATTCTACTAGTGTTTAATGCATGACCATGTATGCAATGCATGATGCGAAAATTGAGGGTGTTACAAACCTACCCCCCTTAAAGTGAATCTCGCCCTCGAGATTCGATAGCGTGGAGAAAAGGTGAGGGAATTCTGCCTTCAGGTCTTCTTCACGTTCCCATGTAGCTTCGGCTTCCGTATGGTGTTTCCATTGCACTTTGCACCAACGGATCCTCTTATTTCTCGTGACTCTTTCCTTTATATCCAAAATTTTGATAGGTTGTTCGACATAGGACAAATCCTCTTGAAGTTCTAACTCGTCCATCGGCACTTGTTCTTCCGGTACCCTGAGACACTTCTTGAGTTGAGAGACGTGAAACACGTCGTGTACATCGGAGAGATACGTCGGCAGCTCAAGTCGATAAGCTACCTCTCCTCGCTTGTCCAGAATCTTAAATGGTCCGATGTAACGTGGTGCGAGTTTTCCCTTGACGTTAAATCGTCGTTGACCTCTGATAGGTGACACTTTGAGGTATACAAAATCTCCAACTTCAAAGGTCAAACTCCTTCGCCTATTATCAGCATAACCTTTCTGTCGAGACTGGGCAGCCCTTAAGTTTTCCCGTATTATTTGGACTTGCCTTTCAGCTTCTTGTAACACGTCGGGACCAAACACTTGATTCTCTCCGGTTTCATTCCAAAACAAGGGAGTCCTACATTTCCTTCCGTATAATGCTTCATAGGGTGACATTTTTAAACTTGCTTGGTAACTATTGTTGTACGAGAATTCAGCATACGGCAAACTTTTATCCCAACTTTTCCTATGCTTTAAAGCACATGCTCTCAGCATGTCCTCCAAAATTTGGTTGGTCCTCTCGGTTTGTCCATCTGTCTGAGGGTGATACGCCGAACTAAAGTTCAGCCTTGTTCCCATTGCTTCATGCAATTTCTGCCAAAATCTGGAGGTGAATTGAGAACCTCTATCCGAGACTATCTTCTTTGGAACTCCATGTCGGCACACAATATGCTCCATATACAATTCTGCTAGCTTTGCGGTGGTATAGGTGGTCTTGACGGGGATGAAATGAGCTGATTTTGTCAATCGATCCACAATAACCCATATTGAATCATAGCCAGACTGAGTTCGCGGTAATCCAACTATAAAGTCCATACCAATCTCTTCCCACTTCCACTCCGGGATCTTCAATGGTTGTAACAATCCGGCTGGCCTTTGATGTTCAGCTTTAACTCGTTGGCACACATCACAAAGTGCAACATATTCGGCTATGTCCTTTTTCATGCTGGCCCACCAGTAGCATGTCTTTAAGTCCTTGTACATCTTCGTACAGCCAGGATGAATTGAGTAAGGCGAGTCATGTGCCTCCTTCAATATTGTTTCTCGAATATGCCTGACATTAGGTACCACAATCCTCTTTCCAAGCCATAAGGTACCTTGTTCGTCCTCATCAAATCTGAATTCCTTTCCTTCTTGGGTCCTTTCCTTGATTTCTTGTATTTCCTTGTCCTTTGTCTGTCCTTCCCGTATTTCCTGCTCCAATGTTGGGTTGACTTCCATCGTTCCCATCTCATTTATGAATCCGAGGTTCAACCGTTCAAACTCCTTGCATAACTCGGATGGCAGTTCTTGAACTGTAAGTTGATGACTTACTCCCTTTCGGCTCAAAGCATCGGCCACTACGTTGGCCTTCCCTGGGTGATAGTTGATTCCCACGTCATAATCCTTGATGAGCTCCAACCATCGGCGTTGCCTCAGGTTCAGATCCGTTTGCGTAAATATGTACTTGAGACTCTTGTGGTCCGTATAAATCTCACATTGGTGACCAAAAACATAGTGTCTCCATATCTTCAAGGCGTGTACCACGGCTGCGAGTTCAAGGTCGTGTGTAGGATAATTCAACTCATGTTTCTTTAGTTGCCTCGATGCATAAGCTACCACTTGGCCTTCTTGCATGAGCACACATCCTAATCCTTGTCTTGATGCATCACAGTATATATCAAAACTCTTGCTCACGTCCGGTAATACTAACACTGGGGCGGTTGTCAATCTTTTCTTTAACTCTTCAAAGCTATCCTGACAAGCTTGAGTCCATCGGAATGCCTTCCCTTTCATGAGTAATTCGGTCATAGGCTTGGCTATTTTGGAGAAATCCTTAATGAATCGGCGGTAATATCCAGCCATTCCAAGGAAACTCCGAATTTCCTTGACGTTCTGTGGCGGTTCCCACTTAAGCACATCTCTCACCTTCCCCGGGTCAACTGATACTCCTCCTCCGGAAATAATATGGCCTAAGAAAGAAACTTCCCGTAACCAAAATCGACATTTACTGAACTTGGCATACAATTGATGCTCCCTCAATTTCTGCAGCGTAAGCCTCAAGTGTTCCTCATGTTCCTTCTCGTCCTTCGAGTAGATCATAATATCATCGATGAACACTACAACGAACTTATCCAGATACTCCATGAAGACCTTATTCATGAGATACATAAAGTACGCTGGCGCGTTCGTTAATCCAAATGACATGACGGTGTACTCATAAGATCCATATCGTGTCCAAAATGCTGTCTTGGGTATGTCTGATGGTCTAATCTTCATTTGGAAGTATCCTGACCGCAAGTCGATCTTGGAGAAGATACATGCACCCTTCATTTGGTCGAACAAATCCTCTATATGGGGCAGTGAGTACTTGTTCTTAATTGTCACTTCGTTGAGAGCCCTATAGTCCACACACATCCTCTGGGTTCCATCCTTCTTATCTACGAAGAGCACTGGGGCTCCCCACGGGGATGAACTTGGGCGTATAAAACCCTTCTCTAGCTGCTCTTGAATTTGCTTCTTGAGCTCTGCTAATTCCTTAGGAGGCATCCTATACGGCCTCTTAGCTATAGGTGCAGTTCCGGGTATCAACTCAATGGCGAATTCTATGTCACGATCAGGTGGCATACCTGGCAACTCATCTGGGAACACGTCCGGGTACTCGCGAACGATCGGAATGCTTTCCAATGTCACTTCTTCCACATGATTCAGCATCGCTTTTCCTCTTGCAGGTTGGGCTGCTTCAACTTCAATGCGTGTACCATGTTCACTTGTCAACTGCACAATCCTCTCGGCGCATTGAATGACTCCATTATACTTGCTCAACCAGTCCATTCCAAGTATTATGTCTATTCCTTGGGAGTCCAATACTATGAGGTTTGCGAGAAAGTCTACCCCCCTTATTTTAATGCTTACTTTCGGACATACTATATTTGTCCTCATCTCTCCGCCAGGAGAACTTACTAGCATAGTTTGCTTCATATGAGATATAGGCAAATTGTACTTGGCAGCATACTTTGACGAGATGAATGAATGAGATGCTCCTGAATCAAATAAAACAGTCGCGGGGTTGGAGTTGGCGAGAAACATACCAATCACGACGTCATCAGCTTGCTGGGCTTCCTCAGTAGAGATATGATTCACATTGCCACGAGCAAAATTCTGCTGTCCACGGTTGCCTTGTGGTGCTCCTCCATTTGGTCGCGGGTGATTTGGCCTTGGTGCATTGTTCATAGGTCCATTGTTTCTCCTGGGGCATTGACTTGCAAAGTGTCCGGGTTCTCCACACGCATAGCATGTCTTACCTCCCGTAGCATTGGGGAAGTTTGGGCGCATCTGGTTTTGAGCATTTGCCGCCATGTTAGGACGCGGCGCAGGTGGCACAGGATTGCGAGGCGCTTGCATGGCAGGGCGTTGCTGCGGTGGCTGATTTGGGCGGGGCGGATAAGCAGTGCGGTATGCAGGAGCAGAGGGGTTGTATTGTGGTGCAGTAGGTGGTGCATAGCGGGGGCGAACATTGCTTCCTTGCTGCGGTCCATGATGTGACATCTTCCTCTTGTTGTCCTGCTCCATCTCACGAATCTTGTTCTCAACCACAATAGCCTTGTCAACCAACTTTTGGAAGTTTGGATAATCAGTATTGAGCAACTGGACTTGGATTTCATTGATGAGACCTCTCATAAACAGATACTGCTTCCTACTATCAGTTTTGATGTCTTCTGGAGCGTATCTTGATAATTGAGTGAATTTATTGAGATACTCACTCACACTCATCCTTCCTTGCCTGAGATTTTCAAAGTCTTGTCTCCTCAGTATCATAACTCCTTCAGGTACATAGTGGGAACGGAAACTCTGTTTAAACTCAGCCCAAGTGATTGTTTCCTGATTATCATGAGCGTTGCAAAGAGCTTCCCACCAGTCAGCGGCTGCTCCAACTAGTTGATGTGATGCAAAGAGAACCTTCTCCCTATCAGTGCACTGGACAATAGCAAGTTTCTTCTCAACAGACTTCAGCCAATCGTCAGCTTCCATTGGGTCTGTGGCTTGTGCAAAGGTGGGCGGTCTGGTCCTCATGAACTCTCCCAAACGGTTGTGATGTGGCGGGGGTGGTGGTGGAGGCAGGTGGGGCTGATTGTTGTTGCCAGCTTGCAGCTGTCCCATGGTCTGTATCATGGTCTGCATGAGCTGGTTCTGCATAGCTAACAGTTGTTCAATGTTGATAGCTCCATGAGCATGTCCCTGGTTGTTCTGAGGTACTTCATTGCGCTCCTCCTCATCGTTAGCATCCCTCTGGTTACGAGTTCTCACCATCTGTTGGCGAAGGAAAGGTAGGGACAGAAGGATTTAGAATTTTGAAAGAACGTCCCAACTATATGCATCAAGGTATGTGACACTAAATAATCCTTTATTAATATAGACCTATATTAAGAGGATGTGGACAATTGCCGAAGCATCCCACAATTCTCTACTAAGCACACAAGCACTCAAACAAGCACCAAACAGAATTTACAAAGATCCTAAAAGAAGTAATACAACTCAAGGCCACACAAGTATATCTACATCGCTCTTATTTACTAATGGGGGTGTGCCTATCCTTGAGTCGTGGCATGGGTCGAGGACTACTCGTCGTCGAGCGGGAACTCATCCGGGTCCTCGTCGTCGTCGTCGTCGTCGTCGGGGTCCTCGGGGTCCTGTGGGTCCTGGGGTGGTGAGGCAGCAGGCGACGATGGTGCGGTAGACGCCACACTGGAAGGTTCCTCGTCAGAGGACTCCTCAGAGGATGACTCACGCTGATCGTTGCGACGGTCTGGAGAGTCTGGGGTCCACATCGGGGTGTCGGACGCGTAGTCGTCCGGGTCCTCGTCGGTGATCCAACGATACCTCCTGATTATCGCCTCGTGACGCTGGGCGAGGTCGCGTCCATCCTGGATCTCCTGCTGCGCCCTCTGAAGTCGGGCACTCAGCTGGGTCACGTCGTCAACAGTCTGACGAGACTGCGGAAGGTCCAGGGGTCCCTCCACGTGCCTGGAGACGAAGCGCGCAGTGCCACTAGGACGCTGCGGGACGAAGGCGTGAACCGTGTCCTCCAGACGGAAACGGCGGGCGTGGCTCCAGAAAGTGGCTGCTTCCCAGCTAGCATCCTGCTCTGCAGATCGGCGGGAGCTCCTCCAAGCAGGGCTGTTGTGGGTCTTCACCAACTCGTCACCGTAGTAGATATAAATTTTGCAGCTCCACTCCTTCCTGCCGGGGCGCTGCACTCCAGTGGTGTGGTAGGAGAGCGAGAGGCTGTGGTGACGGTAGCCAGCCTCACGGAGTAGGGCACGGAGACGGTGTCGCAACTGTCCTGCGGCTCTGCCGTCAGAACGGATCACCACGGGGTGACGGGGGTCGACGGCCGGGGAGCGACTAGCCAACCTACGCGGGGGCACGAGTCCACCAGTCGACTTACGGGGGGTTGTCTTGGTGCGGGCCATCTACAAGAAACAAGAATACATTAGGAAAATAATGAAAACAAATCTAAAAATTTCAGCAGCTAAACGGCGGACAAAGAGCGGTGCAGCGGTTCCAAAAGAACGAAAAATAAAGAGAAAAATTACAGCAACCAACACAATAATTTTACCCACACATAATAGCAGCAAAACACACTGTTTTCGCGAAAATTTATACAGCAAAACAGCAGCACTTAATATTGCTCACTTCTGAAAATTTTTATCAAAAACGCAGCAGCGATCAATACTTTTTGCGGCCGAAAATAAAGGAAACAAAACAACAGCAAAAATTTTCGAAAATAGCATATTAGAAGAGTATTCCTAAGTGCTCTAGAGTGTCCATTCTACCTAGGCTTGCGTCCTACGGTCAACGCGGTTCTGATACCAATTTGTGGCACCCGGTTCCGAATATGAACCAAGCGTAACGCATATGTGTGCCCAGGATGTTCAACACACATACACGAAAGATTCACAAATGATAAACAGAATTTAACCACGTCTTAACTAATAAATAAGTACTTTATTACAATAATCCAATAGTTCACGAATAATATAACTCTAAATAATTGCAGCGGAAAATAAACTAAACAGCATGACTCCAATCCACAGGCAATTGACGGCGGTACGCAACCTAGTACTCCTCGTGATCCTCAGGGTACTCCCAATTGTCTCCAGTAGCTGTTGGGGGGGGATTGCAAGGGTGAGTACATGTCGTACTCAGCAAGTGTGGAAAGTATGACATGTGGCTAATTCAAATGACGACAATAATAATGGCTAAGTGCTGAAAAGTACAGTAAGACATTTGAAAAGCATTATACTATGTCTATGTGAAACAATCCCATTATAACCATCATTTAACAGAATATAAACAATATCCAATTATTGCCAACATTACCATTATCCATGTCCATAGCGCATAAACCATAACCATTACCAGACCATAACCAAACATAACCATTACCAAACCATAACCATCCCAAATCCCAATTCCAACTCTAATCATGTAGGTCATCCAGGCGCTCATAACCGGGAGCACGGCTATCATGATAGTTTTTTACACTCTGCAGAGGTTGTACCACTTTACCCACATGTTTGTGATTTTATCACCTTTCGATGACTAAGAAACCTCCATTGTGCCATCTCACACTTCCGTAGGTGTGTGGCCAAGAGATCACAAAATAGCCTTTCAAAAGGGACTACTAGTATGTACGGGCCCACTAAGGTTTCACCGGCAGGCTTGAACCTCTATTCTCCCACCCACGGGTCCCCTCGTGTGCCATGCGGATCCCAGGGCAGTCCTCCTCGACTCCCATTCCCCGCGCCATCCAATGGTCCATACAATACTAGCAGCGCTCCTAATTATTCAGCTACGCCGCACCCATACTTGGCCTTGTGGTGGCACTGTTGACCTGGCATATTCTCGCATGAACCGGTCCTTAGATCTAAGGCAAGCAAACCACCATAACGACCAACCCATCCACATAACCATGCTTGCTTAGATCACCCATCGTATTGACCAGTTCACATTAACCAGAATATCATTGATGCATAACTAAATGTGTAGTGTTGTTTACCATCCCAATTAATTAAGCGAAGCAAAAAGGTAAAAACCCTTCCCGACTCTCTACCATAATTCCAGGTGACAAGGGTGGTCAAACAAAACTAGTAAACTTCCTACCATAGGGTTCCCATCAATTTGACACAAGCATGCAAGTTCGCAAACAAAACATTTAATTTAAAATAGGATCAATATGCTTCAAGGACACTTGCCTTGCTCCGGCGGATGGGGTTGCTCAAGCGCTTCGAAGTCTTGGTTTTGGAAATCCTCGTATGCAACCTCTTGAGCACGTTCCTCTACGCGTGATCATACATACAAGAAAACATATACAATTCAACATAATGCACACAAAATAATCAACATGCAATGACATGTATGCACGCACAATTTAATAATTAATTTACTACGATCGTTTATTATTTAGATGCGTCTAGTTCATACGTGTTCATATGTGTTTACAGGGGTTTTAGGGTGGATTAATGCTGCTGAAAATAAAATCATGGTGCAACTAAATTTAATTTACGCCTACTAGATTTAATACGGTCGCAAAAATTCGCATCGGGAACGAACCCTACCGTAGATCTGACGGCGTGACGGTCGCGGAATAAATGCGACGCGTAGACGAAATAGGTGGTGCAGCAGTCCTTCGGCGGCACGACGGCGGCGGCGCGATGTCGGCGACGGTCTCCGGCGAACGGTGGCGTCCTCCTCTTTTTCTCCCTCTTCTTCCCCTTCTTTTTCTCCTTTTTTCTTCCCTGGGCGCCTCTGTTTTCTCTGTTCCCGTCGGCTGCTTCCGTCGGCTTTGGCGGCTGCTGGTTCGTGGGGAAAAAGAGCCTAGGCCTGGGTCCTATTTATAGGGGCGGTGCTAGGGTACGGCACCGGTATCCGGCTCGGTTGGGAGTCACGCGGCACCGGGAAACGCGGCAGAAGAGTCGGACGCGGAAGAGAGTCCAGCGGGAGCGGGAGTATCGGGCGCGCTTGCGGAAAAATCGCGGAGGCGGGGGCCGAGTCGGACCGGGCGCTACGCGGGAAGGCCGGGGCTGGGCGCTCGGCGCCTCGCACGCCAGGCGGCAGGCGGGCCCCGCGGGGGCGTCGCGTCAGGGGGCGGGACGGCGCGGCAGGGTGCCAGGTGGGGCCTCGGGCGGTGCGTCGGGGGGGGCGGGCGGCGGTGGGGCCCCCGGGGCGAGCGCGCGCGCGCGCGACATCGGGGCGCGGTGCGGAGCGGGGCCGGCTCGGCCGGCTGGCCGCTGGCCTGGCCGCCGGGCGGCTCCTTGTTTTTTTTTTCCTTTTTTTTTCTTTTTTCTCTTTTTTTTTATTCTTTTATATATATATATTATAATATATTTTATTACTTATATTTTATTTATTATTTTTTTTACCTATTTATTATTTATATGTATACATTTATTTATTATATATAATTTATTTATATATATATATTTTTATATATATATATTATTATTATTTTATATTTATTCCCTAATATATGTTTTACGCTATAATTATTGGTTTCTTTTCTTCCTTTGCCACGCGTATTTGTATATGCATATGTTTTATTATTTTTCTTTTATTCTACTAGTGTTTAATGCATGACCATGTATGCAATGCATGATGCGAAAATTGAGGGTGTTACATCCGGTCAGGGACCCGAACTTGTTCGGCTATCGGACTGGGTCCAGACTGTTCGAAGCCACCAGACTAGTTCAGTCTAAGGGGCAGACTAGTCCGGTTCTAAGGCTGAAAACTCCTATATATTGAGTTTTTAGTGGAGATTTGATCCTTTTTGGACTAGATTTCACAAAAGATCTTTGTAAACATGGTTAGTAAGCAATCAACAATCAAACTATGACCATGATTCACAAGGATTCAATAATTTTAAAATAATTTATAGAAAAATCGAGGAGGATGAGTTTTTTCACAAGCATGTGTGAATTTTGAATATTACAATCAGATGTGCAAGACTTAAGCCACATTTCGAGAATCCAAGATATTAAGCTCACTCCTAAGTTCACAAAACATTTTCTCATCTAAGGGTTTGGTAAATATATTGGCTAATTGTTTATCGGTTCTCACATGGGAAATTGCAATGTCTCCTTTGATGGAGTGATCTCTCAAGAAATGGTGGTGAATATCAATGTGCTTGGTCCTTGAGTGCTCAACTGGATTGTGAGCTATTTTGATGGCACTCTCATTGTCACATAGGAGAGGGATATGTCGCAAGTTTATGCCATAGTCCCTAAGAGTTTGTCGCATCCAAAGAAGTTGTCCACAACAACTTCCGGCGGTGACATACTCCACTTCGGTTGTGGAAAGTGCAATGGAATTTTGTTTCTTTGAGTACCAAGACACTAGAGATCTACCAAGGAATTGACAAGTTCCCAATGTACTCTTCCTATCAACTTTTCACCCCGCATAGTTCGCATCGGAATATCCAATGAGGTTAAACTTAGAGCATTTGGGGTACCAAAGTCTTAGGCTTGGTGTGTGAACCAAATATCTAAGATTTCTTTTAACGGCGGTCAAATGACACACCTTTAGAGCGGCTTGAAATCTAGCACACATACACACACTAAGCATGATATCGGGCCTAGATGCACATAAATAAAGCAATGAGCCTATCATGGAACGATACACCTTTTGGTCCACACTTGGACCATCTTCATTGAGATCGAGATGCCCATTGGTTGCCACATGAGTCTTGATGGGTTTGGCCTTGTCCATGTTGAACTTCTTGAGTATATCTTGTGTATTTGGTTTGACTAATGAGTGTGCCTTCCTTGAGTTGCTTCACTTGAAAACCTAGAAAGAACTTCAACTCCCCCATCATGGACATCTCAAATCTTTCCGTCATTATCTTAGAAAACTCATCACAAAAAGCTTTGTTAGTAGAACCAAATATAATGTCACCGACATATATTTGGCAAACAAACAAATAGTCATTAAAGTGCTTAGTGAATAAAGTATAGTCTGCCTTCCCAATTTTGAAACCATTTTGAGTTCGAAAATCTCTAAGGCACTCATACCAAGCTCTAGGAGCTTGTTTGAGTCCATAGAGAGCCTTGCGCAATTTGTACACATGGATTGGGAATTCTTCATCTTCAAATCCGGGGGGTTGCTCCATATACACCTCTTCTTTGATTGGACCATTGAGGAATGCGCTCTTGACGTCCATTTGATATAGCTTAAAATCATGGTGAGTAGCAAAGGCAAATAATATACGAATTGATTCAAGCCTAGCTACGGGAGCAAAGGTTTCTTCGAAATCCAAACCTTCGACTTGTGAATACCCTTTTGCCACAAGTCATGCCTTGTTCCTTGTAACCACCCCGTGTTCATCTTGTTTGTTGCGGAACACCCATTTGGTGCCTACAACATTCGCATTAGGTCTCTTCACAAGCTCCCACACTTGATTTATTTCTAAGTTGTTGAGCTCTTCTTGCATGGCCATCACCCAATCTGGATCTCGTAGTGCTTCTTCAACCTTGTGGGGCTCCAAGGAAGAGACAAAAGAGTAATGTTCACAAAAGTTTGCAACACGAGATCGAGTAATTACCCCCTTGGAGATGTCTCCAAGTATATTGTCAACGGGATGGTCACGTTGGTTGCTTTGATGCACTCTTGGGTGTGGCGCTTGAGGTCTTGATTCCTCAGCTTGGTCTTCCTCATCCTCATTGTCTCCCCCTTGATTGATGCCTCCATTTTCATCTTCTTGGAGCGCATCTTGGGGAACATGATCTTGATCACTTGAGGAAGAGCTTGCTTGATGTGTAGGATGGTCACTTGCATCTTGAGGTTGTTCTTGTGGTCGTATATCTCCAAGTGTCATTCTTCCTATAACCACTTGTGGATCTTCTTCTTGATCTAGCACATGACGATCAATTTGCTCCACTTGGGAGCCATTAGTCTCATCAAACACTACGTCACGTTCTACTTCAACAATTCCGCAGGATTTGTTAAAGACACGATAGGCGTAAGTGTTTGAGTCATAGCCAAGCAAGAAACTCTCATCGAACTTAGAAGCAAACTTCGAAGTCCTAGGCTTCTTGTTAAGAATGTAGCATTTGCTCCCAAAAACACGAAAGTAAGAGATGTTGGGCTTGTTACCGGTTAGGAGCTCATACGACGTCTTCTTAAGTATGCGGTGAAGATACAACCGGTTTATGGCATGGCAAGCGGTGTTGACCGCCTCTGCCCAAAACCGGTCCGACGTCTTGTAATAATCAAGCATGGTTCTTGACATCTCAATTAGAGTCCTATTCTTTCTCTCGGCGACCCCATTTTGTTGAGGGGGGTAGGGGCCGAGAACTCATGCTTGATGCCTTCTTCATCCAAAAATTCTTCAACTTGAGTATTCTTGAATTCAGTGCCGTTGTCACTCCTTATGGTCTTGATACTCAAGGAGAACTCATTTTGAGCTCTCTTCAAGTATCTTTTGTGAACACTTTGAGTCTCGCTTTTGTCATGCAAAAAAGAATACCCAAGTGAAACATGAAAATCATCAACAATAACAAGACTATATTTAGTTACCACCAATACTAATGTAGGCGATTGGACCGAAGAGATCTATGTGTAGAAGCTTCAATGGTCTTGATGTTGTCATAATATTATTAGATGGATGTGGTGCTCCAACTTACTTTCCAGCTTGGCACGCACTACTTGGCCTATCTTTTTCAAACACAACATTCTTTAAACTGCGGATGTGCTCGCCCTTAACAAGTTTTTGCAAATTTCTTATCCCAACATGGGCTAGCCTTCTATGCCACAGCCATCCCATGTTAGTTTTTGCAATTAAGCATGTATCAAGTTGGGCTTTATCCGTGAAGAAATCCACAAGATAGAGATTTCTCTTGAGTACACCCTTAAAGGCAATTGAGCCATTGATTCTCCTTGTGACGGTCACCCTCATTAGCGAATAAACAATTATAACATTTGTCACATAGTTGTGATATGGACAAGAGGTTATAATCAAGTGAATCAACATGTAAAACATTTGAAAGAGTATGATTAGTGGATATAACAATTTTACCGGTACCAAGGATTTTTCCTTGGCTATTGTCCCCAAAATAGATTCCTTTACTTGGATCTTCATTTAGCTCATACTCCACAAACATGTTCCTCTCTCCGGTCATATGATTTGTGCATCCACTATCAAGAACCCATTTAGTTCCACTGGAGAAGTATGCTTACAAGAGAGATTTAAGCCTTGGCTTTAGGTACCCAAGCAGTGTTGGGTCCTTTGATGTTAGTCAAGAGGCACTTGGGCACCCACACACAAGGTTTGGGACTCTTGCGGTGTGTCCCAACATACCTAGCATATGCCTTTCCAAACTTGTTCCTTAATAACACATATGAAGCATCAAAATCATGGAACAACGGATGAGGTTCTTTCTTAGGCATTTTAGGAGATGTTGCAACATTATTTCTCTTATTGTTGTATGAGCCTCCTTTGACAAAAACAATCAAGTCTTTGTCATTCTTGGGAGTTTTGGCATTTTACCTCCTCTCCCTAGAATAACCAAGACCATCCTTGACAAGGGAATGTCTTGTGTTGGTATATGCGAGTTCACGCTCAAGTGCCTTGCTTCTTTCTCTTTCAAGCTCCAAGAGCTCCTCAACCTCTTGACATCTCTCCTTTTGTTGTATGAGCATGTCCTCTTAACGGTTGATGAGTTCTTCCTTCTCAAATATTTCTTCTGTTAACAATCTCAATCTTTGCAAAGTGTCTTTACTCATGTCTTTAAGCATATGTTCATTTTCACTACTACTATCAAAATCATCATGAGAAGAAATTGAATAAGAGACTTAGATTTAACCTTATTTCTTCCCTCCTTGGCCATGAGACAAGTTGCCTTTGAAGTCTCCAAGTTTGGAAAGAGCTTGTTCTCCGTTGTTGTCTTCTTCATAGCAATGGATGCTATCTTCTCATCTTCATCGGAGGAGGATTCCTCATTTGAATCCCACTCCTTTCCAAGGTGGGCATGTTCGGATTGCTTCTTCTTCTTGAAGTACTTCTTCTCTTTGGACTTGTCCTCCTTCTTCTTCTTGTTTTCTTCATGTGGACAATCCACAATGAAGTGATCATACTCCCCGCAATTGTAGTAAACCCTCTTTGATCTTGTCTTGGGCTTGTCTTTGCTCTTTCTTTCATTTTGGTAGCTCCCCTCCTTCTTCTAAACATTCTCTTGAAGTTGTTGATGAATAGAGCTTCTTCCTCATCGGTGTCGGGACTCTCTTCATCACTCTCTTCCTTTTCTTGTGATATTGAGGACGTTGACTTTAATGCAACATCCTTTTTCTTGGAGGAGGAAAGATTTTGTAGATCATTGTAGAACATAGCTTCTTGCTTCATCATTTCATATTTGATGATCCTCCCTAGCACTTCTTCGGGAGTCATCTTGTGAAAGCATGGACTTTCACGAATTAGTGAGCAAAGAGTGACGTTTGAGGCATGAATGCTCGACTCATCCTCTTTACCACCTCGTGGTCAGTCCACCGAGTGCTTTCATATGACCAACTCTTGTTGATGAGAGTCTTGATACGGTCACACATATCTTGGGGAGACTCACCATCCATGATGGTGAATCTCCCAAGCTCTCTTTCGATCATCTCAATCTTTGCCTCCCTAATGATGCGGTTGCCTTCGTGCGCCGTCTTGAGGGTATCTCATATCTCCTTGGCAACCTCCAACCCTTCAATACGGTTGAACTCCTCTCGGATCAATGAGGAGGTAATCACTCCAACAGCTTGAGCATTGCGACGTAGAAGAATGGTTTGCTCCGGAGTGATGTCTTCCTCGTTCTTCGGAAGATGAACACCTGCCATAACAATTTGCCACAAGATAGGGTTTAAGGAAATGAGGTGCATCTTCATATTATGCTTCCACATAAAGTAATCATTTCCATCAAACTGAGGAGGTTTGCCAATGGGAATTGATAAATAATGATTGCTCGCGGTTAGTTGCTTATAATTATAAGGATTCCGGGAGTAGTCTTGTGAACTACTCCCATTGTCGACGTTGGTCGCGACAATTGGTTTGATCTCCTTCTTGGGCACATTGAGCTTCTCACGAAGCCATGTCTTGAGCATCCGAACTTCTTCGTCGTCGTTTGGATCATCTTGAAGAACATCGACGTTCTTCGTCTTGGTGTCATCGACGACCACCAGAACTTCGTTGTCACCCCTTTCGGCCATTTCTTCTCCGAGTTGTTAGACTCTTGTGGAGAAGCCTGCTTTGATACCAATTATAAGTCGCCTAGAGGGGGGTGAATAGGCAATAATACCTAAAATGACTTAATCAAACAAGATTAAATTTCTGTGGCCGGACTAGTCTGCACAGGACCGGACTAGTCCGCTCAGCACAGGGTGAAAATCTTAAACCTTGGTTTCTACAAGTTATTTGTGGAATTAAAGTTCATTGAAGATATAAGCAATGTGTGGTAAACTAGTAAAGCTCAGATTGTGAAGTTTAAACACTTAGATTGCAAGTTTACAATAATGATTAAAGTGAAGAACAATAAGAGCAATATGAACCCTAATAGCAATGCTAGTGATCACGAAAAGTGAAAGACAAGTGAGACGAGATTTATCCCGTGGTTCAGCTCCATGAAGAAGCCTACATCCACGTTGAGAAGTCCATATAAGGACTGAGTCTCACTTGACCCTTCTCTCACCAAGCCACCACGATGGCCGACTTGGTTTCCACTATATCAATGAGTAATCACCAAGTTTGATGGGGCGGCTCACAAGTTGAGGCTCCCACAAATCAATACAATGAGGAGCACATGAAACTCAACTCAAACAAGCCACAAAACACAACACAATATGCAAGAGATCAAACCGAGAGCCAAAGCATGATGATCTTCCTTTACTCTCCTCCCCAAACCCTAATCTCTTCAAGATTTGCTATTAAGGGGTTAGTAAGACGAGTAGAAGACTTTGGAAGACTCTAGGAAGCTTGTGGCGGCGCTAGGGTTCAAGACTTCTTCAAATGAGGTCGGGGGTCCCCTTTTTATAGGGGTCCCGAGCCCCTTCTGCTGGCCTCAGCAGAAGGGCGAACTAGTCTGACCTCTGGCCCCGGACTAGTCCGGCCCTATGGGACCACTGACCTCTGATCAGGTCCCGACAACTGCTACACTACACGACGATCGTCACACTACCCGCCAAATTTCCAAATTCAAACGGTCACTAGACAACGAACTAGTCCAGTCCAAAATGGACTAGTCCGAAGTGGAACAGAATCGTTTGGTCCGTCCCAAAATGGGCTCTTTTGGGTTGGCCCGGACTAGTCCAGCAACAGGGGCGGACTAGTCCGACCCTCTAGGGTTTTTCTCGGTCTATCTCACTAAGTCTCAAACGGACAAGTTTGTACCCAAACAGACAAGTTCAAACTATTTCAGAGAGCTTTGGTCCGTCCAAAAATGGATAAGTTCGGACTTCTTGGACTTAACTCCAAATTCACTCAGATTCACTTCAGAGACGTTTGGTCCATCTCAAAACAGACTTGTCTGCCAGGCCGGACTAGTCCAGCTTCCTAGAGTTTTTTCTCATTTTTGTTTTCTCACTTAGGTGTTTCACTAAACCACCACTTTGAACCATCTAGAATGATCTCATTGCACATGATACATCCATCCTCTCGCATGACACGGCTCATATAAGCTCAACACCATAGAAACCCTAATTTCTACGTTTGAGTCTTTGACATCTGTTTTATCTTTTTCCTTTTTGAGGGTTTTTAACATATTTCAATTCTTGTATCTGTGCTTAAGATCACTTTAACTCATTAGTCTCTTAATTATCGTCATCAATCATCCAAAACCCACGGAGATGCGTAGATGCACTTTCAGTTTCGCCATTTCCTCCAATAAGCTGAATATTGCTAAATGATGCAACTCTTTTACTACTTGAACGAAACCCGCTTCCCAGTGGAATCACGTCGGTAGTATGAGTAAACACGAAGCCGTAAAAGCCTGATTTCACCTGCTGTATCGCTTAGCCTAGTAAATAAGGATTTAGGATCGTACAGTTCAGAGTCAAACACAATGTGTAATAAACAATCTTCAGCACTATCCTAGATGGATTAAACATAAATGATTAGAATTAGGAAAAAAGTCACGTAACTATTGAAAAGTAAGACAAACATGTTGGTACTACTCTCTCCATCCCGAGAAGTTTGTCGCTTTGTAGTTCAAAAATGAACTACAGAGCGATAAGCTTTTTGGGACGGAGGGAGTATATATTAACTCCAAGCACCGTAAAATTTCTCTAACAGTAATGTTAATTTTCAATTGACTGAAATTTGAAATCCTTTCTCTCAACATGCAATATGCCTAATCTATTTAAGATTCGTGCATTTTGTTAGTTATTGTTTGTACTTTTTTATAATCATGTATTGACTCTAAAAAATATTGATGTATTAACTAGAAAAAATGAAAATTATAATTGCTATATATAGATATAAAACTATGAACTTAAATGAAAGTTTTTTAGACATTGGGCATTGGTCTCCTCTTTTTTGAGAAACGACTAGAATGTAAAAAAAATAGTGTAATCGTGTAAAATACTCTTATAGATCACAAGATCCTTATTCTATGTTCACGGCATACTTTTACTTAAATCTTTCCATCTAGCAACAAAAAATTGAAAAGAGAGGTTAAATAAAAAATATAGTGACTGCAGGATGAAATTTTATTGTCTAGTTGCATAGTTAAATAAAAATATTACATTCTAGTCCACAATCGACCCCCTTTTCTGTTGATATTATTATGCGAACAACTGCTGTATAATCTGTTGTTTTGTGCAAGCATGCACTTAAATCCCTCTACGTAGTGGTGCTGATAATATACAAAAACAACCCTGACTGTAATCAACTTTGAATTGGTAAAGAACTGTTGAGGTGTGAAGATTGCATGATTACAGTTAGATAGACGAAGCAGCATTCATGTTAGGCCCAGTCGGCCCAGCCCTACTAGCCCAACACCAACGTCGAGTCATCGGCATCCTTATTGCACCTACCTTCTCCTTCCGCGGACTCGCCTCGCCGCCGCCCGTGTCCGTACGGGCCATGGATCAGGCTACTCCGCACCGCCGCGGACGCCTCTCGATCCGCGTCCTGGTGGTCTACCTCGCCGTCCTTCTTTTCCTCTGCGTGCGGTCCGGCGCCGAGGTCATCACCCTCACCGAAGAGACCTTCTCCGACAAGGTACCCTCCTCACCTTTGCTCTCTGCCCTCTCCATCTCGCCTTCCAGTCGGAGATACGTATTCCGGATGCCTGGGCACGCCTGTTCTGTTGTGTTCCTGATCGACCCAACGGCCAACCACTCGTTCGTTGGAGTTCTTTCGTTGTGGGGATGCGCTAGTCCTGCCAGATCTGCATGCTGAATCGTTATGCTGTAGTTTTTCCGTGAATCTAACGGGACGAGACTGAATTCACTTGCCACTCGGTTAGTGTTATTCAACTGAGGGACCATAACTCTGTCAGTATAATGATTATGAGCTGAAATCTGTACTTAGTTGTTACCAGTCTCGAGATAATGACACTACTAACAGACTGTGTAAGTTGGTCAAACAAAGGCCAGCTCTGCTCTTGTTCTAGATGCAAATTCCGATTCCTTTTTTCGATATTTGCCTATCTATTTTGGTCAAGGGGGGGCTGATTGTGAGAAAATTCTCTCTTGTTTAGATAAAGGAGAAGGACATGGTATGGTTTGTGAAATTCTGTGTTCCCTGGTGTAAACACTGGTAAGGCATACTTCCAGATAAATTATGGCTTCTAATGTAGTAGAATGTGTTGGTTGCCATGAAGCTGGTTTCAACACATGCCATTTGCAGCAAGAACCTTGGGACGCTTTGGGAGGACCTGGGAAAGGTAATGGAAGGCGCGGATGAAATTGAGATAGGGCAAGTGGACTGTGGTGGTAGCAAACCAGTATGCTCGAAGGTGGATATTCATTCCTACCCAACATTCAAAGTGTTTTATGAAGGCAAAGAAGTAGCGAAATATAAAGGTATGTTTTACTTTACTAGTTCACCCTGCTTTTGTGCAGAAACGTCCTGCTTAAGTCATGTTTCTGTCTTCTTGTTTTGTTTCAATTCCCTTGATGATTTTGGACTATAATGTTTAGTCCACGCCCTATTTGTGGAAATCAATAATTGGAACCAAAACCTACCAAACCGGGAACAATTTTGGTTTGCAGACTGTAACAACAAAAAATATTGGTTTCCGGTCTTTTTTCTCGTTTAACCTGGTTAACCTGACTGGCTGAAACCAGCCCACCACCGTGGCCCAGCACCAGCCCATAAACCTCCTGACTCTTTTAGTGCACTGGCTCAGCAGCAACCCTAATCTATCTCCTGGCTCCCTCATCGCACCGGCCCAGCACCAAGCCTAATCTATCACCCGGGTCCCGACGCGAGAGGTCGTGCCGCCTCACCCCACGCCCACCTTTGGGCACCGACATGCCTGCCGCCGCGCCGCGCCGTGCCCCCGAACTCAGAAGTTTAGTTTTCTTCGATTTAACCAAAACTGAACCGAAGTCTCCAACTAACCGAAAACCCAATTTTTTCTTTTATATGAACTATTTTGGTTTCCATTTTCCGATAACCGAAATTTGAAAAAAAATATCCAAAACCGACTGATCGGTTTCAGTTAAACTGAATGCCCAGCCTGAGAGAAGTATGTGAAGAAAGACATGAAGGATTGGGATTATCGCTAAGGAGCTAGCCATGGAGCATAGAAACTAGCAATCCACATGCCAGAATGAGAATCTTGATTTTTTGGCTTCCCCTTTTGTACCATAACCATTTCTCCCCCTTTCCAATTTATCTCTTTTTTACTTTTGTTTGTCTCATTTTGTTGGTTTCTGTTGGCCCTTGTGGGCTTTATCTGTGTACATGATTAAAGATTTGTTGTTGTTTAGAGTAGGAATACAACCCAGTGTTGTCCAGGCGTCGCCTAGGCGACGCCTAGGCGTCCGGTCGTTCCAAGCCGGACGCCATGACTCCTTGCCTCACCTGGAACTGTCCAAGCGCCCGACTGGGACGTCTTGGCGTCTCCCGGCGTTCGGACGTGGCGTCTCCCTGCTCCGCCTGGTGGTTGTGCGGAGTGGAGGCGCACAACCGCGTCGAGGGAGCCCGGAGCAGAGGCGGGAGTAGAGTGAGAGGGGCGGAGTGGAGGCGCGCAGACGGGAGGAGAGGGAGGCAGGCTGAGGGCGGCGGCGAACAAGACGAAGCAGGGGGCGGCGGTTGATCTGGCGTCTGGCTGGATCGATTGAGTGTGGAACTGGAGAAAAAGGGTTAGGGTTATAATTTATTGACTTCTTGGGCCTTAAAAAACAGGCCCCTTACAGCCCATGACGCCCTCAACCCTTCTCCCGTGACTCCCATCCGCCGCCCCCTGCCTTGATCCCTGCCTCTATCCTCCGCCGTCCTGCCTCCATCCGCCGCCCTCCTCGATCCTCTGCCGCCCTCCTCGATCCTCCAACGCCCTCCTCGATCCTGGCAGCCTCTGACGCCTTTGCTCCTTTGAGGCAGCTGCCTCCGGCCTCCTCTCTCCTGATCTGCCCCGCTCCGCGTCCTGTCGCCTGGCCCTCACCTAGGCGCCTAGTCGTCCGGGCGGCCGGCAGGCGCCTAGGCATCCAGGCGACGTTTTACAACACTGATACAATCTCAAAAGTCCAATACCAGTGTCATTTCAACCAACATGATTCGAAATTGGAATTGAACCATTTCTGTATGACACTAGCACTGACTTCCATGAGCATTCCACATATTAGATGAATAGGTAAGTTATACGTAGAGTTTGATAAATTCAATAATCATGGACTGGATAGTGCTAGGCAAAAACCTATTAATCGAACTTAGCAAATGTATTTTTATATTTTATATATAAGTAAATTGTGTGCTTATTGATCGTGTTCTCATGATTATTTATTATCAAATGAACATCAATTCATGTTGCTGAAAGGCATCACCTTGTTATGGAACTATGTTGTGGAAGATGGTTTGTAGAAGCTGCCTTTCTAGTGACTTTTCAGTTTCTATTGCATTGTCATTTGCCACTCTACTTGAAATTTCGTGTGGCTTCTGATATTAGCAATCTCCAGAATTCAAGTTTTTGCTGACTTGTTCTTAGCATATGCATAGTACATTAGGACTGCAGTTTCTTTTACTGTTAAAAGACCTCTTTTATTGTAAGACCATCTGGACAAGTACAATATGACAGTTTGCAGTTTATACTGGTATTTTATATCCTTCCATTTGTTACTCCTTTTCTGTTTGGTTCCCTGCCAATATTATGTATTAACTATTAACTTCCAACATGCCATGTTGTATTCCTCTACACCACTGCAGGACCTAGGGATGTGGAGTCACTGAAGAATTTTGTGTTGAACGAAGCTGAGAAAGCAGCGGGGGCAAAACTTGTTGAGGCAGAGCTATAGTGTTTTCGGCGAGCACACGCTCATAGACAAGTGAGGAACTCCAATAAGAACTTTATGTAGGGAACCTTGTACTTACTGGCATACGCCAGTTGCAAATACATTGTACCTTAGTTTTGTTGCTCAAAATAGGCCTGGGAGCCAAATTGTTTCATGAGATTTATAAAATCATATAGGAGCTCAACATAGATAAACTTCACCCGTGGATCGTGTGCAACAACATGCATCTTGTTTATTTCACTTGCACAATTATTGGCAGTATATTGGATCTCATTAAATTTCTCGTTACCAATTATGTGATCAAAACACCTAGTTAAGGTTTACTTTATCCTTTTCTAAATTACTATCGTTGCGTTACCAACTCTAGTTTATTTTTCAAGTTAGGGAGTACATGCAATAGAACTTACGGATTAAGATCAAAGCATCCAAGATCAAAATAACTTGACGATTGTTGATATAGTGACACGCCCACGCACAGATAAGAAATGTTGCTTTGTCAATTCTGTATGACACGTACGAACAGACAAGTTAGAAATTGTGTACAAAATATGCAGCAACCCCAACAGTGTCCTTAACAAGCTACAAAATTGCGGTAGAACACCTGGTTCCTGCTTTGCTTGAAAAATGACGTGGCAGAACATGGAAAGTGAACCAGCTGAAAGGGAACCCTTTTGTCCAAATATATCCACAGATACAAAAGGGCTATTAAATGACAACTAGAATACAATCTGAAATATAGTGCAATCATGTAATCAATCATTTCTAATCACTAAATCTACATTCAACGGTTGTTTAATTTTTTTACTTAACCCCCTGATCAGGCGGAGGAGATTATGTACTCAGATAAGAGTTAAGTAAAAAAATTGAACAAACGTAGGATGCAGATCCAATAGTTAGAGATTGTTAATGCACCATGCTTTTGTTTTTGTCCAAATATATACGCAGATTCAGAGATGCAATACGAAAATCCTGATGTTATAAGTATGAAACTCAGCAACCTCCGTCAGAAGGTTAGCTGGAAATTTCGCACAGTTCTTACAATGCAGGAGGCTGATGCATGTATACATCTTGTATCTGCACGAGTCATGTAAGCTTCCTGCTGTAGCGGACAAAATATTATCGGAAAATACTGTGCCCAATCTACATCGAGCACTACGCAGGAACAAAAGAGATGATAGATGACTAAGATTTCCAAAGACATGGAACTAAAGCGCCGACGTGATTTGAACATTTTCCAGTTGAAAGAAACAATTTCTGCGTAAGCAAAAAGCAATATAAACGACAGGCAATGACAAAAAAATAAGCGCCAATCAAAAGCAACATAAACGACAGGCAATGACACCAGCAATTCAACTCAATGGAGTTCCAGTGATTTAGACAAACCACAATTCAAGTCTCAAGAGATGATACCATGACAGTACTTTAAAGAGGAACACAGATAAAGGTGCATATCTGCCCATGACAAAACTTAAAACATGCACCAAATAGATAAACGACAGGCAATGACACCAGCAATTCAACTTAATGGAGTTCCAGTGATTTAGATAAACCACAATTCAAGTCTAAGACATGACAGTACTAGATAAACGACAGGCAATACCATGACAGTACTTTAAAGAGGAACACAGATAAAGGTGCATATCTGCCCATGACAAAACTTAAAACATGCACCAAAACAACTAGATAATAGGAGGATTCCATCAAACGCCTCATTTCTTCTTGGCAGCAGCCTTTGTAACCTTGGCACCGGTGGGGTCCTTCTTCTCCACGCTTTTGATGACACCAACAGCAACAGTTTGCCTCATGTCACGGACAGCAAAACGACCAAGCGGAGGGTACTGGGAGAAGGTTTCCACAACCATGGGCTTGGTGGGAATCATCTTCACCATACCAGCATCACCGTTCTTCAGGAACTTGGGCTCCTTCTCAAGCTCCTTGCCAGACCGTCTGTCGATCTTGGTCAGCAGCTCAGCAAATTTGACAGCAATGTGAGAGGTGTGGCAGTCCAGCACTGGAGCATAGCCATTGCCAATCTGGCCAGGGTGGTTCATGATGATGACCTGGGAGGTGAAGCTGGCAGCCTCCTTAGCAGGGTCATCCTTGGAGTTGGAGGCCACAAAACCACGCTTCAGATCCTTCACAGCAACGTTCTTAACATTGAACCCAACGTTGTCACCAGGGAGGGCCTCCTGTAGAGCCTCATGGTGCATCTCAACAGACTTGACCTCAGTGGTCAGACCGCTAGGACCAAAGGTAACAACCATACCAGGCTTGAGAACACCAGTCTCCACACGTCCCACAGGGACAGTTCCAATACCACCAATCTTGTACACATCCTGGAGGGGAAGACGCAGGGGCTTGTCCGAGGGCCTCTTAGGCTCATTGATCTGGTCAAGAGCCTCCAGCAGGGTAGGACCCTTGTACCAGTCAAGGTTGGTAGACCTCTCAATCATGTTGTCACCCTCGAACCCGGAGATGGGAACAAAGGGAATCTTGTCAGGGTTGTAGCCAACCTTCTTGAGGTATGAAGAGACTTCCTTCACAATCTCATCATAACGGGCCTTCGAGTACTTGGGAGTGGTGGCATCCATCTATGTAGGAGACAAATATCATTTAAAGAAAAATAAATCACCAAGTCACATAATACAGATCAAACCAAATGGCAGAAATAAAATGCAAGAGCTAAACTGCAAATCATGTTGTTAAGAGAAATAAATTAATTACACAGCACATTAAAGCTAAGCATCAACAGTTTATGCATATATAATACATTAACAAGGGAAGTGATCCATACCTTGTTACAGCAGCAGATCATCTGCTTCACTCCAAGAGTGAAAGCAAGAAGAGCATGCTCACGGGTCTGGCCATCCTTAGAGATACCAGCCTCAAATCCACCAGTGGTGGAGTCAATGATGAGGACAGCACAGTCAGCCTGGGAGGTACCAGTAATCATGTTCTTGATGAAGTCACGGTGTCCAGGAGCATCAATGACTGTGCAATAGTACTTGGTGGTCTCAAACTTCCACAAGGCAATATCAATGGTGATACCCCTTTCACGCTCAGCCTTGAGCTTGTCAAGAACCCACGCATACTTGAAAGACCTCTTGTTCATCTCAGCAGCTTCTTTCTCAAACCTCTCGATCACACGCTTGTCAATTCCTCCAAGCTTGTAGATCAGGTGGCCAGTGGTGGTCGACTTACCAGAGTCGACATGTCCAATGACCACAATGTTAATGTGAGTCTTCTCCTTGCCCATGGCTGCAGTGAGTTAAGAGCTGCTACATAAACAGAACAACTATTACTACACAATAAATAAAATAAATTCAAAGAAAAATAAACAAAACAGATCAAGGTACTCAGATAACAAATTTATAACAAAAAGCAGCAAAACAATTGAATCTATACTTTTTGTACGAGATGAATACAACATGCTAACTAGACATACTGTGCAATCTAAAAAAAACAGAAACTCAAAGCGCATGTACAATTTTAAAAAATATCAGGCCGCCACTAATGATGCAAGCACCAAAACACGGTGTGTACCCCAAGCAGAGAGGTGAGTCTGACTGTAACAAGTTTTTGTGGCGAGCGGCGGGAATCGAACCCGTATCTTCTCCTGGGTAAGGAGATGTTTTACCGTTGAACTACGCTCGCTACAGCATGGCCCCTAGATGCAAATTAATAGGCAGCTAGATCTAATTTTCAGGTGGCAAAGCAAGCCGGTAGATGGAATTTTACGGTGGCTAAGCAAGATAGCAAAAAATATAATTGGATCTACGACAAATCAACATACTCGAGACAACAGACCCTGTTAAAATATCGATTTAAAAATCAATTCATCTTACGATGTTACATATAACAGATCAGGATATCCAGCAGGAGAAACGCGACGAATCTAATCAGAATTTAAGGAAACTCATGTAAATCTACGAAGAAATATGTCTACTCGAAGGCGCGCACACCTAAACAACAAGCGATTTCTCCTACCTGAAGCTAAAACGAAGCGAACATGCAAGAAGGGGCCACGGATCTGGAGGCTGACCTCAAAGGACACGATGGATGCAAACGGCGGCGGCGGGAGGGAAGAACGGAAGTGAGGGTTTAGGCTTGCAGAATGGTGCATTATATAGGCGATGGGCGAGGCTAGGGTTCCATCCGGGCCGCGGAAAGCTTGCCTGATGGCCGTCGATATGAGCTCATGTCCACCGTTGGATCCAGCCATTGGTTTCTTCTCTGTGGTTTCGTAGGGCTCACGTACCCTCCGCGGCGCAGCCGCACAGGCGCTACGTGCGCAACCTCTTTTCTTTCATGACTGTCTCTTTCAGGATATTGAATTTACAACTTTGGCCCATATAAAACATCAATACGTTCATTTGTTGAAATATTATTTTCTAATAAATATTATACTCTCTCTATTTCAAAATAAATGATGCTAATTAATTCAATTAATAATGCCGGTTTGTTCCATTTTTGAATGTTGAACAAACCGATGTTATTTATTTTAAAATTGAAGGAGTATTTCATTTTGTTATAACATGCGTATGACAAGTGTTAATTTTTAAAAAAACAATTTATAATGTACAATCATTTTACCTCTGCATGGATACTAGGAGACACATTTGTCTTGAATAACCTAAACTCTCGATGGAAAGGAGTGAAAACATGTTATGCAGGTAATTAATCTGAATCTCTCAGGCTCGAGTCATCATCAATCAATCAACTAAGGCTGTTTGGAATGAAGGAATGAAAAACATAGGAACAGGAAAAAAAACATAGGAATGACAGAAATACAGAAATGATAAAAGTAAGAAAACTACAGGAATGAAGCACAAAAGAATTTCAAAGTCTTGTTGTTTGGATTGCAGGAATTTATAATGTAGGAATTTAAGATCACCTCAAATAAACATAGAAATTAGAAAATAGGAAAACATATTTGAGCTCAATTATATATTAGATAAAATCTAAATTATAAATAGGTATATTTTATCGATAAATCAAGGTTGTGGTTATAAAACCACTGGACCGAACCCAACAGTGGGAGGTGTCAACAATATACCCTTGCATAATGCAGCTTAAGTGTCCAAAATAAATTACGTATTGTATTTATTAGAAGCTTTAAGAAATATACAAATGTACATGTAGCTTAATTCTGTGTCTTTGTACTTCTTTCGCCAGATCTCATTGCTCCCCTCAAATTGGTTAATCAACACCAAAATCTTATGCTAACTAACAATGCCTAGCTGGTAGAGGTGCAACATACATTGAGCAAAGTTTTCCCTTGGTTTTGACTGGATGCTTTATTTCCTGCATTTTGCAAATCATAGGATTCCTTTCCTCTGGAATGGAAACAACAATTACCTTGTTCCAAACACATCTATACGATTCCTATCCTCCGGAACGTTTTCCTACGTATTTCCTTTGAAAATCCTTCATTCCAAACGAGCTCTAAATAAGCATATCTCTTTGGCAAATTGACACAAATTTGTCACTTTTCAAAACAAAAAGGAAAAAAGAAGCGCCATTGTAGTGCATAACGGCCCAAATCTAATCGCTTCAAAGCGAACAGCCCAGGATCCTTCGGCCTCCTCCCTCCCGACTCCGGAGTCCATAGTTTCACTTCTTCATCTACCGCCTACCCGGCTTCGCCTGCTTCCATCAAACTGGTTCAGGCCCAGCATCTTCATCATTATGGTCTGCCAGAATCTTGGCCTGAAACGATGGGACTTCCAATCACAGAAGGATCTCTTGCCGATCCCAAGAGCACACCAGCAAATTGGCCATCGGGTGTGTTTCTGGGCTTACGTTAGGAGGAAAAGCGCAATTTATTTGTGCAGTAAGCCTGTGTTAAGGACGGAATGGATTGGGAAATTCAGTCACCAGCCGGCAGCTGCGATGAGAATTCCACGATGCGAAGATACATGGACGCCGGATGAACACAAACCATGTTGTAAACTCGTCGGAGAACTCACCAGAGTTGCAAATGTAATTGATAGGAAGATTTGTGCTGCTTAAACCTGACAGCTTTTCTAGGTATATTTCACCTCTATTTTAAGGAAATGGAACATTAAATGGACCGGCAGTTTCAACTTCTATGCGCGTGACACACTCCACCCACGACGCGTTAGTGGAGCTCTACAGAAACGTTCAGCCACAGAACGTGTGCATGCATATTAACTAGCCTAGGTTGATCGCACGTGTCGGGAGCGGTTGAGGATGTGGACCGCCGTCGACACAGCCTCACCCCAGAAGTAGCCGGGCACCCCCTTCGCCTTAAGCATGCATCGCGCCATGGCGACCACACTTTGATTCTGCCGCTCCACCACCCCATTTTGTTGTGGGGAGTAAGGGGCGGTGAGCTGGCGCTCAACGCCTCGCTCAGCGTAATGGCGCCCGAACTCCACGGAGGTGAACTCCCCTCCCCGATCAGTACGCAGGACCTCCAGTTTCTTCCTGATCTCAATTTCAACGGCGGCTTGGAAGTTCATGATCTCCAATGGCGCTTGATCCTTGCTGGAGAGGAGTCGGAGCCACATGTACCGGCTCATGTCATCAACAAGAAGCAAGAAGTACTTGTTACCACTGGGCGTCGCCGGAGTGATGGGTCCGCACAGATCGTCGTGAACCGGTTCAAGAGCCGACTCTGCTCGTCCCCTTGCCTGAGCCGAGAACGGTGCCTGACGCTGCTTGCCGACCAGGCAACTGTCGCACACCTTCTCCACCTGGGTGAGCTCCGGCAATCCTCGTACCATCTTCTGGGTCGCCAGCTTTCGTAGCGAGTCGAAGTTTAGGTGCCCGTAGCGGGCGTGCCACTGCCATGCCGCCTCAGAGGCATGTGCCGCCAGGCATACCGGACGCCCGGCTACCATATCTAGGTGGTAGAGGCGCGACTTGTCCCGACCGACCTTGGCGAGGAGGATGTCGTGCTGGTCGAAGATGCGCAGGATGCCGCCGTTGATGTTGACGCGACATCCCGTCTCGTCTAGTTGGCCGATGCTAAGGATGCTTGCCTTCAGTCGGGGAATATAGTACACCCCAGTGAGTGCACGGTGCTCCTCGTTCTTGCAGGTGAGGATAATGGTTCCCCGTCCCTCGATGTTGGTGATGGAGCCGTCGCCGAACTTGACGGTATCGTAGATCTGGGTGTCGAGCTCAGCAAATATCTCCTTGGAACCCGTCATGTGGTTCGTGGCTCCGGTGTCGAGCACCCATCGCCCACGATCTTGCTGCTCCCCCGAACCGAGGTCAGCGAACACCTTCTGCTCGTGGATGTGGACGGCGCGATGTGGCGCTGGAGTCGAGAAAGCTAATGGACGAGGGTTGAGGATGACAGAGTGAGCCATCAGCAGGCTGTGCTCCTCCTCTTCTCCTTGGGCCAAGTGAGCCTGGGTCGCCTCGTCTCGCTTCTTCTTGCGGCATTCCTTGGCACAGTGACCTTTCTTACCGCAATAGTTACATGTGTCGTCGTGGCCCGCAGAGTTCTTCCGGCCTTCGACGGGATTCGATTTATCCCCTCTGTTTTTGCCGGTGCTCTTGCCACTGCCAGAGTTGCAGATGTCGGAGTTGGAACTGGAGCCCTTCCACGACTTCATCCGGGCCATCCACTCCTCCTTTGTGACGACCCCCACCCTCCTTCGTAGGGGGCGGTTTCTTCTTCCTCGTCTCGACTGCACGGAGCATCCCAACCGCCTCCTCAATTGACATGGAGCCAAGGTCGAGGAGGGTCTCCATGGAGATCGCCACCTGCTCGAGCTTGTCGGGGACAACATGCAGCATCTTCTTGATCACCTCCTTGTCAGAGATGTCATCTCCGAGGACGCGAAGTTGACTAGTCACAACGTTGAGCCGCAACGTGAAGTCTTCGACCGACTCACCAGGTTTGAACTCGATGTTGGCAAAGTCCCGCCGCAGGCGCTCGGCATTGGCCTCCTTGACGCGGTCGGCGCCGACGCGCATCTGGCGAATCGCCTCCCACGCGTCTGACGCTGTAGGCTTCACAGCCAACCCGACCTGCATCTCCGGCGGCACGGCGTGGAGGATGGCAGCGAGTGCGGTACGATCGTCACGGTAGTCGACGGCGCCGGACTCAATGACGTCCCAGAGCCCGGTGGCTTGAAGGTTCACCATCATCACGAGTGACCACTCAGTGTAGTTGGTCCTCGTGATTGTCGGGTACACGATGTTGGCCGACGTCCTCTCGACGATGCGCTCAACAATGTTGCCGCGAGCTCCGCCGCGGTGGCGCGGGCGGCATGGTGGCGGAGACGGGGAGTGTCGCCGATCGTTGTCGGTACCGTTGCTGCGCGCGGGGCTGTGCGACATGGCCTGGATCGATCAACTTGACTCTAATACCAATTGTTGTAAACTCGCCGGAGTTGCAAATGTAATTGACAGGAGGATTTGTGCTGCTTAAACTTGGTAACTTTTCTGGGTATATTTCACCTCTATTTAAAGGAAATAGAATATTAAATGGACCGGCAGTTTCGGCTTCTATGCGCGTAACACACTCCACCCATGACGCATTAGTGGAACTCTACAGAAACGTTTAGCCACAGAACGTGCACATGCGTATTAACTAGCCTAGGTGATTAATTACTAAAAGAAACTTAAAGGAAACTTAATGTGGTAATCGTGGGATGGAGTAACAGCAGACCAACGATCTGAGAGATTCCCTACGCATGATCATATAGCAACGGTGAAGCTCGTTTGCTCATCATTCTTTCTGTTAGCACAGAAGCTAGTGCACGTTAGTGTGGACTCAGGTAAGAGATGTTCAGAGTTCAGACCGCGGAGAATACCAACGACCCTGCCACGACAGGAGTACAGAACGATGTACGGAGTGCAGCACAAAACTACAGCCTTTGCTGGCATCCGCTGCACTGGCGGAGGTAGAAGATAAATCAAGAAGGTGGCAGCTAGTGTAATATTTTGTCTAGAATGGCAACTTTATCAGTGCATAAGCTCATTTTCAATGAGAAGTTCAAGTCGCAAGGGGGGATGACCCCTTTTGGCCTACAAATCCGCCAGTGATCCGCTGGCCAGTCGGTGTGGCGTTTGCACTGTGGACACACGCATTCTTCTTCGCATCTTCAGATTTTCAGACTGTAATGTTGCTAGGTTTAGAACCATGAAGGGGAACAAAACTGCAGAGAAAACAGGAGAAATATTAGAAACAATTTCTAGGATAGCTGCTGCTTGAAATGCTTAGACCACACCACAGTGCTGCAGTGCACATACCGGCAGCCTGGTACTGCAGAAAACCTGGCAACATAAAACACTGGCAACATGCTCTTAGACTGCTCATACTCGTGGACCTCTATCGGCTCTTTATACCACTATCCCTAAAAGATTCTCAGCTTTACAGTTCCGCTCTCGGCGCTCGTTTATCGCTAAATCGGATTTCTATATCTTTTTTCTCTCTTCTTCTTTTATTGTATAATTTTTTATTTCTCTCATCTTTTCTTTTCTCTTCTTCTTACCTTCTCTTTCCTTTGCAGAGCGCACTATCTATAGCGGCCGACTATTAGACTGATCGCACCGGGCGCCTGTAAACGGCCCGCTATCTGTTTTTTAGCGCTCAGCGCGTCCGCAGCGGTGTCGGTAAACCGGTCGCTATAGTCGAGGTCGCTACAGGAGACCTCCAAACCAAGCGATCTCCTGTTGCCACCTTCAAATACCAGCTCGGATTGACGGGTTCATTCGCGCGCTCGATGAGAAGTTCGCGCGTTCGACGCTTGGCGCAGTGACGCCGGAGGCGGGAAGAGGAGATCGAGGACGAAGACGACGAGACGGGATCTGCCCGCCCATGGCCTCCTGCGAAGGATCTGCCCGCCAACCACGCCGAGGACAGCACCGAGCGCGGGACCTAGGCCCGGATCCGCCGCGAGATGGGAGGAGGGGGCCGGGATCCGCGCACGGCTGAGGCGGCGGCGGAGGGGGTCGGGTTCGGCGTCGTGTACCGCGGCGTGCTCCCGGACGGCACTGTTGTCGCCGTGAAGAAGATGCTCGACACCGAGGTGGAGGGTGGGGACGAGTTCACTGAAGAGGTGGAGTTCGGGCAGAGGATTGCGTTCGACGAGTTCGGAAGCGATTTCAACGCTTCATCGATGATAAATATCGGGCTACCTGTGAAGATGGTGGAAGTTTCGGGACTGTTCAGGAGGAAAACAGAAGAAAAAGAAAAAAGATAATAAAATAAATTGAGGGAAAATAAAAGAAATAAAAAATGAATTTAGTGAGTATATATAAATTATAAGTCTAACCAAATAAAAATGGTTGTTTGATAAAATAAAAATGGTTGTTTGAAATAATATAAAGTAGATAGTAGTTGATATAGATGTGAGATATAGAGGTGGATGAGCGTGGAGAACGAAACTGTAAAGAAGAGAATCTTTTAAAGGAAGGATATAGAGGTGGTATATAGAGATCCATGAGTGTGAGTAGTCTTAGTCGCCATTTTACAGGCCTCTTTAGAGGTCCCGCTGCAGTGCTTCCGTCCGCTAAAGTGCCGTGGCGTTTGTTCTACCAGGAGCCGCTGCGCTCAGTCTTATAAATTGCAGTACCATCAGAAAATTTGGCTAGCAAGAACATATCCCGACACACGTGCAAATTATCGTACAAAGCAACAAATACGTTCTATAATGGCCACCGAAACGAAACTGTGCCTGCTGATTGCAGCCTTGCAGGTAGACTGTCTGAAGCTCCATCCATTCAAAAGCAGGTGTCGCCTCTGAAGCATTTTCCCTGATTCAGAAAAATGGCGATGGCTCAAGTACAAAGAAGGTACCCAAGTTCACGATTTTTTTTATTAATATAGCTTTTAAAAAAGAATTAAATATAAATAACCCACGATTTTAAAAAATTTGAAAAGTAACTCAGGTTCGTACGTGTCTCTTACGAAATGACACGTAGGCTATTCCGTATGTGCCTCCCACGAAATTCGACGTCGCGTGCCACGCTGTCTAGTGGCTCCCGAGGCAGTCGAGCGGTTCCCGAGGCCGAGCGAATCTCGTAAGAGACACATACGGCATTCGCCCCCGGTGAGAATTTTGTATGTGTATCATACGAAATTCCCCGAGCTATGGGACCCACCGGTACTGTTGTATGTGTCACGGACGAGTTTCGTTCTCGTTAAATCACATTGTGCCTCTCCATTTTCCGACGCTTGGCCGCTCCGCCTCCGCTCCGCTCGGCCGCCTCCGATCCCGCCGCGCCTCCTCTCGCCGCGCCGCCGCGCCCTACGGCTCCGGCTTAAGGTATTTTCTATTCTTATTTACTCCTAATGATTAAATACATATTATAGTGGTAATTAGAATATGATTTGTTAGTTTTTAATTTGTTAATAGTGCTATGTGATAGTTATTTTAGGTAATGTTATTTGTTTTGTAGTTTGTAGTACTTATATTTAATACTATATTACTTATATTTTGTACAATTTTAGATAATAATGAGACTATGTCTATAGGCATTCTTACCACAACAACAACAACCAAGCCTTTGTCCCAAACAAATTGGGGTCGGCTAGAACTGAATGTGGCCTAGAGGAGAGAGAGTGAATAGGCTTTGAAAATTTCCTGCACACTTTCAAATAGTCAAAAACTTGATAGACTAGACTTGTCAGGTTGTGTGAGTGGACTAGTCGATTTGACTAAGTATTGATACAAGATTTAAATTCTTTTAACCAGCGGAAATGTGAATGACAAATAAGATAACTTGAATTTACAATAGATATCGTGAAGTTGCACGTGAAAAACAATTTGCAATTCAAGTTATGATATTGATCAACTATGTGCCCTAATCAAGATGCAAAAGTAAAGAAGCACACGAGACACTGATTTTTACCGAGGTCCAATCTCACCAAAGAAATCTACACCTCGTTGAGGAAGCCCACACAGAGCCGGGTCTCTTCAAACCCTTTCCCTCTTCAAGTTACCACAAAAGGCCGACTTGATTCCACTATCATGGGCAATCATCGAGTTTATGGGGCAACCTCACACATTGAGGGCTCCCACAAGAATTACAGTGAGAAAATGATCAAATACACTCGAAAAGATTACAAGAAAGATCACGAGTGTCAAGAGATCAAACCCCAAGATCTCAACAACGTGCAGACGACGATTTCCTATCCCAAATCTAAGTGTTCAATTGATTTTCACCCTTTTTGGACTTTAGATGCGTGGGGAGATGTGTTTTTGGGCTCTTGGGACAGGTAGCAGTGCTCGGGTTTATGACTTTGACAGTAGGAATAGAAAGTTGTGATTGTGGGGTCGTGGATCTCCTATTTATAGGGTTTCCAAAAAGTTACCGTTAGAAATCCCGATGACCGAACTAGTCCGTACTGGGTACCAGACTTGTCCGGTGTGCTGTGTGAAAGTCGGCATGAAATGCAGCACACTAGAAATACTAATTGTGTGAGGTATACCGGACTAGTCCAGTGGATGTCTGGACTTGTCCGGTGCCATGTATAATTCAACTCCAGAGAGTTGAACGGACTAGTTCGATCCAAGAACGGACTTGTCCGGTGCTATGTGTAATTTAACTCCAGAGAGTTCAACGGACTAGTCCTGTCCTGTGAACGGACTTGTCCGGAGTGCAGTGAAAAGGATTTACAGAGACATTAACGGACTAGTCTGGTCCATGATCGGACTAGTATAGTGCATTGTGATATTGGATTCCACAAAGGTTAACGGACTAGTCTGGTCCACGATCGGACTAGTCCGATGCACAATGTACTTGGACAACAGAGAGTCTAACAGACTAGTCAAGTCCATGAACGGACTAGTACGGTGCTCAGTGAATTTTTAGGTGTTATTAAGCCCTTACTCCTACGTAAAGACTTGAGCTCTTGGGATGTGTCTCTCACACACACCCTATACATTTAAATCTACTCCGCGCTTCAGTTGACAATTGAACTTTTCTGTTTTGTACACCACTTCATTTTCACCTTTTCTGAGTGCACCAAACTATCTCACTTTGCTTAACCTGCAGTCATCTAAACAAATTCATTAGGATATTATTTGTTTGTCATCAATCATCCAAAACCCATAAGAGATTGCCTAGATGCACTTTTAATCTCCCCCTTTTTGTGTTTGATGACAACCAATTGAGATATCACAATCAGAGTAAAAAGTCAATTTTCATAAAGTGTGCATATTTGAGAATAATGAATGAGTAACAAAATACTTCTCATATATATGCACTCTTTATGATGGGGTGCCTAACAAGTTTGTGATCAAAAGATGTCATGAGCAATACAAAAGCATTTGACAGTTATAGCAACAATCATCACATTAACATTAACTAAGCATCACACATTGAGTAAATTAAGCACATCCAAAATAAATTACAATAGTTTAAAAAAGAGTACATGTCCTTGATCATAAGTACTTAATGACTTTAAAACTACAACCTAGACAACTAGTCTCAATCTCACCCCCTTTGGCATCAAGTCACCAAAAAGGGAAAAATTGAGTGGAATCACCCATCATCACTTCCTCTCTCACTCTCTGTCCTCTCTTCATCTCCTTCTTCATCTTCAGGTGCTTGAGCAGGAGGAGGAGGAGGAGCAGAGGTACCAACCAGTCCAAATGAGGCCAACTCTTGGTTAGTTAAAGGAGCCATCTCAGTGATATCTTCTTCAGAGTCCTCTAAAATATGAGGTGACCCCACTGACTCAATCTCTAGCTTGTTACAAATGTCTTTGATGTTGGCTTTCACATATCTTTGATGCTTCTTCCTGGCCAGACACTCTTTATGCTGCTTGATCTCCACTTTGCGACAGGAAGCGAAGATGGATGAGAGCATCTTCAGAATTCCACTGGATGACTCTCTAGGAGGTGGAGGAGCAGAAGCAGCAGCCTCAGGTCTTGTGCCTTCATGTGCCCTCTTGGATCTTGTTTCCTCTAGAGGTGAAGTAGTAGCAGAGGGGACAATGTGTATGGTAGGCTTCTAGGGCCTGATTCTAGTGTGAGGCACATCCTTGACAAATTCAAGTCATGTCACCTTCTCAATCATGTACACGATGTAAGGTGCATATCCACAGGACCTGTTAGGAGTGATGGAGATGTTCACAATGTCATTGTACATGTACTCAAAGACATTGAAGGTTCTTTTCCTGCTTATCACCTTCATCAATGTTCTGAGGGTGCCTTGAATGGTCCTTGCATCTCCCTCTTTGGGAGCCATGGTCTTCCTCGGGATCCTGTTAATGACAACATAGAAGGGCTTCAAATACTTAGTGGTTGGATACTTGAATGACATCTTTATATCATAGAGAAAGTCGAGCTGATCTTTCTCTAGAGGCTTCATATTGTGGATAATGATGTCATTCTCCAAAGAATCTTCCACGTGAAGAATTCTTGCAAACTCCTCATAAGTGACACTGTAGTGTTCTCCATGTGTCATCCAGATCATCCTATCACTGTCATCATGAGAAAAATAGAGGGTGGAGTAGAATTGAGTGATGACCTCAATGTTCTAGTCCCACTGGAAGGAGACTAGATCCTTCAGTCCATGCAGCTCCAAGGCTTCCAGAACCTCTTGATAGGCTTGACATATTTTGGATTGAAGATAGGTGATATCAACCCTTTGACTTTCAATGACAGGATTCCTCATATTTAAATACACATGCTCATAGTAATTAGCATAGAAATTACTCCAAAATTTGGGATCAGCTGATTGTTTGGGCTGATCATAGAATTCTATCTTCCTAAACTTGTCAGCTAGCTCACCACCTTTGCCTGTGAAATCAACACTAGATGGTTGTCTATTGCGGTGAGTAGGGGCTTTCATCTTCAATGGATCAATGAGACCACTAGTAAGTCCTTTTCCCTTATTGAAGGCTCTCTTGCGCCCCGATGAGCTTCCAGCTGCATCCTTGCCCTGAGCTTTCTTCGCTACAACTCTCCTTCTCTTAGGAAGAGTGTCGTCAGAAGGAGGAGAGTGGACGTTGACATCATGTCTTTTCTTCATCACCCTCTCCTTGGCTCTTTGCACTCGAGCATGCTCTACCTCTTCATCATAATGAAAGGAACTGTCCTCTGACCCTGAAGACATCGTGCCTGACAAGGAGGTTCACATATTAGATAAGAATGGATTGGAGACTAAGTACAATTAGGAATTTAGAAGTCCAGATGTCAGATACCAGACTTGTCTGTTTTCAGAGTGCGGACTTGTTTGGTGAACCGGACTTGTCTGCACCTGGTCACCGGACTGGTCCGGTAGCATAAGAATCCCAACTTTCCTATTTGAACCAAATCTAGCTCGAATTGATACACAAGGACTAGGAAATAGTAGGATTACATCTAGAGAAGAAATGTATGCCATAGTATCGGTACCCTGGAAACCGTACACCCCTTGAGGATACAAAGATATCAAGGAAAAGTCACCCACTTGATTTGAAGACCTTCGGAGGCCCACATGTCAGATGTAACCGGACCCGCTTCTCCAACATGGTTAATCCCAGGGTCGCCACGTGTACTATCAAATCGGAGCTACCGCCTACAAGGGGGAAGCTCTGGGTCATGTACCGAAATGGCACCTCCGGACTTAACCCCAGACCGAGAGAAGCTCCGGACCTGACACGTGTCAGGTAGCTCCGGCGCTTCCTGTTTCCCACAGTATGCTCCGGAGCTGCCACGTGTCCACCCGTCGGAGCTTCAGCCTCTGACCTCCGGAAGACTTCATAACGGCTCCGGATCTTCAAAGGGGAATCAAGGACTTCAAGACCCGATTAAGTGTCATTAATACCATATTAATGACACACGGTCGGATGACCTTAATTACCAGTAACGGTCCTGTCAAAGCCCATTACCCGGTCATTAAGGGCAATTAAACTTGTTGAATGAATATCAATACTAGTAACCGCCGGGGCCACATGTCGGGCCAGGCTAACTTGTAATGGCCTTCCCTTGTACTATTAAAGGACAGGCCGACGACGGACTCCACAGGTGGAGTAACGCAACATACGCGTCATAGACGCTCAACACAAGCTCATACAGCTAATACAACACCAACACACCCGTGGAGTAGGGTATTACGCTTAGGCGGCCCGAACCACGTAAACTCCTGTGTCTCCTGCATCATTTACTATTCACCTTCTCGAATCTCCGCGCTCCCACACCGAACATCAAACTCCTCTAACACTTCAGTAGTGTCGGGAGATCTGCTGGTTCCAAACCACCGACAGTTGGCGTGCCAGGTAGGGGCGCCTGAGATTTTGAGAATGGTGAACTCAGCTGCTGGATCATCCAACGGTCAACCTGCTGCTCAGGCTGTTGGGGGCAATCCCTCCAATATGCAGCCACCAGCAGGAGCCTCAGCACCAGCAGGAGTCACACTCCCACCACCACCGCCTTCACCAGCAAATCAAGTTGGGCAACGCGATGGTGCGCCAGTGTCAATCACTGCATCGGCAAATCATGACAACCCGGAACACGTGCTCCATGTAGCGCGTGCTCTTCTCCAATGCCCACCACCTCCGGATGCATCCCGGAATGCACTGGAGCAGTGGAGGGCCGATGTGGAGCATTTGGTTGCAGCAGCAGCCGAACGCCTCAGCAACCAGGGTCCTCCTCCTTCAGGACGAGCCCCGTCGCAGCGGCGGACTTTGTCTGGTAGACTTGTTCCGCACGTTTCCAATAGAAGGAGACGTGCTGCGTCACAACAAGTGACATCATTGCCCTCCGGGGCACGACACACTCACACGGTATCCAGGCTTTCGACTCATGACCTCCAGGCGGAGCTTGATCGCCGATACCGCCAGCAGGACGGCCGAGTCCATATTGAGCGTGCCCGTGAAAGACGGGAAGCTCAGGACCTTTCCGCTCCTGAAGGAGTGGGAGGAGGCTGTTCAGCCCTGACCATGCATCTTTGTATGGTTAGGTGGCCACAGAAGTTCCGGCCTCACCTGCCGGAAAAATTCGACGGGACTGTAAATCCCGCTGAATTTCTTCAGATCTACTCCACTGCAATCTTGGCAGCTGGAGGAAACGAGGCTGTGATGGCCAATTATTTTCCAGTGGCCTTAACAGGGACCACCAGGTCCTGGTTTATGAGCCTTCCACCCAACTCTATCAACAGTTGGGAGGAGCTATGCTGGCAGTTCACCGCCAACTTCGGGAGTTCATACACCCGACCAGGCACAGAACTGGACCTTTTTGCAGTCGTGCAAAAAGGGGGAGAATCCTTGCAATCATTCATCCAGAGGTTCTCTCAGGTACAAAATACTATCCCTTCTATCTCTAGCGCCTCTGTCATTGTGGCATTCAGACAGGGTGTACGGGACAAGAAGATGTTGGAGAAACTGGCGATCAAGGAGATCACCAGTGTCACGGAGCTCTTCAGCTTGGCTGACAAATGTGCCAGAGCTGCGGAGGGCCGTGAGATGCACTCCAAACCAACCTCGGAGGGCCACAAGAAATCCTCCAAAGAAGAAGCCGCTACGTCCGGGAGTGGCAAGAAGAAAAAGAAGACCAACGGCAAGAAGAAGCCGTCGGCCGGCACATCCAACGTTGCAGCTGCTGCAACTCTGGGTGGACGGGGGCCACACCCCGAGAAGCGACCTCGACCGTCTTCTGAAGATGGTGGCAAACCCAAAATGTGGTGTCCCATTCACAAAACGGGCAGCCACAGTTTGGAAGACTGCCGGGAGGTCCAAAACCTGGCCGAGCGCTACAACAAGCGTCGAGAAGAATCTCCTTTCCGACAGAGGGAAGGAAAGCAAAAAGTCGACAAAGCTCCAGCTGAAGAGGAGTTAGGATTTCAGGATCCCAAAAAGGTCCTGAAGGCCGTTTACACCTTCGTCGATGATGATTCTGACGTCTCTGATAACGAGCGTCGGAAGACCATGAACACCATTTTTGGTGGATCATGGGACATCACCTCCCGCCGCGTCATCAAGACTATGCGTCGGGATATGGCCGCTGTAGCTCCTACAGTCAGGCCGGAACCTCATCGGAAGTGGATGGACACAACCATCACTTTTGATGCTTCGGACTGCCCTCGGAGCATGGTTGGAGCAGGACAATTACCTTTGATGGTATCTCCTACCATCAACAACATCTAGCTCCACCACGTCATGGTAGACGGAGGTTCGGGGCTTAACCTCATAAGCTTCAAAGCTTTTACTAAGCTTCAACTCCGACCTTCGGATCTTCACCCCTCTCGACCTTTCTCCGGAGTAGGTCCGGGGGCCATTACCCCACTCGGAGCTATTACTCTCCCCGTTACCTTCAGGACACGGGAGAAGGACCACACCAAGAAGTTGGTCTTTGATGTCGCTCAGATCAACTTACCCTTCAATGCCATCTTGGGTAGGCCTGCCCTGTACAAATTCATGGCAGCTGCCCATTATGGCTATCTGGTGTTGAAGATGCCAACGCTAGTAGGCGTTCTCCGGATCCGCGGAGATCGTACTACCGGAGTAACTGCTCTGGAAGAACTCCATGCACTCACCACGGTGCAAGAGGAGGATTCCAGGCAAGAGCGAGCTCCAAAACCCCCGAGCATTCGTCAACGAGGCTCGACTTCTGCACCTCGTGTGCAGCCAAGCGGCGACACCGACATTCCCGTCAAAGTCGTCCAAATTGGTTATGATGCCGCTCAGACCACCCGTATATCGGGGGGATTGAACGACAAATAGGAACTTGCGCTCATCACTTTCCTCCGGGCTAACGTCGACGTGTTTGCTTGGCAACCGTCACAAATGCCTGGGATCCCCAGGGAAGTGATTGAGCACAATCTGAAGATCTACCCCGATGCCCGGCCTGTGCATCAGAAGCCTCGGAAGCAATCCGTAGAGCGACAGAACTTCATTCGACAAGAAGTGAAGAAGTTACTCGAAGCCGGATTCATCCGAGAAGTCTTCCATCCAAAATGGCTAGCAAATCCAGTTGTTGTGTCCAAGGCCGGCGGGAAGCTTCGGATGTGCATCGACCACACCACACTAAATAAGGCATGTCCAAAAGATCCATTCCCACTACCTAGAATAGATCAGATAGTGGATTCCACCTCCGGTGTGAATTACTGTGTTTTCTAGACGCATATTCCGGGTATCATCAAATCCAGATGTCTAGGGAAGATGAAGAGCATACCTCATTCATCACAGTAGATGGATTGTACTGTTATACAGCCATGCCCTTTGGTCTCAAGAATGCAGCTTCAACTTTTGTACGAGCTATGTACAAAACTTTTGAAGAACTCATTAGAGACATAGTGGAAGTGTATGTCGATGACATCGTGGTCAAAGTCAGGGACAAGGAGTCACTCCTTGACACCTTGCAGGCTGTCTTCGACAAGCTGCGGGCCACCCGTACAAAGCTAAACCGAGACAAGTGTGTCTTCGGGGTTAGCTCCGGAAAACTTCTTGGTTTCCTGGTAAGTCACCGGGGCATAGAAGCTAATCCGGCAAAGATTAAGGCCATTGAAGACATGCGGCCACCAACCGGCATCAAAGACGTCCAAAAGTTGACTGGATGTCTAGCAGCCCTCAACCGGTTCACTTCAAGACTGGCGGAACGGGCACTCCCCTTCTTCAAGCTATTGAGGAAGTCCGGACCATTTCAATGGACCGAAGAAGCAGAGAAGGCATTCCAGGAACTGAAACAGTTCCTCACCACCCTATCGATTCTGGTAGCTCTGAACCCTGGTGAGCCTTTGTTGCTTTACATTTCATCAACTGACGAAGTCGTCAGTATGGTTCTGGTTGCGGAGAGACTAGAGCTACCTCTTACCCAGGAATCCAGACCCCTTCAGGAGGGTCCGGAGGTACCTGAAAGCGAGTCTGGGTCCCAGCTCCCAGACTCGAATCCACAAGAAGTTACTTCAAGAGACCCAGACCCCTCTGGGAGGGTCCAGGTCGCTTCTAAAGAAGCCCCGGGTTCCTCCAGCCAGGACCCGGAGGTCCCCAAAGAAAATCCGGATTCCTCCGAGAAGATCCGGGTCAGTGGAGAGGAAGCTTCGGACCCCTCTGGGAGGGTCCGGACCATTCAACACCCAGTGTACTTCATTAGTGAAGTACTACATGATTCCAAGACTCGATACTTAGAGGTGCATAAGCTGCTCTATGCAATTCTTATTGCCTCCAGGAAGCTTCGCCATTACTTCCAAGCTCACAAAGTCTCAGTGGTGACCTCTTACCCACTTCGAGCAATTTTGCATAATCCCAATTCAACTGGGAATATTGCAAAGTGGGCAGCGGAATTGGCTGAATTTGATCTTGAATTTATTTCAAGGCAAGCAGTAAAGAGTCAAGCATTGGCAGATTTTGTGGCAAAATGGACTCCTTCTCCATCAAACCCTGGAGGCCCCAGTCAGCAGAAGACGGAGCCTCAAGCTCCAGCCTTCACCGAGCCTCACTGGACCCTCTACTTCGATGGCTCCATGCAGAAGCAGGGGGCCGGAGCTAGAATCCTTCTCCTTGCACCGACCGGGGAGAAGGTGAAATATATGGTACACCTTGACTTCAAGGCGACCAACAACATGGCAGAGTATGAAGCACTCATCTACGGACTTAAGGTGGCACTATCATATGGTGTCAAGCAACTGCTGGTCAAGGGAGATTCACAGCTCATCATTAAGCAGGTGAAAGGTGAATGTTCCTGCAATAATCTCCAGTTAGCTGCTTACCTCCTTGAAGTCCAGAAGCTTCAGAAGGACTTTGAAGTCCTAGATCTCCACCATGTCCAGCGTGCCCATAACGATGAAGCTGACGAACTCTCGACGAAAGCGTCAACCGGAGCTCCGGCTCCAGACAGAATTTTTGTCCGGAGGTTGTCAAAGCCGACAGCTCAGCCCGCCGAACTGAGCGAAGGGGGCGAGATTAGCATCCCGAAGCTGACGGTCCCGATGGCCCTGTTACCATGGCAGCCATCAAGGGTCGTAGGTGCTGCCGGAAGCTCCGAGCAACCCAGCACGCAAGACTCAAATGCTCAAGTTAGTTCTGATGCATGGATCTCGGAGATCCGGAACTACTTGAAAGACAACATCCTTCCTGACGATGATGTATCCGCTGACCAGGTAGTCAGATTGGCTAAAAGATACACGTTGGTAGAAGGGGATCTCTACCGGCGCGGTGCCAACGGCATCCTAATGCGGTGCATCACAAGGGAAGAAGGCTGCGAGCTCCTCGCAGAAATCCATGGAGGCGAGTGTGGGAACCACGCGTCTTCCCGCACGCTGGTCGGTAAAGCCTTTCGGCATGGCTTCTGCTGGCCTACATCACTCCAGGATGCAACTGAGCTGGTGAAAAAATGCAAAGCATGTCAATTTCATGCGAAGCAAATTCACACACCGGCTCAGCCCCTACAAATGATACCTCCTACATGGCCTTTCGCTGTGTGGGGGATGGACATCTTGGGACCTTTCCCAAGAGCTGTCGGAGGTTACAAGTTCCTGTATGTCGCCATTGATAAGTTCACTAAGTGGCCGGAAGCAACTCCAGTTGTGACAATCAACAAGCAATCTGCTATCAACTTTTTGCAGTCCATTGTATGCAGATTTGGAGTCCCAAACAAAATCATCACTGATAATGGGACCCAATTCACAAGCTCTGCATTTCAAGGATATTGTGAAGACCTCGGCATTCAAGTTTGCTACGCCTCTGTAGCTCACCCAGCAAGCAATGGTCAAGCCGAGAGAGCAAATGCTGAAATCCTTAAAGGACTCAAAACGCGCACCTATGAGCGCTTGAAAAAACATGGTGCAAACTGGATCGAAGAGCTTCCACCCACTTTATGGGCAACCAGGACATCTCCAAACCGGTCAACTGGAGAGACACCCTTCTTTCTGGTGTACGGAGCTGAAGCAATCCTTCCTCCAGAAATCACCTTGGGTTCACTCCGGGTCCGGACCTTCGACGAAGCCGCGCAGGACCAGCTCCGGCGCGAAGACCTAGACCTCCTTGAGGAGGGAAGGTGCCAAGCAGCTATTTGGAATGCCCGATATCGCCAAGCCCTTCGGCGCTATCATCAGCGGCATGTACACAACCGACAGCTCGAGGAAGGCGACCTGGTGCTACGGAGAATACAATCCATAGAAGGGTTAAACAAACTCTCCCCCGGCTGGGAGGGACCCTTCCGAGTGATTAAAGTATCCCGTCCCGGAAGCGTTCGCTTGGCTACCGAGGATGGGACACCTCTCCCAAATCCTTGGAACATCGAGCACCTCCGTAAGTTCTACACTTAATACCACGGAGGTGAGTCTTGAGTAACTTGAGATGTATGTTATAGAGTCATTGTACAGAGTCGGGTAGTTCCTCCGGGAGAGCAGCCGGACCTTTCCCGAAAGGTCCGCAAAGTTCATGCAACACTTGTCACAGTCTCCGGACTAAAAGCGTGGCTAACTACCCTGGGTCAAACGAGAAATGAAACACGCTTAGCCTGGTTCCGTACCCTAAGAGTGTACTTGTTTCCCCTGTACCCCGGACCTATAATGAAAGACATCTTCATGTGAAACAGACTCCACGTGCATTTATCTTGTACAGGCTCCACATTTTTTATTTTTCTCTTTCTTGTCTATAACGAAGACGTGCTGTTTTTAAGAAATTTTAGTTCGACCGGTTTATATACGATACGAGTTGTATTGTCAGTTCTTTTGGATTCAAATATTGTTCCTGGCCAACTCGCCTGAAAGCCGCCAATCCAATCTAGGGCTGGAGTGTGCTATCGACTTAGCCTGGTCAAGCACCCTAAGTACGCCACTCTACCTACACCCCGGCAGGCCGAAATAAGGCGAGTCCAAATACAATTGAATCCGGAAGAAAAGACAATGTATTCGATTGTGTCTAGAATCGCGTTTGACCTAAAACTTTCTTGAGAATCGTAAGCCGCGACGAAGTTATAGACAAGAAACAAATTTTACTATTTTTCTTGACTTCAGTGTGCAGGAAAAATAAAATACACGTTGATGGAGAAAAGCCGGAGCTAACAAAGCTCCGACTCCCCTAGGTGGTTTGTAATCGATGTTACACATCGAAAACAAGCATCACCGGACTAATCAAGCTCCGGTAAGGCTAGGGGGGGTCAGCCGTTGACGCTGAATAAAAGATGGTGAGAAGACCCCGCAAACGGAGTCTGCTGCCAACAAACTAAGTGCTGGCAAAGGTCACTACCGGAGCTACTAAGCTCCGACACCCCAGAGGACTAACTATCGATGCCCTACGCGTTGATAGAGACTATTGCCGGAGCTACTAAGCTCCAGCGATAGACAATGCTGGAGCTTCTAAGCTCTGACAACCTCAGAGGGCCTTCACTATCGAAGACTTCGAACCTAAATCCTACAAGTTCGGAGCAAATGAGTCTTCAACAAAACGCAACATCCTCTTGGTACATGTTCACAATCAAATTGTGTACATCTACCAGGGGGCCAAGTGAAGACAAAGGCGTTGAAGACAAAAAATGAAATTCACAAAAATTTGGGGATTTCATTCATCTGGAGACAAGGAATTACATCTGGAGACAAGGGATTACAAAATTGAGGAAGAAGAAGAGAAAATACAAGTGAGAACTATAGAGATGGTCCTAGACCCTATGGAAGAATTGGGCGACCTTCTGGGCAACCTCCGATACGTTGGCTCGGGTAGCTTCGCCTTCTCCTTTGACGGGACCTTCAAGCACTGGGTCCAGAGGAAATTGGGAGTTTCGGCTGGTGTAGCACATCAGCACATATTCTGCGACGTTCTTCGCCAGGGATTGCCCCTCAACCTCCAATTGGTCCGCGATGACATCGCCCACCTTGGAGAGCTTGCTACCTGCTGAGCTCAACGCCTGCAGCGCTAGGTCCGGCTCCGGCTCCGGATCATCCGGGCGCACGGGGCTGAAACCCATCGGTGTCAGCGCGTCGTTGGCCTTGCCCAGGAACTCCCAAATCTGTAGGGAGTCTGCAGTCCTCAAGCCCTTCATTTCTTCCAGGGATCTCCTGGCCGCCATCAGTTCGGAATTCTCACGTGCGAGGCGCTCAACTTCTTTGGCGTTTTGCTGAATCTTTTCAGCAACCCGCCTTTCGAGTTTTCCGAGCTCCTCCTCCCGGAGGTGGATCTTATTCCGGCGGTCGACCAGGTCCTTCTCTCTACCCCTCACTTTCTTCTCCCTGGCAGTAAGGGCACACTCTTGTTCGTAGAGTTCCTGCCCTCGCACCCAGACCTTCTCCTCTTCCTCTTGGCAGCGCTCTTCCAATTTCTTGGCGCGCTCCTCGAGACCCTTGTCAGCCAGAGCCACCTTCTCGGCGAGCTCCTCCTCCCTCCTCAGGACGTCATCCCGCAGCTCTAGGAGTCTCTGCTCTTCATCCTCGAGCCGTTTCTCCCTCTCCTCAAGTGCCTCCCGGCGCTTGATGAGTGTAGTGTTAATGGCCTCAAGCCTTTCGTGGCGTTCATCGGCCACACTATTGGCTGCTTTGGCTTGATCGTAGATCTCCCGGGATTGAGCGTCGAGGGCGCGAGTCAAACTCTCCCTGCCATCTAGTAACTTGCCCCAGTACTCCAGACGGATCTTCTCCTGCTTGATCCACTCCTTGTCATCCGCTAGCCTCGACTGCGCCAGTTTGGTCTCGAAGTAGAGCCGGTTACGCCACCGCCTAAGGGTTTGGCACCCCTCTTCAAGAGCCTTGCTGTCATGGAAGAAAGCCAGTTGGACTTGACGCAGACTGGAACATGCGTTGTCAATAGACAATGACAATGGGATAGGTTCCGGACCTGCTGGGATCTCCTCCGCTGGTTCCAGCGGGTTTTCAGATACAAAAATTGGGTCCCACTCCACAAGAGTGGTCCCATGAGTCTCCATGGCACTAGGGCCGTCCTCCGGGATTGCCTCAGTCGCCATCGAGGAAGACCCCGCTGCCAGGTCTTCATTCACCCCCTTAGTCAGGGGGCCAGCGACTTCGCTTGGGCACTCCGGCTCGGCCGTGAGTACCTCCGACGTCATCACTTCCGGAGCAGGGGCCGCTTCTGGCTCCGGCCTTGACACCTCCTCCGATGGGGGCTCGAGCTCCATCACCTCCTCAACAACCGGCTCGGGAGCTGGAAGATCTTCAACCTCGACCGGCCCTGCGGCGGGAGCTTCAACAATGACCGACTCTACGGCCGGTGCTTCGGAAGTAGCCGGCCCAACTGCCGGAACTTCCTCAGCTTCCGGCGCGCGCGCCGGGACTTCAAACATCACCGGCTCGGCCGCCAGAGCTTCGACACTTTCAGGCTCCAGGGCCGGAATCACAACTTCTTCCGGTTCAACGGCCAGAACTTCCGTCATTTCAGCACCAGGACCCGAAGCTTCAACCTCCGGGGCAGGTGCAGCTGGTGCATCTTCTCTCCCATGGTCCGGCGCTACCACGGGAGCCTCTGGGGATGATTCGAGGTCCATGACCACGACAGCCAGCGCCGGAGCTGTCGCAGCTTCAGCCACCACTTGGGGCGGCACTGGGACCGGAGCAGAAGCTTCCGCCCTCACAGCTTCAGTTGCTGTAGCTGATGGTGGAGCCTCACTCCTCTTCTTGGGAACGCTGCAAATGATGGACGAAGAAACTTAAAAAAGCAATCACTACAACAAAACAATTGTCCAAGGTAAAGATTAAAAATTACCTTGGGAGGCTTCCGCACCAGCTTGCGCGGAATCTTTTTCCCGGGCGTTCCGGGCTGGTCATAGCCGGGGTGGAAGCTCCGGAAGCCCCCCCGGAACTCGTCGCGGCCACGGGTGTTTCTCTGGTCGAGGCCCCCCTCGATCGGGAAGAACCCCCGGACCTAGAGGCCACCACCGGCCCAGGTGCTGGAGTCGCGTGCCCGGAGCTAACATCCCGGGAGGACCCCACTGCGGGAACAGTCTCTCCCCGGGAGGACCCCACTAGGAGAACAGTCGCCGCGGTTGTGGAAGACCTTCCCCTCCGGGGAGAAGGAGCCGATGTAGAAGTAGCGGGCCTAATGGACCTTCCGTCGGCGTACTGCAGCTTCCGCTTCCGGCTCACGGGTTCATCCGCCAGCTCCTTGCCCTTGCCGACGACCTCCTCCTTCGGCTTCGGAACTGGGTCGGAGCCACCTTTAGACACTCCAGGGATCGCTACCCTGATAGTTGATCTTCTCTCGATGACACCAAGGTCGTCAAGCATGGGCATCTTCCGCCGGAGCTCCCTACTGAACTCAACTTCCACGTTCAGAGGAAGAAAAGCCGATGGCGGAGTCAAGTCGTCACCCTCGACATCGATGCCGTGCTGGAACTTCTTGAGGTGGAACTCCAAGGTTTTCCCCACCATGTTGGACTTCAACCCAGTTTCGACCCAGTCGTCGTCCATCACGCTGTTGAGGGCCCAAGCGAGTTTCTCCCTCTTCTTCAGTGATGCCCACCTGTTGACCAAGAAGTTACAAAACACCGCTTGAGGGGTTAATCCCCCCTCCACGCACCGGCGAATCCTGGTCAGAATAGGGTCGAAGGCGTCCGCCAGCACCGGAGCTTCACTCCAGATCATCGTGTCAATGTTGGGGAGGCCTTCGGGCAGCTCCAGCCTCTCGTGCTCCTCCACCCGGATGACTATCCAGTCCTTCTTCCAGTCATCCCACTTCCCAGAGGGGAACGACCGGAGGTACTTGAATGGGCACTTCTTGCGCTTCACAAAGTAGTAGAAGCCAAGGTACTCATTGCTCCTACCGGTGGTGTGGACAGTGAAGAAGGTCCGGAAGAGTTCGATGCAGGGGGGGATGCCCACCCACATCTCACAGAAGTGGACGAAGATAGACACGAGGAGAATGGAGTGAGGGCCAAGGTGGTATAGCTGCAGACCATAAAAGTCCAGCAACATCAAGAAAAAGGAAGAAAAAGGTGGGATCAACCCCACCATGGCGTACGAGGAGAAGTACACCATTTCGCCGGAGTGCTCCTTCTCGAACGGGAGCTCTCCACCGGCGCGGACCGAGCGGTTGAAGAAGTCCGAGGACCACCCCATGAGGGCCCGGACCTTCTTCAGGTCGCCGTCGGTCTTCAAGCAACTCTCGCGGAGACCCAACTCCATCGCGGCACGGCTAGGCAAGAGAACAAAAGCGAAGCACAAGTTGGGAGTTTGAGCACAAGATCAGATGGGAGGCGTGAACAACTCCCGACGGTGCGTGCTTTCCTTCTTAAGTAAGCCCTCGCAACGCTTGGATGGAAACCGCAAGGAAGTCAAAGTTACCATTCAAAAACTCCACCCAGCCGATGACAAGGGGGCCCGGGACCACCCCGACGATCAAGTCGAGGTTCTTACCCAGGCGAACGGTTGTCATCAATAGGCGGGAAACCCGAAGGCGGCGACCTGACAAGGCGCGCGGAATCGATATGGTTTTCGTATCGGGAACCGACGACCTTCAATTGCGTGAGATCCGCACGCCAAAGATCTCATCTGCTGCACGCGGGACACGCCATGTGGCGAGGATTTAACTCCAAACCCTCGCCAACGGCACCTCTGAAGTCCTTTGAAGACTCAGTTCAAAAGTCGCGAGGATGGACCCACCTCCGGCGGAATGACTTCACCCCAGTGGTCTTCTCCGGAGGTAGGTCCAGGGGGCCACTGTCGGTACCCTGGAAACCGTACACCCCTTGAGGATACAAAGATATCAAGGAAACGTCACCCACTTGATTTGAAGACCTTCGGAGGCCCACATGTCAGATGTAACCGGACCCGCTTCTCCAACATGGTTAATCCCAGGGTCGCCACGTGTACTATCAAACCGGAGCTACCGCCTACAAGGGGGAAGCTCCGGGTCATGTACCGAAATGGCACCTCCGGACTTAACCCCAGACCGAGAGAAGCTCCGGACCTGACACGTGTCAGGTAGCTCCAGCGCTTCCTGTTTCCCACAGTATGCTCCGGAGCTGCCATGTGTCCACCCGTCGGAGCTTCAGCCTCTGACCTCTGGAAGACTTCATAATGGCTTCGGATCTTCAAAGGGGAATCAAGGACTTCAAGACCCGATTAAGTGTCATTAATACCATATTAATGACACACGGTCGAATGACCTTAATTACCAGTAACGGTCCTGTCAAAGCCCATTACCCGGTCATTAAGGGCAATTAAACTTGTTGAATGAATATCAATACTAGTAACCGCCGGGGCCACATGTCGGGCTAGGCTAACTTGTAACGGCCTGCCCTTGTACTATAAAAGGACAGGCCGACGACGGACTCCACAGGTGGAGTAACGCAACATACGCGCCATAGACGCTCAACACATGCTCATACAGCTAATACAACACCAACACACCCGTGGAGTAGGGTATTACGCTCAGGCGGCCCGAACCACGTAAACTCCTGTGTCTCCTGCATCATTTACTATTCACCTTCTCGAATCTCCGCGCGCCCACACCGAACATCAAACTCCTCTAACACTTCAGTAGTGTCGGGAGATCTGCTGGTTCCAAACCACCGACACATAGGAATCGAGTAAAATAGGCTAGAATCAAGAAAAGTTGAGAGCTAGGGTTTGAGGGGGATTTTACCGAAAAGCGAAGATTCGCGTTGAAGGGGCGGACTTGGGGCCGGATTGGTCCGAAGAAGGCAAGCTCTGCCAAGAAGGAGATTTCCCTTGGAGAAATCCGTGATTTTGGTGGCTAGATGTGAAAATCGCCTTTGGGGCTCACAAAAGAGGAGAGAGAATGCAATGGAGGTTGTGAGAGGTGGAAGAAGAGCTCCTGGTGGCAGATTAGGGTTAACCCCGACAAATCCAAACTAGTCTAGTGGACACCGGACAAGTTCGGTGTGTCGGACAAGGGCCGGACTAGTTTGTGACAACGGACTAGTCCGGTGCTGACGCCGGACAAATCCGGTGTCCACAAGACATAATTGAATTGAAACAACTGGATTTTAGTTGTTTGATCTAATAGTGATCTAAAGGACATTATTTCACAAACAATCTTGATGAACATGACCAGTAAGCAAACAACAATCATACAATGACCATAATTTACCAAGATTTACTCATTTAAATAGTTTTCTAGAGAAAATCGAGAAAAGGGGGAATTTTGGCAATTTTGACAAAAATGAGTAAACTTTGAAATCACAATGGGATATGCAGTGTTTCAAGCCACATTTCGAGAGTCAAGTATATTTAGCTCATTTCTTAGCTCACAAAACCTTTTCTCATCTAATGGCTTGGTGAATATATCTGCAAGTTGTTTTTCCAGTCCTAACATGTGAAATTTCAATATCACTTTTTAATGAATGATCTCTTAGGAAATGGTGACTAATATCTATGTGCTTAGTTCTTGAGTGCTCTGCTGGGTTGTCTGCAATTTTTATAGCACTTTCATTATTGCATAAGAGTGGAATATGATTCAGATTGTAACCATAGTCCGTTAGAGTTTGTCGCATCCAAAGTAGTTATGCGCAACAACTACCAGCTGCAACATACTCTGCTTCGGCTGTTGAAAGATCAATGAAGTTTTGCTTTTTGGATGACCATGAAACTAGGGATCTGTCAAGGAATTGACAAGTCTCCGACGTGCTCTTTTTATCGACTTTGCATCTTGCATAGTCGGCATCGGAATAACCTATCAAGTTAAATTTGGATCCTTTGGGATACCAAAGGCCCAAGTTGGGTGTGTGCACAAGGTACCTTAAGATTCTTTTTACGGCTATTAAATGACACTCTTTAGGTGCAGCTTGAAACCTTGCACACATACACACACTAAGCATAATATCTGGCCTAGATGCACATAAATAAAGTAATGATCCAATCATAGACCGATATACCTTTTGATCCACATTTGGACCATCTTCATTAAGGTCGAGATGTCTGTTAGTCGCCGTGGGTGTCTTGATGGGCTTGGCCTTGTCCATATTGAACTTCTTGAAGATGTCCTGCGTGTACTTGGTTTGGCTTATAAAAGTGCCCTCTCTTAACTTCTTCACTTGGAATCCCAAGAAGAACTTCAATTTGCCCATCATCGACATCTCAAACCTATCTGTCATAATCTCGCTGAACTCTTCACAAAATGACTTATTAGTAGAACCAAAAATAATATCATCAACATAGATTTGACATACAAATAGATGATTATCAAAATGTTTTGTGAACAGAGTATAATAAGCTTTTCCAATTGTAAAACCATTTTGAGTTAGAAAATCTCTAAGGCACTCATACCAAACTCGAGGAGCTTGTTTGAGGCTATAAAGAGCCTTACGCAGTTTATCGACATGGTTGGGGTACTCCTGATCTTCAAATCCTGGTGGTTGTTCCACGTACACTTCCTCCTTAATTGGACCATTGAGGAAAGCACTTTTTATATTCATTTGATAGAACCTAGAACTATGGTGAGTAGCATATGCCAATAAACTACGAATGGACTCAAGTCTAGCTACAGGAGCGAAAGTTTCGTCGAAGTCCAAACCTTCGACTTGTGAGTAACCTTTAGCCACAAGTCTTGCTTTATTTCTCGTTACCACTCCATGTTCATCTTGTTTGTTCCGAAAGACCCATTTGGTTCCAACAATGTTCGCCTTTGGTCTTTCCACCAGTTCCCACACTTCATTTCTCTTGAAGTTGTTCAACTCCTCTTGCATTGCAATCACCCAGTCTGGATCCTTTAAGGCTTCTTCTATCCTGTATGGTTCCAGAAAAGAAAAAAAGGAGTAATATTCACAAAAATTTGCTATGTGAGATATAGTAGCTACTCACTTAGCAATATCTCTAATGATGTTGTTGACGGTACGATTTCTTTGAACACTTTGATGTACTCTTGGGTGAGGGACTTGTGAAGTTGCTTGTTCTTCATTGTCATTGTCCCCCCCCCCCCCCCTAAATCATTGCTTCCGTGGTAATATGGATTTTATTGATCTTCCTGATTTTGGTCTTGTGCATGAGCTCCCCCTTGATCATTGCTTCCTTGTTGAGGTTCATCTTATGCACTTGAGTCTTGTGGTTGCTCTTAAGGTAGAATATCACCAAGTGCCATTCTTCTCAATGCTTCACATGGCGCTTCTTCTTGATCTAGCACACACTTATCAACTTGCTCCACTTGGGAGCCATTAGTCTCATCAAACACTATGTCACGTGCTACTTCAACAAGGCCAGAGACTTAGTTGAAGACACGATATGGGTAAGCGTTCTAAACATAACTGAGCAAGAACCCTTCATCAGGTTTCAAAGCGAACATCGAAGTCCTCAGTTTCTTGTTCAGAATAAAACATTTACAACCAAATACTTTAAAATATGAAACATTTGGTTTGTTACCGGTAAGAAAGCTCATATGACGTTGTCGAAGTGTTAATGTGACACTTCTCCCGGATCTGCTAAGGAGCAGCCCACGGAGGTTTTTGTTCGGCGGGGCTTATGCCTCAAACTAGTGTTCTAGCTTCTTGACATGTATCAGATATGCCGTGAGCTGCGGATCGTTGCAGCTGCACTCACCCCAGACTTGCTTGATGATCAGCCGGGAGTCTCTCTTGACCAGCATTTGCTAGACACCGAGACCCTGCACGGCTGTGAGTCCGAATGTAAGGGCTTCGTACTCTGCCATGTTGTTGGTAGCCTTGAAGTCGAGGCGCACTGCGTACTTGGACTGCTCCCCTGTTGGCTAGGTGAGAAGTACACCAGCTCCGGCCCCTTACTTCCTTGAGGATATGTCGAAGAAGAGCGTCCAATGAGGCCTGGTAAGCACTGGAGCCCTGAGCTCCGGCTCACTGATCTTCTGGCCCCCTGGGTTGCTCGGTGAGGGGGTCCACTCGGCAACGAAGTCCGCCAGAGCTTGACTCTTGATTGCATGTCATGGAAAGAAATCAATCTCGAACTCCACTAATTCAGCCGCCCACTTGGCGATATTGCCAGTTGCGTTCGGGCTACACAGCACTGCTCCCAGTGGGAACGAAATCACATTTGATACTCAGTGTGCCTGAGAATAATAGCGGAGCTTCCTCGACACGATTAGCACCGCATAGAGCAACTTGTACACTTCGAGGTATCTTGTCTTTGCCTCATGCAGGGCTTCGCTGATGAAGTAGACCGGGCGTTGGATGGTCTGGGACCTTTTCAGGGAATTCGTCTCATCTTCTTCCCTCTGTTCCAGCTACAACGACTCCATGTCTCCTGGGCCTGGCGCTTCCTTTGGGGGCTGGGACCCAAAGGCTTCTTGTCTTCCAGGGCCCCCTAGGGGGACCCGGTCATCCTCTGGGGGCTGGGACCCAGAGGCTCCTTGGTCTCTGGGCCCCCTTGGGGGACCCGAACGTCATCTAGGGGCTGGGACCAAGAGGCTCCTCGGTCTCCGGGGCCCCCTAGCGGGATCCAGACGTCCTCTGGGGGCTAGGACCCAGAGGCTCCTTGGTCTCTGGGCCCCCCCAGGGGGACCCGGACATCCTCTGGGGGTTGGGACCCAAAATCTCCTCTGTCTCGTTGGGCCCCCCTATGAGCTCCAAGCCCTGGGGCTCAGAACCAGCTGTAGGGGCCCCTTCCTTTCGTCGGTGCTGCTCAGGGTCGGCCCGTTCTACAAACAAAACCATACTTACCACCTCGGTGGTGGTGGAGATGTAGAGGTACAAGGGCTCCCCAGGCTCCGGTGCCACCATTACTAGTAGCGATGTCAGCTGCTGCTTCAGCTCGCGAAGTGCCTTCTCCGCATCTTCAATCTAGAAGAATGGTCCGGATCGGCGCAAAAGTTTGAAGAACAGAAGAGACCACTCTGCCAGCCTAGGGATAAACCAGCTGAGTGCTGCCAAGCACCCTGCAAGCTTCTGCACGTCCTTGATGCGGGCTGGAGGCTGCATTAGCTCCATCGCTTTGATTTCTTTTGGGTTGGCCTCAATTCCTCGTTGTGAGACCAAGAACCCGAGGAGCTTCCCGGCTTTGACTCCGAACACACACTTGTCTGGTTGAGCTTTGTGCGTGTGGTTTGCAGTCTGTCAAAGACTAGGCCGAGGTTTTCTAGCAGTGATGTTTGTAGTTGGATTTTTAATACAATATCATCAACATATACCTCTACTAGGTCCTGAATGGGGTTCCCAAATGTTTTATGCATGGCACGTACAAAGGTGGGGAGGGCGTTCTTAAGACCGTAAGGCATGGAGACAGAGCAGTAAAGGCCATCTACAATTATGAAAGTGGTATGTTCTTCATCCTCTCTAGACATTGAGATTTGGTGGAACCCTGGATACGCATCTAGAAAGCATAACATATCGCACCCCGAAGTTGAATCTACGATTTGATCAATTCTAGGGAGAGGGAAAGGATCTTTAGGACATGCCTTGTTGAGGTTGGTGTAGTCAATGCACATCCGAAGCTTACCGCTAGCCTTGGGGACAACAACCGGATTGGCCAACAATTTGGGATGGTGGACCTCCCACATGAAGCCAACATCGAGGAGCTTCTTGATCCCCTCGTGGATGAATTTCTGCCACTCGATGGACTGCTTACGGGGCATTTGTTGCTGCGGCCATGCATCGGCGTAGATCTTCAGATGGTGCTCGATCACTTCCCTGGGGATGCCTGACATCTACGACGGTTTCCAGGCGAAGACGTCGACATTAGATTGTAGGAAAGTAGTGAGTGCCGATTCCTGCTCGCTGTCTAGACTCCCCGCGATACGGGTGGTCTGAGCCACATCAGAGCCAATCTGGATTGTCTTGATGGGTACGTCATCGTCGCCGGAAGGCTGCACTCGTGGCGCAGCGAAGCGGCTGTGCGCGTGTGGGTCTGGCGAAGGCTCACTCGACCCAACATTGCTTAGGACAGGTGCTGGGGCCGCCGCCAACGCTCGGAGCTTCTCCAAAACCGTCACCGCAGCAGCACGATCTCCGCAGATCTTGAGGACGCCGGAGGATGTAAGCATCTTGAGGACGAGGTAGCCATAATGGGATATAGCCATAAACCAGTACAGGGCTGGCCTGCCAATAATGGCGTGATAGGAGAGGCTAACCTCCGCGACGTCGAATAGGATATTCTCCGTTCTAAAGTTCTCGGGTGTCCCTAAGATCACTCGAAGGTGGATGCAGCCGTATGGGATAACACTCTCCGGACCTACTCCCGAGAATGATCTTGACGGGGCGAGCTCAGACACGGGGATCTTCAGCTTGCCGAAGGCCGCACAGCTGATGAGGTTGAGGCTGGCTCCACCATCTACTAGAACATGGTAAAACTTTACATTGGCGATGGTGGGGGCGACGAGGAGTGGCAGCTGCGCGGCTCCCACCATGTTCTCAGGGCAGTCGGAGGTGTCGAAGCTGATCGACATCTCCATCCATTTGTGATGCGACACTGGGGCATGCGTAGAGGCTGTCGAAGCCATTGCCCGACACAGGGTCTTGACTGCATTCCTGGATGCAGGTTCCCAAGAACCTCCACAGATGACGTGAAGTTCCTTGCGACGCTCGTGGTCACTGTTGAGGTCGAAGTTCACAGCCTGATGTACCGTTTCCACGACGCGTTCTGGCCATTGGAACTCCTTCTCCACGTGTTTGTCGACACAATGGTCGACCTTTTGAGACTTGATCTCGCCGCAACTCCCAGGCTTGATAAACACCATGGTTGGTGAAAGCGCTACCACCTTTTTGAGGGAAAAAGCCCCTTCCTGGCGTGCCAAATATCGAAGTGTTAATGCGACACTTCCCCCGGATCTGCTAAGGAGTAGCCCGCGGAGGTTCTTGTTCGGCAGGGCTTAGGTTTCAAACTAGTGTTCTAGCGGAAGAGTATGTGAAACAGTGGTTTTTTACGTGGTTCGGGCGAGAAGGAGAATAACACCCAACTCCACAGTGGATTGTATTGCTGGTGAGTGTGTATGCGTGCATGTGTTTATCGAGGATTCGGAGTCTTGTCCTTGTAGCGATGGCGGTCTGAACCTTTTATAACCAAGACCGGACGCCTTACAAGTGGGGTCCCTAGGCCCGACAGGTGGTCCCGGGGCGATCTTATCCTAAAGATCTAAGGATTCTCGCATAAGCTTCCCCAGAGGGTGGCAGTGGAGACTCGCCATCATGCTGCCTCCCTTGTCAGTAGCCCACGTGCCATTGCTGACGGTGGTAGAAGGTGTCCTGTCAGCTTGTCTTGTTGCCACAAGCTACCCACTTGGCTGAGTGAGATAGGCCTGCAGTGTCTTCACTGTGATGCAATTGGTCATAGTAGTCTCTGACCATTGGCGTACCCCACGTCGTGCACGGGGGGTGGTTGCGGGTCTTTAATGCTTGAACGGAGCAGAGCGCTCCACCTTTTAACTCCCGCACCTTACTGTCTAGGGCGAGCTGCGGGACACGTGGTAGCGTCGGGGCAGGTCCTCGGCGGGAAGGCTTGCCCCGATCCTTCGTGACGTGTGGTGGCTCCGGAGCTCCCCAGGGTACGTGGTAGCTCCGTGCTTCTTCCCTTGGGGGGTACTAGCCCTTGCGCTCCGTGCCACGTGGTTGTCCCGGGGGCGCTCCCCCAAAGATTGGTGAGGTCCCGCCCCTACACGTGGCGTTTAGGGAGCCCGTCACACCGGAGGGTCCAAGTCCCATCTTCAAGGCTTACGTGGCAGCACCACAGCTTGATCTTTGAGGGAGGCAAAGGCCTTGGGCCTATAGAACATGTGGTGCCTCTGGACGCGCCTTGTTGTCTTCATCCTGTGAGCGAGGGTACCTCATCTGCAGGGCACCGACAAACTTTTTCTTAAAGAGTCGATGAAGATACAATCGATTTGTGGCGTGACAAGTGGTTTTCACCACTTCAGCCCAAAAACGGTATGATGTCTTGTATTCATCCAACATTGTCCTTGCCATTTCAATTAGTGTTCTGTTTTTCCTTTCGGCCACCCCGTTTTGTTGAGGGGAGTAGGGTGCTGAAAACTCGTGCTTTATTCCTTCTTCATCAAGGTACTCCTCAACTTGTGTATTTTTGAATTCTGTCTTATTGTCACTTCTAATATTCTTCACGGTTAGGGATGAAAACGGATCGGATAATATCCGGTCCGTCCGAGTGCCGGATCCGAAAATATCCGGTCCATATCCATTTTGATCGGATTCTATTCGGATACGGATCGGATATCGGATATTCCTATTCGGATATCGGACCGGAAACGGCGTAACTCAATATCCGTCCGTTTTGTCGGATATCCGTTTTGAGTCGGATATATCCGATTGCATATCCATTTTGTATCCGATTATTTTTGGCCCAACCCAGGTTGTTGCTGGCATTTGGCGGCCTAGCCCAAGAAGAAAACTGAAAATCCTAACCAGCGACAAAATACTTTGCTAGATGTGGGAATTGAACCCAGGACCTTATACTCACAAGGCTGCCGCCCTACCACCAGACCAAACAAGTTTTCTTGGTGATGCATACAAAACAAGGTATTTAAAAGCTAGCGCATGATGTTGTTGATTAAGATTTTGATTCATACATCAAGGCATTTATCACATGGTTTTAAATGAAGATTATTGAATACTTGTAGTAACAGTTCATGACTTGCGTGTTATGAATTATGTGTATGAAGTACGAGTTGTATGTTATTTTTTTCAATTTTAATTACATGTGTTATGTGAAGTGATGTGATATGTGAAATATTAATTACAGGTGTTATGTTTGTGAACTATATATTTCTTTCATTATCTATCATTTTATGATGTGATACGTGAAATGTTTTTTTCCGAAATAAATATCCGAGTCCGTCCGATATCCATAAATTTCCGATCCGATTAATCCGTTTCCGATACATCCGACAAATCCGATACCAAATCCGTTTCCGACAACATCCGATCCGTATCCGTTTTCGAAATTATTATATGGATATGGATATGGAAAAGCATTTTATCCGTCCATATCCGTCCATTTTCATCCCTATTCACGGTTGATGAGAATTCGCTTTGAGCTATTTTCAGGAATTTCTTAAGGATTTCCTGAGTTTCTGATTTATCATACAAGAAAAATACCCAGGTGAATCTTGAAAAATCATCAACAATAGCCAAACCGTATTTGTTACTGCTGATAGTTATATAAGCAATTGGACTGAAAAGGTCCATGTGAATAAGTTCCAGTGGTCTTGTAGTAGTCATTACGTTCTTGGTGGGGTGCGGTGCTCCCACTTGTTTTCCCGCCTCGCAAGCGCTGCATGGCTTGTCTTTCTCAAAAACAACATATTTTAAACCTCGAATGTGACCACCTTTTAGAAGTTTTTGCAGATTTCTCATCCCAACATGGGCTAGCCGTCTATGCCACATCCATCCCATGTTAGTTTTACCAACCAAGCAAGTTTTCGGCATTATCTTTGTTGAAATCAACAAGATAAAGCTTTCCCTTCAACATTCCCTTGAAAGCAATCGAGCCATCACTTCTTCTAAAAACGGTCACACCCTCATTAGTGAATAAACAATTATAACCCTTGTCGCATAGCTGAGATATTGACAGAAGGTTATAATATAAAGAATCTACATGTAAGATGTTCGAGAGAGTTTGTTGAGAAGAGATTTCAATTTTACCGCTACCAAGGACCTTTCCTTGGCTGTTGTCTCCAAAGTATATCCCTTCACTTGGATCTGCGTTGCGCTCATACTCCACGAACATGTTCCTCTCTCCGGTCATGTGATTGGTGCATCCGCTGTCTAGCACCCATTTTGATCCACCGGAGGAGTAGGCCCGCATAACAAGATTGTTCCTTGGTTTTAGGTACCCAATCTTGTTGGGTGCTCTCAAGTTAGTCAGAAGAGTCTTGGGCATCCACACACAAGTTTTTGAATTCTTGTGGCATGGCCCTGCATATTTAGCAAATACATTTCCAAATTTGTCTTTCATAAGTACATACGAAGCATCAAAAGTACGAAATAATATTTGCAAGTCAGATTCATGCGATTTTCCTTAACAAAGGTAATTTTCTTCTTAGCATGATCAAAGGTGTTTGTTCTTGTTAAACCCAAGACCATCTTTGACATTAGGAGGTCTAGTGACCATATATGCACTACATGCATATTTGATCTTCTCCTTGTCAAAGATGCCATGTTGGGAAAGGTGCTTTGCATGAGAAATAGAAGAATCAGATTTGACAACATTTTTCTTAATAGAACATGTGCAAGTTGCAATTGTTGTCGAAGTTACACCTTTGGAAGGTAAGCTTTTGGAGGAGGAGGAGGAGTCACTTTGCTTGAGTGACTCAACTTGCACTTCAAGAATCTTGTTAACATTTGACAAGTTAGCAAGTTCATCCTTGATTGCAAGGTGTGAGTCTTCTAGATTTGAGTAAGTTTCCTTACTCAAGGCTAGCTCATGCTCAAGTGTCTTGCTCTTCTCTCTTTCAAGCTCAAGGAGTCTCTCAACCTCTTGATACCTCTTCCTTTCACTGATGAACATATCTTCTTGTCGGTTGACAAGCTCCTCCTCAAAGATTTCATCCGACAACATTTTCATATTCTTTAATGCAATTTTACTCAATCTCCTAAACATTTCCTCATTTTCACTAGAACTGTCAAAATCACCAATAGAGGAATTTAGCGAGGGAGGAGTGAGTCAAACCTTTTTATTGCCTTCCTTAGCCATAAGGCAAGTGTGATTGTGAGTATCCCATCCTCCCATGTTTGGGAAGAGTGTGACCTCTTCGTGGGTTTCTTGATGGCAATGGTGGCCATCTCCTCTTCTTCATCGGAGGATGACTCATCATTTGAGTTCCGCTCCTTGCCGATGTGTGCTTGATGAGCTTGTCACCTTTTTCTAAAGATCTTTTTCTCTTGAGGCTTCGTTTCCTTTTTCCTCTTGTTCTCTTCATAGGTGCATTCAACCATGAAGTGACCGTACTCTCCACAGTTATAACAAGTGTGTCGAGCCTTGGATTTTCCTTTCTCTTTGCTCTTCCCTTCATTTGAGTTGCTGCCATGTCTTCTTTTCATCATGCGCTTGAATTTCTTGATGAATAGCACCATCTCTTCATCATCTAGATCAGCGCTCACGTCACTTGTATCTTCTTCATCTTGAGCTTCATGAGTTTCCTTTCCTTTGAGCCTGCACATTGCTTTGAGAGCAACTTCCTTCTTTTTGGATGAGGTTAACTCAGCTAGATCTTTGACGTATTGGAATTCCTTTTCTATCATCTCATGGTTTATGATCTTGCTCAATAGCTCACCCGAGGTCATTTTGTGGAACCCGAGGCTTTCTCAGATCATTGAGCATAATGTGATGTTTCTTGGCATAAAGGCTCTTATCATCCTTTAACCACTTCATGGTCAGTCCACTTCTTGCTTCTATAGGCACAAATCTTATTGATGAGTGCCTTCATCCGATTGTACATGTCTTGAGGTGATTCACCTTCCTCAATAGCAAATCTCCCAAACTATCCTTCAAGCATCTCAGTTTTGGCTTCTCGGACTGACTTATTTCCCTCATGAGCTGTTTTAAGTGTATCCCAGATTTCTTTTGCGCTTTCCAATCTGTCAATCTTGGTGAACTCCTCTCTGCTCAATGATAGGTGATCACTGCAACAGCTTGTGCGTTGCGGTGGATTTCTTGTTCTTGTTCAGGAGTGAGCTCTTCGTACCTATTCGGGATATCTACACCCGTGCACACAATATGCCAAAGACTAGGATTCAAAGAGATTAGATGCATCTTCATATTGTATTTCCATATAGTGTAGTCGTTTCCGTCAAATTGCGGAGGTTTTCCCATGGGAATAGAAGATAGTGATTATTTGAATTAAGACGATTGTAATTGTAAGGATATCGGGAGTAGTCGTGATGACCACTCCCCGTCGTCTTCTTCTTCTTCTTCTTCTTCTTCTTCTTCTTCTTCTTCTTCTTCTTCTTCTTCTTCTTCTTCTTCTTCTTCTTCTTCTTCTTCTTCTTCTTCTTCTTCTTCTTCTTCTTCTTCTTCTTCTTCTTCTTCTTCTTCTTCTTCTTCTTCTTCTTCTTCTTCTTCTTCTTCTTCTTCTTCTTCTTCTTCTTCTTCTTCTTCTTCTTCATTCTTCTTCTTCTTCTTCTTCTTCTTCTTCTTCTTCTTCTTCTTCTTCTTCTTCTTCTTCTTCTTCTTCTTCTTCTTCTTCTTCTTCTTCTTCTTCTTCTTCTTCTTCTTCTTCTTCTTCTTCTTCTTCTTCTTCTTCTTCTTCTTCTTCTTCTTCTTCTTCTTCTTCTTCTTCTTCTTCTTCTTCTTCTTCTTCTTCTTCTTCTTCTTCTTTCTTCTTCTTCTTCTTCTTCTTTTCCCTTTTGTGCTAGCAGTTTCTAAGTGCCTTTAGTTGACGTACTTCTTCATCATCATGTGGATTTTCTCTTAGTACTTCGAAGGCTTTAGTTTCTTGCTCTTCCTAGGTGTTGGGCACCTTCGGGATCTCGTTGTTCTTCTCAGAGGCCATTGATCTCTACGAGTGGTGAGTCTCGTTGATGGAGAACCTACCCTGATACCAATTGAACGGTGGCCTAGAGGGGGAGGGGGTGAATAGGCTTTGAAAATTTCTTGCACACTTAATCAAATAGTCAAAAACTTGATTGACCGGACTTGTCCGGTTGTGTGAGCGGACTAGTCCGGTGTGCCTGGTGTATGCCAATTTGACTAAGTATTGATACATGATTTAATTTTTTTTAAGCAGCAGAAATGTGAACGATAGATAAGATCACTTGAATTTACAATTGATATCGTTAAGTTGCACGTGAAAAATAATTTGCAATTCAAGTTATGATATTGATCAACTATGTGCCCTA